>JARHVA010000154.1:1100000-1700000 GCA_037957365.1 Torreya grandis
TTTTTGTCAATCATACCCACACCCTTGTGAAGGTAGTTTTAGGCCTTCATAGTCTACTGAAACATGAAAATAATCCTAGGTTGTGGGTGACCTACTAAGTGGATTGAATCTCTAGATTCTAAGGGATAGCTCCCTTTGGTGTATCAATTAGGATTTTACTCTAAACTACAAACTGATTGGGAAAAGAGAGAAAGAAAACTTGAAAGAAAATCCTATCTAATGATGGTGATACACCTGAATTATTGATTGATCCACTCAATTAGAGCTCCTAAAGAACATTGATTTAGACAAGAGAAAGACTGAACTTTCAACTCCAATTGACCAATATGCATAAGTATTTCATGAAAAGGTTTTATCTTATGATTAAATATTGAGGGAAATGATGGACTAGGCCTAATTCAAGGCACTAACCAGCCACTTGCATCCACTGTAAACTTAGCCAAAAGACATTAAACATAGAACATGACCTGTATAATCTGACCAACTAGTAACTAGGTAAGAATCAAGACTTGACAAGGAAGAAAACTCTATCACTTATGTAAATCAATGACATAAATACACTATACTAGTAGCTAGAATCTAAAAACAATAGTCATATTAATCTAAAAAAAGGTTACAACTCAATCTTTGGTAGAATTTTGTCTTTCCAAAAGAAGGATACAATTCAAGGCTAAAAAGCTAACTTATATATAAAAGTATACAACAGCCAAGAGATTGGCACTGAAAATAGAAGAGAAGTCAACTCAAATTCAACATGTGCCATCGAAAGACCTAAAAATAAATCCCTTTGTCTTATGCTTACATTAAAACTCCTTTTGGCATTTAAAATGGATGGTGAGCTAGTCTTCTTCATGCATGAATTAGCACATCAAATCTTCAAAGATGACTCTACTTGATTCATTGGAAGTTGCATTGAAATGAAAAAAAATTCTTTTTTATATGGAATTCTACACCAAAACTAAAATTATAACTCCACTCAAACTACTAGAACATTGAAAGCCTTCAACAAGCTAAATAAGCGTGCATACATAAATTGTCAACCAATCAACCATAGTGCAAGGCTAGTCAACTCTAGAACTAAAATGTGCCTAAAATTCCATGTTGGCATAAAAGGGATGAGGTGGACCCAAGTTTGAAAATTCAAATTCTTGCATGGAAATCCATGCCACATCTCAGACTGAGAACTCCACTTGAAGCTGAGTTAGACCTTTGGATGCATGAGAGTGACTAGGAGATAATCATGAATACAACAAATAGTCAACTGAAACTTAGCCCAACCAACTCTAAATGACCCTCCACTTGCATTAAATTCCATGTTGACTCTATCTCTTATACTTGATCATGTATTGCTTCGAGCCATTTGCTTATGGTTTTCATCTTTGGCTATTTATTTGTCTATGGCTTTTGTCTCGGTTTCTTGATATCTTCAAACAAATTGTCCATGGTTCTCTTCTTTATTCATTTTCCTATGGAAATATCTTTTGGATTATATTTCCCTTCACTTGGCCTTAGGACTTTTATTACTCATTTCCTCTAGAGTTGTTGAGTTAGGCATTTGTTCTTTGACCTTTTTGCTCAATGATTTTCCCATTGAAATTGTCTTAGGTCTCTAGCTTTTCCTTGAACCATTCCTTTAGAAAAAAATACTAAAGGAATTAGGTCTTCAATATTTTCTCATAGACATTCATCTTCAAACAAATTATCTGAAGCTTATTCTCTGTGTTCTCTCCTTTCTTTCAAGTAAATTACCTGAAAGAGTTATTTTGGCTTTTTTACCTATCACCTTCCTGGGGATAAATTGTCTATAGGAATTCATGTCAAGTGACCCTTTGGAACTTAAATAAAATTCCCTTTAGACTTCTGTAAATGGTCCATTTCCTTGTAAATAACTTTCCTGAAAGGAACATACCCTTCAGCAAAAATGAAATCAACCTTTTGAAGATGCATATGGACTTTTTCTTTCCTTTGGTTTTCATCTTTTCTTTCTTTAAACTTCTCTCTTCTAAAAGAATTCATTTAGACAAAATGTACGAAATAATTCTTTTGAAATTATGTCTGGCCCCTTCCCTTTATTCCAACCATTCCTTCAGATTGTTCTTGCCTTTTTTTGTAGGGCACATACCCTTCGGTGTTATTAATAAGGTTTATGAACTACCCCTCAAACTTTTGATAATGGTCCTTTTCCTTGTAAACTTCCTTTAGATTTTCATTTAGGTTTTTCAAATGTCCCTTCGGATCTTATATTTTAAACTTTCCTGAAGGGCACATACCCTTCAGGATTTTCGTAAAGGACCTTATAGAAGAAATGAAAGTGCCCAAGTCTAATTTCTTGAAGACTGCCCTTTTGAAATTTGTGAAGTGAACCTTCCTAAAGGGCATATACCCTTCAGGATTTTTGCCAATGTCCTTCAAAATTTTCCAAGTGATCCTTTTCCAAAGGAATTCTACCCTTCATAATTTTTTCAAGTTACCCTTTGGTAAAAATGAATTGTCCACTTGCCCTTCATATTTTTGTCAATTTCCCTTCCCTCAAACAATTTGAAAATGTCCTTTCATATTTTTTGATAATGAATTTCTCGAAGGTAAAGAGACCCTTCGAGCTTCCTATATATCCCTTCAAGATTTTTGCAAGTATCTTTTTTCAAAGGACAGATACCCCTCAACATTTGAAATTACCCTTTGGGATTGCGTAAAATAACCCTCTCAAAGAGAAAAAACTTTAGAATTGTGCAAATTGACTTTCTAAAAGGAAAATAACCCCTTTGGAAAACATAAACAAGCCTAATATTTGACATTTAGATAAAGAAACATGCAGAAATTTTAGAATGATAAAGGTGATAATTTGACATGTGGGGTCAAAATTGTCAACATTTTGGTGACTCAACTGGGAAGGATGCCTGTTATGCTTGAGAAATCAGACCATAAGCATGAAATTGAACTCAAAAAATAATGGTAAACCTGGTCCATGACTGCAAATCTCCTTTGACTAGACAATAAGTAACCTTCATCCTCCAAAATATAAGGGAAACACAAAACAAGAAAGCTAACTAACAAAGCAAATGTGAAAATAAGCACTTATTACAATAAAATAGAATGAAACTAATATGCTTGAACAGAACTTAGAGGAAATCAAAACAAACTATGTACAAGGAACTTTGCTCTTCAATAGCAATGTTTCAAATGTATCCCATTTACTGGGATTGGAATCTCCTAGCCATCCATCTTTGCAAGTTAGAAGGCATTGTGGGATTTGCAGTTGGAGATTGTATATGGCCCACTCCAAAGGGAGTCAAATTTTGTGTGACTTCCTGGTTTAGCTCTATCCTCATCCCACTTTAAGACATAATCTCCTTCTTTAAAACTTCATGAAGAATCTCTTTTGTCAAAAACTCTCTTCACTTGTACTTGATGAATCTCCATGGCTAGCATGGACTAATTTATTATCTCTTCCAACTCCATAAGCTCAGCATACCTTATCTCCATAGGCTCATTCTCCAACAATTCAAGTTGATGCATTAGTTTTAAAGCAAGAAACTCAATAGAAATGGGTAACCTTACTTCCTTACCATATACCAACTTGTATGGAGAGTTGGCTATTGATCTTTTATAGGTGATCATATCAACCCATAGAGCTGAATTTAAATTTAGATGGCATGACCTCTTATTGTCTTCAATAGTCCTTATGATCCTCAACAGGTTCTTATTTATAGATTTAGCAAGGCCATTACCTTGTGGATAATAGTTTGATGAAATGCTAAAATAAATTCCATGTTGGACAACCCATTGAATGATCCTAAATCCCATAAAAGCCATTGCATTATCAAAAATAATAGTTAAAGGAACTTCAAATCTAGTAATCAAACCTTCATATAAATCTAAAACATTGGTTTCATTTGCTTCTTTCAATGCTACTACTTCTTTCCAACGTGTGAAGTAATCTATAACAGTGAGAATCCATTTATGCCTTGAATTTGAAGGAAGATTTATGAGACCAATAAAGTCTAATCCCCATTGAAAAAAGGGTTGATCCACCTAATTGGTTGAAGGGGTAAGGCTACAAGCTTTAGTTTTCCTACAAACATAGCACATTGTTTGCACTTCCTAACCCAAGCATGGCAATCACCAAATATACAAGGCCAATAATACCCACCTCTCATGATCTTAAGGGTTGTAGTTATTATAGAAAAATTTCCTCCACCATGTCCATCATGGAATTATTCAAGCAATCTCTGAGTTTGGCTTGGCTCTATACATCTTATCAACATGTCATTGATATATTTCTTGAACAACACACCATCAATAAGCAAAAATGGAACTGATTGCAATCTAAAATATCTTTTTTTTGAAGCACTTAGATGAGAGGGATAAATACCATCTTGGAGATAGCTTACCAAGTCATGAAACTAGATGGAAGGTGAGGTATGAACAAATGTAATCTCTTTATCATTTGACACCAAAATAGCCTCATTAGTCTCTTGCAAGTCTTGAGCTAGGTGCTCACAAAGTCCTTTGCCTCTAATCAGCTTTATGACCTCAATTTCCACACCATCTTCCATTACTTTGGTTATCCAACCAGCTCTCTTCTCATTTATATCCTTGTTCAAAAGAAACTTTTTGATGCTTTGATGAGAAACCATTAGGTGTATCTTATTGTTAGACAACAAGTATCTAAACTTCTTGAGAGATCTTATAACTAAAAGTACATTTTTCTCAACAAAAGAGTACCTTGTTTCATACTCTTCTAAACCTTGATTGAATATGGATATTGGCTATTCTAAAGCCTCATGATTTTGATGCATAAGAATGCCTGAAATGGTGTCCATGTTAACATAAGTTTACAAAATGAAATCCATTTGTGAAATCTATATTTATAAGTGTAGGATCACTAGCTATGGCATTTTTAATATCTTCAAAACTTTGTATTCATTATTTGGACCAGCTAAATCTCTTATCCTTCTTTAACATGGCTATAATTGGCTTTGCTAAAATGGCAAAATCTAAAATATATCTCCTTATGAAGTTGATTTTCCCAAAGAAGCTTTGCATAGATTTTTTATGCTTAGGCAAGGAAAGTGCAAGAATGGATTCAATCCTTTTAGAATCTATGCTTAACCCATGCTTTGAAACAACATATACAAGAAGCTTACCTTCATGAATTAAAAAAACACACTTTTTGGGATTTAGAGATATCCCAAATTATCTACACCTTTCGAACACTTGTTTGAGATGAACCATGTGATATTCTATAATCTTTGAAAACATTGTTATATCATCCAAATAAATAAGTACAAACTTGTAAAGAAGGCCTTGGAATACCATATTCATGGCTCTCTAAAAGGTTTCCCCAGCATTAGATAAACTAAATGGCATCTTTTGGTATGTAAATGTCCCCCACTTGGTTGTGAAGGCTATCTTAAATTGGTCCTCTTCCTTGACCAAAATTTGATTGTAGCCACTATATCCATCCAACAAATAAAACCTCTCTGAACTTGTAACAAGTTGTAAAATTTGTTCCATTGATGACAATGGATAGTGATATTTAAGTGAATCTATGTCCAAATCACAAAAATCAACACACAAAAAAATATCACCATTATTATTCCATACTTAAACAAGGTTTTCCACCCAATTTGAGTGTTTTATTGGAAATATAATCATTAATTCTATTAGCTTGTGAAATTTATCTTTCATCAAAGGCTCAATCTTAGGATTGATTGGCCTTTGTCTTTATCTTATTGGTTTAGTCTCTTCTTCTAACTCAATGGTGTGATGAGCCAAACTTGGATCAAATACCTTATATCACTATAATTCCATGCAAATATATCAGCAAAACTTGTGCATAACTCAATTAAAGCTTGCTTTTGTGAAGGAGTGCATACCTTACCCAACTTTAAAATCTTACTAGCTACAATCTCTACATTATCATAGTGATCTTATTTTTTTGATGGGGATGGATTACCTTTCTTTAACTCATCATCACCACTAAAAATGTTCTCAAATGTGACCAATCCCTTGGGCAACTTATTTGTTTTTAGTTTCACAATCTGATCACCATACTGCTGCAAGTGCTTTGATTGATTTCTTGAAGAAAACTCAACCTCCTCTTGCAAGAATCTCATAATTTGATTGTCATATTCGAACACTTGCCAATTCTCATGATTATCTAAAATATAAGGCCTTACAACCACCTTTATTTGTGACTAAATTTTCTCACTTTTTATATTAACTGGAATGCTAAATTAGGACCCAACAATAGCCATCCTATCAGCATGTTTATTCTCACCTCTTGGTATTAATTGAATGTTAAAAGCTTGGAAATATTCAAGTAAGTCCCATATTCTATGCTTTTAATACATAAGTAACAAATTTTTACATACATTTAACCCTCTTACTTGGTGAACTATAAGTTCACTATCATCAAAACACCTGTAAGGTGTTGACTTTCATCTTCCTAACCCACTGCAAATCGTGAACTAGTGTTCATACTCAGCAACATTATTTGAATATACAAAATAAAATTTAATAGAAGATAAATATCTTTGATTGGTTGGCAAAACCAAAATCATTCTAGCTCTGGTTCCATGCTTATTTCTTGATCCATCAAAGTGCAATTGCCATAAACCTTCATTAGACTCATATTCTTTGACCATGGTTGGAATTGGTGCATCATTCTCATGAAGGAAATATACACTAAGTCCCTCTTCTTCAATCATATTTTAAGGATCATTCTCATGCAAGGTAAAATTGCACTCATCAAGAAACAAATTTGGAACTCCATCCAAAGGTGATTTAATTTCTACTTCACTAGCTTCTAGTACTTCATCTGAGATAATACAGTTAGTATTAATAACACTTGGCATAAATGGATCCATATGAAAATGTGTAATAGGTTCAGAATGAATTATTACCTTAGTACCATGCCTAGTTTTTGAACATCAAATAAGTCCAATCAGCTGATAAATATCTCCTAATCTTTGAGGTGAAGTCTCTTAAAATGCACATAGCAAAGTAAGGAGGCAAGTCTACCACAACAACATCCTACTGAATAGTAACATTGAGACAAATATGTAATGTCAATTTTAGATTTTTGATGATGCCTACCATATTTTTTGGTGACCCATCCAATTTCAATACTCTTTTAGTTTTTGGCTCATAAACAAGTCCAAGCTTGTATGTAATCTATTTCGGCATGACTGTACTACTAGATCCACTATCCACCATACAATTATGAACCAAAATATCACCTACTATCAAATAAAGGAAAAAATGAGGATTTTTCTTTAATTTTACCTCAATTTTATTCACCTTTTCCAGCTTATTTACTTTTTGTCCCTGTTGCTTAGTTGGGTGATCTAAATTAGTTAAGATAACACCTTCTTTCTCAACCGATTTTGGAGACAATTTGAGAGTTGAAAGATCTTGAATGAGCTTATCCTTTTGTCCTAGAATGGAAAGAGAATCCCATATACTAATGTTGATATTATTTTTTTTCATTTGATCAACTATACTGAAATGAGATCCACTAATTATTGATTTCCCTTTCTAATCAACTGGCTACTCACAAACTAGAGGTATTCATTGAACTTTACTAACCTCTATATTCTAATTTTTCTATGTTGTAGGGATAGGAAATTACTCATTTGTACTCTTAGAAACAACCCTAAGAGTACTTAAAGCATTTGTTACCTATTAAGCCTCTTCAATGGCTCTTATTTTAGCTTTAGTTACTACTGCAACTTGACCACTTGAATTGTTAGTTTCAACACTTTGAGTAAAAGCAACATGATCATCTACTTTCCAATTTAAATTAATGGCATCAAGATACCCTTGAACTTGATGATTCTCTCCTTGTGATGTTAAACCTGTATCTTGGTACTGACATCCTTGAAAATAAAAATCTTCTTGTGTCATTTGTGGCATAGTGATATTTTGTGATACCAAGGCTTCGTTTTGAGCATCATTGAGATTTGAGGACTGCCAACCTAAATCCTGCATCATGTTGTTTTGAGTTGGGGTGGGAACAATGGAATTTGAAGTGGAAGGATCATTAGGATCAAGGGTATCATATGTCTTAACTGGAGTTATGGCTCCTTGTGCTTGATAAGGTGGTCTATTCTCTTTGAAACCCTATAAAGGAGGACTTTAATATTTGAAGGGCTAATAGGTGTTCTAATTTTTCTATTGATAAGGCTTATTTGACTAAAATTATTGCCTTTTGAGCTACACTATTTCATTCCCAAATGACTATAGCAAACTTTTCAACTCACCTATCTCACTAGCTTAACTAGTAGGGGCTGTAATTTAAGCTTGAGGTGCTAGAATAAGAACTAAGGATGGATTTTGAGGAACTTGAGGGGCTGATATGGAACTTATTTTTGGAAATATAGGCATTGGAGGTCTTGGATAAATCTTACCATCTTGTATCAAACTATTTTTTGCCCTTATTACAACCTCATAAGCATCTGGAAAAGTAGTACCACTCATTGACTGTATCATCACACTAATGTTAGAATTAAGGGCTTTAAAATAGAAAAAGAATTCATATTTAAAGGATGGACTTATCAACACAAGTATTATAGTCTATGTCTTTTTGAATTTGAGGTTAAAACTAGACATGAACTCATGAGGAACCCTTGTTATGATGGTCAATTTCTCAACTAAAGATAGATGATCAGATTTGTCCTCAAATTATTTGACTAAAACCATGCCCAATTTACCCTAGGTTAAAATGGAGTTTATTGGAAGGTTTCTATACCATTACAATGCTTTTCCTTTGAGAGAGGTATAAATCAATCTAATAGTAACATTATCTTCAACAACATTATGGACTGAATAAAGATTAGCCACATCTTGGATATGCTCAATAGGGGTTGTCTGATTTTCTCCTCAAAAGAATGGGATAATCTTAAGGGTAGACATAAAAATGTCATCAAAATGGGATAAATTCAATGGGATACCTCTATTGAATGGAGCAAACACCTGATTTCTGATGGCCATTTGGGTATTACGGGTTGTAGTGATTAGAATGATAGGATGACTAAGAGGCAAATACTATTTTTGTGGATATGGTTTTGCCATCCTAAATATTGATCTCTTATAAGATATGAATTCAAAAGGAATACCTTTGCTTGTTGACGTTGTGGTAAATTTTGGCATGAAAGGGCTACTTGAATGATGCTATGAACTCTACAACTTAAAAAATCTTTAGCTTGTGATGAAGATAAATATTCTCTTCAACTACAAATGCTTTTCTTTAGCTTCAAACCTCTTCAGATATAAAAAATATTTCTTTGTGGTCCCACCAAGCATGAAAAAAATTATTGTCAATCAGACTCACACCCTTGTGAAGGTAGTTTCAGGCTTTCACACTCTACTAAAACATGGAAACAATCCTAGGTTGTGGGTGACCTATTAAGTGGATTGAATCTCTAGATTCTAATGGATAGCTCCTTTTGGTGTATCAATTAGGATCTTACTCTATGCTAAAAACTACCTAGGAAAAGAGAGAAATAAAACTTGAAAGAAAGTCCTATTTAATGATGGTGATACACCTGAATGATTGGTTGATCCACTCAATTAGAGCTCCTAAAAAACACTAATTTAGATAAACAAAAGGCTAAACTTTCAACTCCAATTGACTAATATGCATAAGTATTTCATGAAAAGGTTTTATCTTATGATCAAAGCTTGAGGGAAATGATGGAATAGGCCTGATTCAAGGAACTAACTAGCCACTTGCATCCACTATAAACTTATCCAAAAGACATTAAACATGGAACATGACCTACATAATCTGACCAGCTAGTAATTAGGTAAGAATCAAGACTTGACAAAAAAGAAAACTCTATCACTTATGAAAATCAATGACATAAATATATTATACCAATATTTGAAATATAAAAACAATAGTCCTATTAATCTAAAACAAGGTTACAACTCAATCTTTTGTATAATTTTGTCTTGCCAAAAGAGGGATACAATTCAAGGCTAAAAATCCAACTTATATAGAAAAGTATATAATAGCCAAGAGATTGGCTCTGAAAATAGAAGATAAGTCATCTAAAATTCAACGTGTGATATCTAAATACCTAAAAATAAATCCTTATCTTATGCTTGCATGAAAATTACTTTTGGCATTAAAAATGGATGATGAGCTAATCTTCTTCATGCATGAATCAACTCGTCAAATTTTCAAAGAGAACTCTACTTGATTCATTGGAAGTTGCATTGAAACAAAATAAAAATCTTATCCACATAGAATGCTACACTAAAATTGAAATTAGAACTACACTTGAAATGCTATAATTTTGAAATCCTTTAACAATCTAAACAAATGTGTGTGCATGAATTATCAACTAGTCAACCATAGTGCAAGGCTAGTCAACTCCAGAACTAAAATGTGCGTGAAATTTCATGTTGGTGTAGAAGGGATGAGGTGGAACCAAGTTTGATAAGTCAAAATATTGCATGGAAATTGATGCCACATCTCAGACTTAGAACTCCACTTGAATCTGAGTTGGACCTTTGGATGTATGAGAGTGACTAGGAGATAATCATGAATACAAAAAATAGTCAATTGAAACTTAGTCCAACCAACTCTAAATGACCCTCCACTTGCATGAAATTCCATGTTGAATCCATCTATTTTTCTTGATCATATATTACTTCGGGCCATTTTCTTATAGTTTTCATCTTTGTCTATTTATTTGTCTATGGATTTTATCTCTATTTCTTGATCTCTTTGGACAAATTGTCCATGTCTCTCTTCTTTATTCATTTTCCTGTGGCAAGCTCTTTTAGCTTATCTTTCCCTTCGCTTGGCCTTAGGAATTTTATTGCTCATTTCCTCTAGATTTGTTGAGTTGAGCATTTGTTCTTCAGCCTTTTTACTCAGTCATTTTCCTACGATAATTCTCTGAGGTCTCTGGCTTTTCCTTGAACCATTCCTTCAAACAAAAAGTCTGGAGGAATTAGGTCTTCAAGATTTTCTCTTGAACATTCATCTTTAGATAAATTATTTGAAGATTATTCTTTGTGTTCTCTCCTTTCTTTCGATAAAATTACTTGAAAGGATTATTTTAGATTTTTTGCCTATCACCTTCCCACAGATAAATTATCTATGAGAATTCATGTTGAGTGACCCTTTGAAACTTAAATAAAATGCCCTTTGGACTTTTGTAAATGGTCCATTTCCTTGTAAAGAACCTTCCTAAATGGAACATACCCTTTGGTAGAAATGAAAGTGACCCTTCAGAGATGCATATGGACTTTTTCTTTCCTTTGGTTTTCATCATTTCTTTCTTCAAACTTATCTCTTCTGAAAGAATTCCTTCAGACAAAATGTCTAAAATAATTCTTTCAAACTTTTGTTTGGCCCCTTCCCTTTCTTCAAACCATTCCTTCAGATTGCCCTTACCTTTTTTTGTAGGGCACATACCCTTCAGCATTATTGCTAGTGACCCCTCAAGTTTATGAACTACCCCTCAGACTTTTGACAATGGTCCTTTTCCTTGTAAAATTCCTTCGAATTGCCCTTTAGGATTTTCAAATATACCTTCAGATCTTTTGTTTTGAACTTTCCCGAAGGGCACATACCCTTCAATATTTTTGTAAAGGACTTTTCAAAAGAAATTAAAGTGCCTAAGTCTAATTTCTTGAAGACTTCCCTTTTGAAGTGAACCTTCCCAAAGGGAACATACCCTTCAGGATTCTTGCCAATGTCCTTCAAAAATTTCCAAGTGAACCTTTTTTGAAGGAATTCTACCCTTCAGAATTTTTTCAACTTACCCTTTGGTAAAAATGAATTGTCCACTTGCCCTTCATATTTTTGTCAATTGCCCTTCCTTCGGATAATTTTAAACTATCCTTTCAATATTTTTGATAATGACTTTCTTGAAGGTAAAGAGACCCTTTGAGCTTCTTGTATATCCCTACAATATTTTTGCAAGCATCTTTTTTCGAAGGATAGATACCCCTCAACATTTGAAATAACCCTTTGGGAATATGTAAAAGAAACATTTCAAAGAGAAAAAAACCTTTAGAATTGTGCAAATTGACTTTTCCAAAAGGAAAAGACCCCCTTTGGAAAATCTAAGCAAGCCCAATCTCTAAAATTTGGAAAAAGAAACATGTTGTGGAAAGTTTAGAATGATAAAGGTGATAATTCGACCTGTGAGGTCAAAATTATCAACAGTAATGATAAATAAAAAATACTTAGCTAGTTATAATGCTAATACAAATTTATATCTTGAATAGGCAAGAAGTATACTAGAAGAGTGTTGTGTAACATTCACCAAATTTTGGATTAAATGTCTTTGTAGTTGCAAACACACATCAACTTGGGACACTTGCATTGACATTAGTGTCTAGGTAAAATTTAGGTCTCCTATACAAAATATATATTATAATAGGATGTGACCACCTAGATACTTATGGTTTTATTTTCACTCTGGTGCATTCAGATCTAGGTCATAGACTATCATTTCTTTTCAAATGATCAAAACCCTACTTCCTCATCTTCATAGTGGTTATGGAAAAAATGGGTTAGTGGGCACACAATGTTGAGCTACCCCCAATAATCCTCTATCAATTAGTGTCTCTTCCATATCTAATACTCTAAATAAGGACTAAAACTTATGTATTTATAGCCTACGTGTTGACTTATGTGTGAATCATGCAATGTGTGATAAGTAAGTACAATAGTGACCTAGCTTGTAACTTGGAAAATATAGCTCTTGGGTTGATCCTTTAGTACTTAAAACCTATAAGTGTGTTTTCTCTATGACTAATATATAAATAGGAGAAAATATGGAAGCATTTCTCACTTGAGTGCCTGATTGAATACTTTTAGTGAGTTTCCTAGTGAGCAAGTAATAAGTTTCTAAGTGATGAATGAATAAGGGTTGATCTTGTATTTATAACAATCCCTTTGGAGAATATCTCACATAAATCACTTAGGCCAACCATTAAGATATGTTTCATTTACAAATTAGATGACATTAGGGCACTAGACACTTACGTCAGAGTAGGACACCTATGTCAACATAGGTGTAAGTCTAAGACGCAAGTGTCCAAGGAGTAGGAAAATAAGTATAGGCTCATAACTCATAGAGGTGGAAGATAAAAAAAAATTTAATCATTTTTGACAAGATATAAGGCCTGGGTCATCAATATAAGACTGGTCAAACTAAGAGATAGGTCAAGAGTCATAAGAGAGAGTAGATGCAATACTTGTAGAAGTGGGAAAAGTATAGAACTAAGAGGAACAACCAAAGTATGATTTTGCTAAGTGTATAAAAATAAGATCCTATATAATTCATAAATAGTGTCTATATCCCCCCCCCTCACTTTAATATAATAATGAAATTACTAGTTTAAAGGAAAAATAATACATACCTAGGTGTGTATAACATACCTTGTCTTTATTAGAGTCCATCTCGAGTGATTTACTGGTAATTGACCTGAAACCAAGAGCATAGTACAATATATAATCAAAGCGTATAATTTG
Source organism: Torreya grandis (assembly GCA_037957365.1). Taxonomy (NCBI): domain Eukaryota; kingdom Viridiplantae; phylum Streptophyta; class Pinopsida; order Cupressales; family Taxaceae; genus Torreya; species Torreya grandis. The sequence continues at coordinate 1,113,508 of JARHVA010000154.1, forward strand.
AAACTTAAATTACTAAAATGATTTAAATTAAATGAGAGCAAGGTTTAGGAGTACACCTTTATACTAATGCAACCATCTTGCCTTTTAATAATTTCATTTGAAACATGTATCATTATGAATCATTAAAATTGAGATTAGTACAAATCTATAAATATATAAAGTGCATATGTCTAAAGATATATATATATATAGAGAGAGAGAGAGATAAGAGGTCACATACCCACAACCTTGTAAAAAATATGAATTGTCACTTGGAAGTTGAGACTAGCTCAATCATGAAACCCAATCATACTTATAACCTAGTTAGTGTGAGTGAACCATGTCAACTCACACTATCAAACTCATAAGGCTATATTATAAAATAAATTTTAACCTATAAACTTGGAAATATTGAGTGATTTAATCATCTTAACTATACCAAAATCCATACCAACTACTACAGTAGATTGGATCAATATAGTTTGTAAAATTCCAACCTGTCGGATAGTGACAATCCTTAAGAGTGTTTGAAATATGAAATTGATTTTTATTTTATAATATTAGGTGCACATTATATATCAAATGCACCTTAGATATGTCTCATGCTAAAACTATGTAATAATGGTGCTTTTGTATATAATTCTACCATAAATGTGCATCTAAATCATATAGTTGTGTGTTTTGGCCAATTTAAAATTTTCAACAAGTATGGTTGACATGTTACCATAACATGCCCCCACTATCCATAGAGAAATATTAAATCAAATATAAGTGGAAATGTGGACATGTTTCCAAAACATGCCCCCATTGTAATATGGGTAAGTTGAATACTGAATAAGTGTGAAAAACATGTTTCCAAAACATGCCCCCACTTTATATCTAAAACTTTGAATGTGTGGAAGCCATGTCTCTATGACATGCCCCCACTTAATCTAAAATTATGAATGTGTGGAAGCCATGCCTCTATGACATGTCCCCCTTTGAGGTGAGGGAAGATAGAAATTGGTAGTTACCTCACGTCAAAGGGATAAGATAACCATATAACCATGAATGAACCATGTAGCATATAGGAGAATAGGTCTATGTAAATGTATCATTGAAGTGCACACAATGTGATCACATCAAGGCCTAAGATGTATGATAAAGATCATGGTAACATATATATTATAATAATTAAAGCTCAATAATCAATCAAGCACACAAAAAAGAGCACTTAAAATAAAATTATTAATCAATGATCCAAGGAGACTACAAATAAGGGGTATGTTTAAATGCCACACAATAGAATGGACATGACTTAGTCAAATGTCCATAAAATAAAGAATGATAAATTCAAATTTCCATATAAAAAGCAATGAAATATTCAAGTGTCAAAGGAACAAACAAAGGCATGGGGGCCATAAATAATGGAGCATATTGAAATGCTCAACAAATAAGACAATAGTAAGGCAAGACACTCAAAGAAGTGCATAAAGGAAATCACAAGCCTATGGATTCAACATGTTAGCAAAAAATGTCAAGTACATAGCATATCAAGTACACTAAAAAATATATAATCACAAATAAAGTCATGTGTAAGTACATATATGATCTCAAACATGATAATGAAAAGTGACCATATAATGATATAACCTAGATGTATTGTGATCATAGAGGTGGATGCCCCCAATGTCCAAGTGATGTGAGAGAGGGAAATCCCAACATCTATGAGTGAATAGATGATGTATCTGTGTAGCTTTGTATCACACTCAAATAGAAGCATGAAATATGTGTATGTAAAAGTAACTAATATGGTATCCATCAATATGGAACTAACACATAAATGTCAAGGAGCCAATAGATTATGTAGATGTCAAAAATATTTTTGGAATTTTTAATGTTTTTATTTTTTTTTGGTATTTTGGGAATATTGGAAGAGTCTCACATAATATATTTATTTAAGTGAATAATTTTCATTGGGATCCTTAGATGTTTTAATTCAATTTTAGCAAGGTGGTATACACCTTTTCACAATTTTTTGTAACTGTTAATGGTCCCAAAAAATATGGTTTGAACTTTCCTTTCATCTTTTTATGCATTGGTATTCTTTTGATTTTTTTTAGTACTAGGTCACCCATAACAAAGTCATGTGACTAAACCATTTTATTATATGCTCGCTTAACATTATTTTGATAAACTTGTAAGTGTTCATCAGTCTTCATGCATTTTTCACTCAAATATTCTAATTGATGCAATCCCCTTTCATGGTATTCATTATCTTTGATAATGTCTTTGATAGAAACACACAAGGAAGGTATCTCAAGCTCAATCATTAAAATTATCTTTGTACCATATACCAAAGAATAAAGTGTAGCCTGGGTAGGTGTGAGAACACTATTATGGTATGCCCATAAATCATACACCATATTTTGGTGCCAATCAGTATTTTATTGCTCAACCATCTTGCCAAGTATCTTAATAATAGTTTTATTGCTTGCCTCTACCTATCCATTACCCTATGAGTAATAAGGTGTAAAAAATATTTTCTTAATTTTATATTTACTATAAAATAATTTTAATATCTTATTGGTAAATGATGATCCATTATCAAAAATAATAGTTGAATGTATGCCAAAGCGATAACTAATATTGGTCATAAAAAACCTGCATATGTCATCCCCTGTGGTAAAATTAATTGGAATTGATTCCACCCATTTGTAAAATATTATGTATTTGTTAATATGAATTTGTGTCCACCAATAGATACTATATTTATATTTCCAATCAATTAAAAACCCCATAAATAAAAAGGCCATGGTGAAACAATCAACTGTAACTCATGTGACAGTTCATGATTAAAATTTCTACATTTCTGACATTTTAAATACAATTTTTCATGTTCAATACATTCTTGTTCCATGTTAGGATAATAATAACCTTGGTGTAATAGTTTTGGGATATGTCCCATTTGTTGAAATTACCACCACACTCATTGTCATGCATTTATAAGAGTTTAGTATGGGTTTAATCTTCATTTAAATATCGAATTAATTATCCTCAAAACCTTGTTTAAACAAATCATTTCCAATAATTACATGATGAATTTATTCATGTTGTAATTTGAGCTTATCATTTTGTGTAAATTGGTCTAGTATATAAGCATGATAGAGTAAATTATAAATATCATTCTACCATTTTGTCTTTACAGAACTATGAGTAATAGCAAGAATGGCTAAGGCATCCATTTTATCATAATAGATGGAAGGATCCTATAATTTTCATATGGTAAAGTCCATATGATCATAATTGATATCAAAAGGCATCAAGGATGTCGCATTTTCCATGGCATCTATATGGAGGTTAGCCTTACGAGGAATACTATCAACATAAAATTTATCAAACGTCTATGTAATCTTATCCACCATTTATTTATATGGAAGAATATGCTCCTCTTTGGTCTGGTAATGATCAGTAACTTTATTAATAGCCAATTTTGAATCACTAAAGACTTTAATGTCCTTTATATGAAGCTTGTGTGTTATGGATAACCTAATTATTAAGGCCTCATATTTAACTATATTATTGGTGCAAGAAAAGGCCAATCTATAGGATAAAGGCATGTATTCACCCTCGGGGGTGAAAAATACAATGTCAACACCCACCAATGTTCTATAATTAGATCCATCAAAGAACATTATAAAAGGATTGGAAGATATATTATATGCCTCTAACTCATCATGAAAAGCTTTAGTGAGTGAAAAAGGATCTGGTAAGGGAGTTGCATCTAATTGATCAGCTGTAACTTGAACTTTATTGAATTTTGGGATACGAATTTAAGATCAAACTCTATAAGTTTCATCACCCATTTTTTAATGTGGTTGGTTAGGTGTGTTTTTCTCATAAGGAACTATAATGGATCTTATTTAATTATAACATGAACCTCATTATTGAGCAGATAATGCCATAGTGTTTAGGTAGAAAAAACCAAGGCTAAACATAATTTTTCCATTATTGCATATTTTCATTCATAATTGACCAACTAGAAACTGATGTAATAGATTGTGTGCTCTTTGTGATCATCAACATATTGTGATAATAAGGCCCCAGGGACCTCATGAGTGGTCAAGATATAAATAAGTAATTGTCTATCCAAAATAAGAGGCATGGCTATTGGTGGGTTTGATAAATATTCTTTGATTTTATCAAAACTTTGTTGACAAACATCATCCCATATAAATTTTGTATCCTTTTTTTAATAAACGCATGAAAGGAATTGTTTTATCAGCCAACTAAGTAATGAATCACCAAATAGCCTAAATTTGACCTATAAACATCGTAACTACTTTATATTAGTTGGTGGTGTCATTTTAATAATGGATTTTTCTTTTTTGGATCAACCTCGATGCCTCACTCAGAAATAATGTACCCAAGGAGCTTTCTCAAAGATACTCTAAAAACACATTTTTTGGATTTAATCAAACATTAAATTTTTGTAAGTATTTAAATATTTGTCATAAATCAATAACATGATCTTGGTGATGTTTTTATTTTAAAAGTAAATAATCAAAATAATCCTCAATAGTTTTATGAATAAAATCATGAAATATATGATTCATCATCATTTGATATGTGGCTCCTATGTTTTTGAGTCCAAAAGGCATGACTATATAATAGAATGTGCCCCATGGTGTATTAAATGTTGTATTTTCTTGATCTACAAGGTTAATTTTAATTTTGTTGTAAATTTCAAATCCATCCATAAATGAAAATGTCTCATATCTAATTATAGAATCAATGATCATGTCGATATTGGGTAATGGAAAATCATCTTTTAGACAAACATTGCTTAAATCAAAGTAATCGGTATAAAAATGAATATCACCATTAGGTTTTATAATAGGTACAATGTTGGACACCCAATCAGAATATACAATATCTTTTATAAAACCCATGTCTAAGAGTTTATAAATTTCATTATTTACCAATGATTCCACTTTAGAATGCATCTTACAAATTTTTTGTTTAGCCAACTTTGCATTAGGTACAATAATATTTTATGCATTGCCATTGATTGGTCAATCCCTAGCATATCTGAATAATCTCAAGAAAAAAGTTTGATAAAATCATGGACTTGTTAATAGTATTTTCCTTCATCATCTTACATCATTATAACAAGTAGAACCGATCGAGGATCTTATTTGTTTCGTAGTTATATTTGACTATTTCTTTGTTTATTAAAGTAGACCTATTTGCGATAAATGGTGAAGTAGGAATAGTATTCGATGTGTCATGTTGTACATTGGTATCATTCATCTCACCAAAGTAAGCATGAGCAAAGGTGGCAGGAGGAAACCTATTCTTATTGTTGAGGTATAGTGTGTTCACATTATTAATTTGTAATAATGTTATTATTATTGGTTACAATAATACGTTAATACATTTTTAATAGGTCTATTATGGGTAGTTTGTTACATGAATATATTTTTAATAGTTAATAATATATCTCATATAAATATAGGTTAGATAAGTGAGATTTTATAGGGATTGTAATATCCCCATTTATAGGCTAATGTTTGCCTATATATTAGTCTCTACCTATGGGATAATGTAAGAGAGAGTAATAGAGAAGAAATAATATAGCAGATATATTATGGTGTGTTGAAATTTTTGTCTATGCATTGGGTTTTTTTTTGTGTAGCTCTAATATTCCCCAAGATATAGTATCAGAGCAGGAATATCATAGACTGGTGATAGAAGTATAATTTATTTGTAAAGGCAAGCATGTTACTATTTCTCCCATATAAATGAAATATCTAGTTCATATAATAATGAAATTAGATGTATAAGCATATGCCTGCCACTATTTATATGTTTATAAGAAAGTGTGCCCTATACAAAGCTATATAAGTGTCATCTTGCATTTGAAGCAATTGATTGATCCACTATAGTTTATAATCACAACCACACCTATAAATTTCCATTGACTCCATGTTTTTATAAGCAATGTTTATCTGAAAAGGAATATTAAATCATATACATTAGATAGTCAACATTATACAAATATTTTATGCATTCAGTATTGCATTGATCTGCCTACGTTCGAAGCTTTCTTGGTACCTTTGGATTCACTAGCTTGACATGTTATATCAAGATAACTGTAAATATCTGGATATAAAGTCTTTCACTCTTTTTGGAGATCTTTCACAACAACTTCTATAATTCTAGATTTTGATAGGTTCAGCTCAATGCCTTTGCCTCGATGGTGACTCCACCAACTTGCCTCAGCTTTCCAACCCAGCGGTATACAGTCTTTGATCATAACTCTACACCTAACACTTTATAATGATAACTCATCAAAGTTATATATTTCATTATGCCCACCCTCTTTTCATCCATCCACCACCAAATAAATACTCCCACTAGTTGTTCTATGAGTTTTTTTCATTGATCAACAGTTGTTTCTCACCACTGGCCAAGCTTGTCATAAGACAAGGTGTGTGCATTGATATTTTTTTAGTCAAAAGATCTATAATATGTGTGGTTCATCTCAATTATAGGTTTAGTTTTAATGAGTATTATGTGTCAATTTTTTTTTAATATTAATTTTTATTTGATTATTACGTGTAAGTTTAGTTTTATGTTATTTTCAAAGTGTCAAATTAAGTACGTAGAAATTATTTCTTATATTGTATTTTAGATATAGTTTGGTTAATTATTTTAAAAGTAAGGTCATTACTTTCTATTACTTATATTTAGTATTAAATACTTTAAGTAAAGTATTTATTTGAAGTCTATTGTTAGTTTTAATAAATAGATTTATAATTAGAATTTTAAAACAAAACTAATTTTGTATATAGTTTTATTTTTTATTCATATTTCATTTTTTATGTCAAGAGTATGTCTATCCAAAATCCAAAGTTTCAATGTTTTTTTTTAAATTTAAAATAGTCAAAGTCATTTAGTCTTAGGTGAGTCACTGTCAAAAAATTTCAAAAAAAACTGCCTTACGAATGAATTTTTTAGAGACCCTGACATCCTATGAAAACATATTATTTCACATTGAGGAGGGAAGTGCACCCAATGTGGAAATATCTGAGCTTCATGAATTCTTCAACTAAGTAAAGCAACTTCATCAACTAGAAGGAGGAAATGGATATTGGAGGTCTTAGATCCTCTCGTCAGTCACCAACAATGGGGCCCAAATGTTTTGGTGACATTTTATGTGGTGTGTTTTGCACCAAATTATCTAATGCCAAGGACAGTTCTTGAATGGAAGTGGAAACGGTCTATGCTATTTTTTTTGGGTGGCAATAAATATTAACAAAGGCTACATAAGATAAAGATATATTCCTCATGATATTTCATTTTCTAAGTTGTGTGTATTTTTCATTCCCCTACTTGTTTGGAACACATCTAATATTTGGAGAAAAGGGAGAGTGTAGATATAATAGAATGTGGCAAATAGTTGTATAAGAGGGAATCTAACTACAAAAATATTTTGACAGCAAAGATCCTATAATTACCTTAATTTTTTATGGAGATGATTGGCCAGTGACACGCTCATTATGATCACATGGATTAAATATGGTATGTATTCCTTCACATATTATAAGTCATGTTTAGTAAGATCTAGATAGCAAGATTTAGATAGTATTATGTAGACTTAAAAGTATGTATTGGCATATGATTCTTTTCAGGACAGTTCTTGAAGATATATATTCTCCCCATGCTCACATTAAGGGGTGTAGATAGGATTAATAATGTTCACAAGGGGGTGAATGTTGAGATATAGTGTGTTCACATTATTAATTTGTGATAATGGTATTATTTTTAGTTACAATAATATGTTAATACGTTTGTAATAGGTTTATTATGGGTTAGTTTGTTTCATGAATATATTGTTAATAGTTAATAATATATCTCATATTAATATAGGTTAGATAAGTGATTTTTTATAGGGATTGTAATATCCCCATTTATAGGCTATTGTTTGCCAATATATTAGTCTCTACCTATGGGTTAATGTAAGAGAGAGTAATAGAGAAGAAACAATATAGCAGATATATTATGGTGTGTTGAAATTTTTGTCTCTATGCATTCAGCTCTTTTTCTGTTGTGTAGCCCTGATCTTCCCCAAGACTTATGATATAAGGAAGGGAGATATTCATATGCCCCTAAATATGCTAGTAATTATTCATCATTAGATAACTCATCTAATGTCAAAATTTCTAGGGAAGTAGTCTCATTGATTAGAAATGGTTGACTAATTGGGGCTGAATTATATAAGTATGCATACATTATATTTTGGCCTTTTGAAAACAAGTTATACTGTGATAATTATGCTTTTGACTTGTATATTTTTGTGAAAAAACCAAGCCTTGATATTTTTTATTATTTTTAGATGATATAGGCTGAGTTTCCTTGCTCATTTTACCCAACTCTTGTCCTTTGTACCCATATTTGAGCAAATATCAAGAATTAAAATCAGGTTTATATGAATGTGGTGCCATATTATCCATTAGATATGTGTAAATTAATCCCTAATGACTGAATTTTAAGCATTTATGGAAAGTAGATGGAACCACATACATCTCATATATCCAAGGTCATCCCAAAATAATGTTATAGTTTAAATCATTTGGCATCATTTGGCACAAAGTAGGTATTGGACTATTCCACAATGTTTGAAGGGATTAATATCCATTAGATATGTGTAAATAAATCTATAATGACTGAATTTTAAGCATTCATGGAAATTAGATGGAACCACATAAATCTCATATATCCAAGGTCATCCCAAAATAATTTTATAGTTTAAATCATTTGGCACAAAGTAGGTAATGTACAGGGACCCACGGTAATATCTAATGTTATTTGTCCCAATAATTGTTGTGAAATATTAATAAATACATTGATGCTCAAATTATATGGTTCCAAATCTGAAGGTTTGATGCCAATTAAGGAGAGAAAATCTATGTTGCAAATGTTGATTCTTGAACCATTGTCCACAAGGACTCATTTTATTATTTTATTACAAAAACACACTTGGATGTAGAGTGGAAAATAAGTGTTTATAAGATGTTGAGCTGGTAAATCCTCATTTTCAAAGGATATATTATGCTCTATCCATTTAATGGAGTTTGAAATCTAAGCCACATATGGTGGTTCCACATTGCAAGGTAGTATGGTCATATGTAATGCCTCCAAAAAGACATATTTTTAATGGGATGAATGATGTAGCAAGTCCAAGAGTGAAGTTTTAATAGTAATATCCTTGGATTGGGTGGTAATATGGCATGTGGAGAATGGTTGTTTCATGCACTCCTTTTGGAACTTTGTAGTAACAAGTTAAATCTCATTGTAAACATTAGAACAAGAAGTGGTGTGCCAAAATTTAGTGGATTTAAAATCATTAGATTTTGATCCCCTTATAGATTGAATTGATTTAATAATGCATGAGGCATAACAAGTAACATCCACCATAAGGTATTGGAACATGAAATAATTAATAAATGTATCCAGAACAAACATTATTTTAGGAAAATAAGCTCTGGTTTTTGTTTTTTTTTTAACTTTTTTAAAAATCAAAAACCATAATTTTGTCCATAAAACAAGAAACTAATGAAAGTAGTCTTTTTTAATAGGTCTTTTTTTTAGTGTTACTAGGCTTGTACTAGAATTATTTCTTTATTGTGACCAACACAACACAAATTATTATCTTATTAATATTCTTGGGATAATTTTATACTCTACATAATGCTTTCCAATTCAATGTAATTAAATTTTTCCTCTTTAGTCTTGATTCTTTCAAACAATCACCAAACAATCCTTTTAAACCTTGAAAACTAGACCTATAACCTTTTATTTCAAATGTGTTACTAAAAAATTGTAATTTTAATGTCTTAAAAAATTTATTTACTTTATTTATATGTCATTCACCTCAATTTAGTATATTTATACCCATCTTTAGGCTTTCTTCTTGTGATAACATAGAAAATAGGGTTTTTACGTCCTTGACATAGTTAGGTATGCTACCTTTTTTAATAGAGATTTCACCATTACACAAGGACTCATTATGTACTTAATAGGGTTATTTCATATATTTTTCTCTTCTATAAAACAAACATAGGCCTTAACTCTCATCAAATTCTTAAGACTTTGAATAAGAATAGTATAACAGGGTTTCTAGGCTTATAATAGACCTATTGTCTAATTTTATTTTATATCTTCGTCTATAGACACCTAAAAACATTGAAACCACTCTCAAAAAATTACAAACATCATTCCCAACATTTATATGAAAATTTATGAATTTTCATGGGTTCACTTGAAAGATATGCAAGTTTTTGTTTACTAAACCCTACTTAAGGGTTTCACAGTCCTCTATAGCCCTGAGAGCAATAATAAAAGGATAATTCAAATTTTAAAGCCTATGAATGGTTATTTTTTATTGTATTAATAATTTTATGAATCCCTTATAATTTTCATACCACTTTTCAAGATTAAAACAATCACAAAATGAACATAAAAGACAAATTTTCATTTGACTGTGATACTTTATGACTATGTTCTCAACTATTATAGACAATGAATCAAATTTTGATGTAAATACAAATATTTAATCCATGTTTTATACTCTTAGGAATATTAAAATTCATCACACACTCTTTTAAACTTTAGTGAACATGTTTTTGGATTGAAAAAAAATTAAAAGTAATAAAAGATTATCGTTTTGACTGTCTACAACCCTATACTCTAATTTTAGACCTTGGTAATGTAAAGGACCATCATATAAATTTTAAAATAGGAATATAAATAAATAAATAAATCACTTAAAAATACCACAAGGTTTAAATTTGGCATAACAATATCTGAAATTCCTTCTTTACTCAAAAAGATTAAAAACTATCATACAATAACATAGAACTCAGGCCAAAACTGTATCACTTAGCTCCTCCTTCCCTATTTATTCACTTTATTAGTATATTAATATGTTATTGAAATATTATTTAATAATTTTAACTATTATCTCTTTTAAAATTTCACTCCTTGCATGTTTATACACATTCTCTCTTCTTATCTATCTTGTTTTTTCTTAAGAACTCATGCTAAAATCCTCTCTAACAAATAATTAACTCCTTTAACACTTAACCTTGGATGGTTATATATAATGTTTATGATGAATTAATACTTTATACATATTAATAACATCTCTAAGGACCTATTTGACCTAATTACCTACATTATCATGTCCTTATATGAGCTTAAAATAAGAGAAAACACTCTCACTTGACACTCACAAATTTAAATATTTGAAAATATGGTTTTGGTGGGAAAATAGAAAACTCACTGAAATAACCCGTAAAAAAAGGGTGATTAATTATGATAAGGATAAAAACACCTAAACGTTACCTCTTAATTCTACCTAAGACCTACCAAACTAAACATTGATCTATCAAACCAAACTTTACATTATACTTGATGATGTTCCTATGACAAACTTCCCAAATGGGAAAAAATTGAACTCCATCTCAAATGAAGCTTTCTTCCTTGACTTCCAATTCTTCTTACCTTATTGTATTCCTCTTCTACTTCTCTAATTATTCATCGTATCCTTCATTTACTTTCTCTCTTCTTTTTTTTTGATCCTCTCTTCTTGTCTTAATTTGCCTTCTTTACATCTCAACTTCTATATTCATGAGATTCATACTTATTAGCAGCTCTTTATCTTCTTTATCCTCCACTATTGTTGTATTTACTTCCTTTTTTTCACTATCTATCCCTAAAATTTTATTTTCAATCATTATTCCTTCTCTTATCTCATAATTTCTTCCTCTTGAATTTGTGAAGGTTTGCTCACATACTTTATGCTAATTTATTCCTTTGGAAATGTTTTCCATATGGTCTCCATGAAGTCCCCTATCTTGATCTCTATCAAATGACTTTGTTTTTATTATTTTATTGAATAATGAGATTATTTTGTGTCATTTTTCACTTTCTCCTTGATCATGCATTATTCTTTCTCCTCAAACTCTAATGGATTCTTATAAACCTATTTTTCCTTCATCCCTATTATATATTCCTCTTTATTTTCTTTGGTTATTTAATCATGATATTTCACCTCCTCATGGTGATTCTTCTCATATATTTTTCTCTCACATTGAACTAATGTATTTTTACTCAATTCAAGTTCATAAAGACATGATGTTTCTTTTAGAATGTTATCCTTATTCTTCTCTTTCATGTTCTCAACAACATTAGTTGCAATATCATTATTCAAATAGATGTAATTCTTACCTTGCCTTTGCCTAGTTAGTCCATCTTTGTGTGACTTCTTAATTTTTAGTTTTCTCTCCATATAAATTGATTCTTTTTACTCTTTTAATACTTGTATGAACTCATCTTTTCTTGCATTGGGATTACTATCCATCAAGCTTGTTTTCTTATTCTAATTATCTTCCTCATAATGAATGTGATTACTCTCCTCTTTGTCTTCATCTCTCATGAATTCTTGTGTCCTTTCTCTTTTATTTTCCATGTGGCCATGGAGTATTTCTTGCCGCTGTATCTTTATATCTACATAAATAATATGCTTAGCACAAATTAATTTACATTTGAGAGACTCAATGGTCTCTTCATCTTTGACTTCATTATACCTCCTTATTTTACCCTGCTATGATGAATTCTTCTCATCCATTGTTTTATCATCTATAATTTCCTCAATTATTGTCTTTGTTGCATTCAATGCATCCTCAACTCTTAACTTCTTTTATTTTACCTCTATCTTTATTTGTGCTCCTATTTTTATGACTGCAACTCCCCTATTAAGCTTAGAAATTATTTCAATCATTTTTTATTACAAAATCTTACAATTCTCATACTCTAAATACATATTTTAACTATTAGTCATAAAGTATGGATAAATATATCCATGATCTAATTGCATTCCATCTACAACATATAGATTATTTTATGTACTTTTCCCATCTTCAATGGATACTACACCCTTTATATAAACTTTAATCATGGCCTTTGTTATCATATTTTATATTTCATAGTTTTTTATAGTACTTACTATCATCACATCTGCTAACTTGTAATATTTAACCTCCTTTGACATATGTTTCAATTTATAAACTCAAGCTTTTATTTTCAATTCAATACCCCTAGTAAATTGGATAGAATTTTATCCATTTGTAACAATCCTTACACCTTTAGTAATTAAACCCTAGGCAAGAACCACTGATGTAGAATTCCATCATCAACTAAATCATTTATCTTGGCTACAACTTGTCTTACTAAGTTAGATCCAATTTTCTCTACAAGATCCTCTAATTCAACTTCTTTAACAAGATTCAAACCATCATTAATGAATTATGTTGCATCATATTTATTTTTTAACATGATATTTATGCCTATAACTCCACTTGTTCTTCCTTGCCATTGAATTTTTCCACCTCCTTATTTCTCTATTACTTGCTTTATAAATTGTTTGTAATGTTTTTGGGAATCTTCTTCATCTTATTCATTTTTATTAATTTATTCACTTGATCTTGTCTCATTCATCATCTTCTCATTTTTGACTTCATAATATTGTCTAAGAACTATTCTTTTCTTTTACTTCTCATATTTCCAATATGCAACTAGTTCTTAATGGTTCATTAATAACTTCTCTTCTTTGTTCTTTTCAATTTTTAAGGCCTTAAATTGGGCACTCTATTTTATAGTCTACATACCTTCAATTATAAACTTAAAAATATTTTTAGAATTAAAATATTGAGTCTTTATTGCCTCTTTAATTTCCTCCTTGGGTTGATTTTCTAGCAACCTTATTGGTGTACAAGAGTCTTTCCTAAACTTAATCCCTTGAAAAGTTCTTTAGATTTTATTCTAAGCTTGTAACCCTTATAGCTCTATCTTGAATGGTTTTTTTCTTGATATGAATAAAACCACCTTATTTAGGATTTAAACATACTTCAAATATTCAATTGTATGTGATTTAATTCAACTATGCTTTGAACTCCCTTGAAAAGATTCAAAACAACCATATATCTTCAAAATTTTGTACTTTAGGTCCAATTAGGTTTAATTTCCTGTATACTTGTTATATTTCATACTATATGGGATTACATATTCATGAAATCTCATAAATATCTTGGATCATATCAAAATACATAATATTACCAAGTTTAAACATTTTTTGACTAGTTAAAATGAGAGATAATCACCTTTAAGTTTCATAACCCTAGTTTAGGGTTTTAAAGTGTCTAAGACTATTTGAGAGCTCTAAAGATGAGAAAATTTGAATTTAGTGCACTTATAAACACTTTAAGTTATTGGTTAATTTCTATTAGACCTTACCTAAATTATTACAAGTATTATTTTGTCTTAAACGATCTTGACAAAGCTTTAATATGCACTTTTGCCAGGTTTTGTACTTAACTTACAAGACTATGTCAAATTGAAGAGAAATTTGAATACAATATTGTATTCTAAGCTATTTTAAAGACCCTTTTTATTTAATAAATAATTAATATTATATATTATTTCTATAATCCATATATGAACTTGAATGGTTGTTACTCCCCTGTAAATGACTGTGTAGAAACAAAGTTACTCTATTTTGGACCATTTTGTGTGTTGCAACTTTGTAATCTAGGGATTGATTGAAAAAACACAATATTATAACAAATAAATAATAATATTACTCACTCACATATTTAAAATCTTATAAAATTATATAAATAACTTGATGATGCTTTTTTTATTATTTCTTATTAAAACAACATACATAGGTGTTACACAGAATTGCAGACACAATTCTTCCTCTACATTTTTGATAACTTTCCTAGTCTCTTTTCTTAAATTATTTTCCTCACCATATTATAATTAATTATTCTTATAATCTTTTCATTCATTTTCATGCACCTATTTTCTTTTAACTATGCCCTAAACTTTTTCACAACACAGGTAATGAGCTTGACAAGTCATCTTGTTTATGTTTTACCCAAGGTTAAAGATGGGAATCATGATAAAAAAAAGTAATAAACTCTAAAAATACATCCATATACCTGAAATATCCATTTAAATTTATAACTATATCATTTTTAACTTACAAACTATGTCAAATCTACTAAAATTTTTAAAATAAAATCAAATATTTGAATTGACCTGTTTTGGCGAGAAAGCCAAAAACTCAATCTTAAGACCCACTAATGAAAAAATAAGCATAATAATGATCAATTATTAACCCTTAATGACATAAAAGACTTAAAATATGCTAAAACAATCTAAAATCTATTATATATACATGTTCCTACATTAGACTACCAATGTATAAAAGAACTCTTCATGAGCTCCTACTCATGAGTTCCCCAATGTTGTTACTAAGCTTGATGATATCTAAAGGTGTCATACACATTGAGTATTCAAGTGTATGCTACTTAAACTTGAATAATTACTTATATTACTATTTTTCCCTTATATTTTTCACCACTTTATTATCTAGAATAGCTTTAGGCTAATCTGGTTGTAATTTTGGCAATTGTTGCTCCCATCAAATGGTCTAATCAGTTGTGTCTCCAACTATTTGCTTTGAGATTTTATCTCCTTTAAAAGGGTACATATATAAAACATTGAAAATGAGAGAAATCCCAATGTCAAATGGAAGTTATAACTCATATACATTAGCTAAAAACTTCCCTATGACCTTACAAGGTCCAATTTTCTTTAGTTTCAATTTATTGTGTTACCCTTTTGGGAATTTTTCCTTCCTAAGATGTGCTAGCACTACATCAAAAACTTAAAATTTCACCTCTCTCCTTTTCAAATAATCAGTATTCTTATATTTACTTGATCTTTCTTCTAATCTTTGTTTTACTTATTCATGTAACTCATGCATATCTACTGTAAAGTCTTCACCTTATGCACTTTTCTTTTCCTATTTTCCCAAGTTCTTCAATTCATAAAATCCTATTGGGTGAATAACATACATAATTTGAAATGGTTTAAGTCTTTTACTCCTATTTGGGGAGTCATTATAAGAAAATTATGCTTGAACCAATAACTGATCCCACTGCTTCGAGTGATCACTTACCAAACTTATAAGGATGTTTCCCAAGCTTATATTGACTACTTTAGTCTAACCATAAATTTGAGGATGGTATGCTAAGATGAAATTTAAATTATTTCATAAATTTCTCCAGAGAGCCCTCTAAAAGTGGTCAAAAATTTAGTGTCCCTATTAGACATAATGCTTCTAGGAAGCCCATGCAGCCTCACAGCCTCTTTGAATAATAGGTTAGCGATATGAGTTACATCACTTATTTTTGTGGAAGGAATATAGTGAACCATCTTGTAAAACCTATCAAATATCATAAAAATAGACTCGTTACCTTTCTAATCCTTTTTTAGCCCGAGCACAAAGTATATATTGATTGAATCTCATGGTCTGTTAGGAATTGGCAAAGGCTAATATAAACTTGTATTTTGAATTATTCCTTTGACATGATACAATATCATATACCTATTAACAAATTTATTCACATCACCTTACATTCTAGGCCAATAAAAATGTGCACTTAATTGAGCTAAAGTCTTTGCTTGCCCAAAGCGTCCTGCTAGACTACCATTATGTTTTTCCTTCAATAGATTATCTCTCATGAAACTTTTTGGAATACACAGTTGGTTGCTTTTAAATAAAAGACCTCATTGAAGCATGTATTCCATCCATAAACTCCTATATCTACTTATTATGTTCTCACATACCTTATATATGTCCTTAAAGTTAGAATATTCTTTGTACAAGTCCTTCAATGAGTCAAATCCCAATATGTTTACCTGTGATTCCTACAAAATTAGACTCCTCCTGCTTAAAGCATTTGAAACCCTTTTAGTTTGTTCACTTTTATGTTTTATAACAAAATATAAAATTTGTAAATACTCAATCCACTTCATGTGTATTTTATTAAGCTTATTTTGGCTACTAATGAACTATAAAGCATGATTATTAGTGTACAATACAAACTCTTTAGGCATCAAGTAATGTCTCCATTTCTTTAAAGCCTTAATGATAACATAGAATTATTAGTCATATGTTGAGTATATCTTCTTGGCTTCATTAAGTTTCTCACTAAAATAGATAACTAGTTTGCCTTCTTGACTTAAAATATCCCATATAATAGTTCCACTAGCATCACACTCTCCTTGGAAAAGTTTTTCAAAATCAGGGAATGCTGAAATGGGTTGTTATATGATATTTTTCTTAAGAATATGAAAATTCTTATTTTTTTCCTTAGTCTATCTAAATGGCTTCTTGATTCCCTTGATTTTTTCCACAATTAGAGCACAAATATTACTAAAATTTCTTATAAACTTACTATAAAAATTGGCTAATCCATGAAATATCCTTATTTCAATGCATTCCTTGGAGTAGGCCACTCTATTATAGCTTTGACTTTTTCTTTGTCCATTTTCAATCCATATTCAAGTATAACAAATCCCAAATAAATTATCTCTATTTTTAGGAAACTACATTTCTTAAGATTGATTAGTATCATCTCCTCTTACAACTTACTCAATACCATCCTAAGGCATTCAAGGTGTTCTTCCTTTGATTTGCTATAAATCAAAATATCATATAAGTAGACAATAAAAAACTTATATGTAAATATTTTGAGTACCTCATTCATGAGTTTCATAAAAGTGCTTGGAGTGTTAGTCAATCTAAATGGCATAAATAACCATTCATAGAGTCCATAATTTGTCTTGAAGGTTGTCTTCCATTCAAATCCTTCTCTTATTATGATTTGATGATATCCAGTTTTCAAGTCTATATTGGAAAAGTACTTAGTACCACTCAAACAATCCATAAGGTCATCAATTCTAGGTGATGGAAACATGTACTTGATTATGATCTTGTTTATGGCCCTTGAGTCAATACACATTCTCTAGCCTCCATCCTTATTTGGTGACAAGACTGTTGGGATAACATAAGGACCCGAACTCTCTCTAATCAATCCCTTATCCAATATTTCTTGCACTTGTTTCGTGATTTCTTCATTCTCTCTTAGATTCATTATGTAGGCTGCCTTATTTATTAGGCTAGCTCCTCAAATGAGGTCTATATAATGACTGATACTTATTCTTGGAGGTAATTCATTAGGCAAGTCATCTACAATTATATCCACAAACTCTTTAAGTATATTATAAGCTTCTATGGGTAGATCAATCAAATGATTAGTTATAATTATTGTTTTGGGATTACCAATTAAATCATAACATACTTCCTCTTCTTTGATGAGTTGTAAGAACTCCTTGCCATTTATTAACAACACTTTAGTATTATCTTCATCTACTACAACTTCATCTCTTAGTGGAATAAGTGTATGTTTCTTACCATCTTTTTCAAAAGCATAAGTATTAGTACCCCCATAATGAATAACTTTTTATCATATTTCCAAGGTCTGCCTAATAGAACATGATAAATGTCCATAGGCATTACATCACAAATAACTTTATCTCTATAACTGCCTATTTGGAATTCCACCTTGCATTGTTCAGTCACAAAAATATGATGTCCCTTCTATAACCATGATACTTTGTAAGGTGTAGGATGGACTAAATTATTTAGATTCAAATTGTATACCATCTCAAAAGAAACCAAATTATTAGTGCTCTCATTTTCAAGTATTACCTTGCAATATTTACCTATTATCTTACAAGTAGTCATGAACAAGCTCTTTCTCTGTGGTGGTTCTTTAATCTCCTTAGTTGGTTAGATTAAAACCATCTTCATCAATAATGATTCTCCTACCTTAGGTACATCCTCATGAGATGGATATCCCACACTCTCTTCCTTTTCTTGAGAAATATGATTATTTACCTCTATCCTTGTATAAGTTATTTGAGGGTTCTCTGGACATTCATAAAACCTATTCCCTGCATACTTGTTACATTTGAAACACTTACCCTAGAATCATCTTCCTCTACCTCTAGTGTAATATTTTCTACCTCTAAATGCATAACCACCTCTTATAGGTTGATTTGAGACTTGAGAGATACTATTATCTACTTCATTATGAGTTTTAACTGATTCCTACCTCCATGTTTCACTCTTCCTCTGAAAGTTATGCCCCTTCCTTTAAAACTTTAGTTCTACCTTCTAGACTATTTTGCCCTAAATGCAACTTGATATGCCTCCTTTACTGACCTTGGGGACAAAACATTTATCTCATCTAAAATATTAAATATTGACCCATTGATATACCTACAACATTTTCCTCAATATGATCTGTTCTAATAGTCAGTTTGTAAAATTATTTTGTATACTCTTTCATTATCAAGTCTTTTTGTTTTAGATCTTGGATTCTTCTAACGAGATTGGTTTGGTAGCCTTTAGGCATGAATTTTCCTTTCATCTTAGCCACCATCCTATCCTAGGACTTAATCTTTTCCTTTCCTATTTTTCTTTTTTCCTCATGTACTCCATCCCATCAGAGGGATGCATGCCCCTTCAACCTTGTGATGGAAAACTTAAACTTATTTTTATCATCCACTTCCTCATATTCAAATTATTTATCCATATTTTTATTCTAATAAAATATTTATTCAATATTAAAGCTACCCTCATACATAGGCACCTCTAACTTGTGTTTTGAAGTAACCCCCATGACTGTTCTAATAATCCTTTCTTCTGCTTTATCTTCTTGTCTTTCTTATACAACATATTATTGAGTAAATTTTTCCTCTCTATCACTCACATCCCCTATATATCCCTCTCTTCTAAGCTAATTCCATATCTTAAATCCTTTCCTATAAATTTCTTACCTTTACCACCAATGTGTTCATTGTTGGTAATCTCCTTTGGGTTCTTATAACTCCATGTCCTCTGGCTACCATATTACTCAAATTTATGTTCATAACCATCCAATGTCTTTAATGATATATTTATTCTTCAAACTTTCCCTCTTTTGATCTGATACCAAAATTGGTGTACAATAGTCTTTCCTAAACTTAATCCCTTGAAAAGTTCTTTAGATTTTGTTCTAAGCTTGTAACCCTTGTAGCTCTGTCTTGACTAGTTTTGTTTTTTATATAAATCAAACCAGCTTATTTAGGATTTAAACATACTTCAAATATTCAATTATATGTTATACAATTGAACTATGCTTTGAACTCCCTTGAAAATATTCAAAACAACCATATATCTTCAAAATTTTGTGTTTTAGGTCCAATTAGGCCTAATTTACTACATACTTGTTATATTTCATATTTTAAAATCTCATACCTTCTTTAAACCTATTAAATATCTTATGTTATATCAAAATACATAATATTTCCAATTTTAAACATTCTTGACCAATTAAAATGAGAGATAATCACCTTTGAGTTGGTAACCCTAGTTTAGGGTTTTACTATGTCTGAGACTATCCAAGCGATCTAAAAAAGATAAAAATTGATTTAAATGCACTTCCAAACACTTAAAATTATTGGCTAATTTTTTTTTTACCTTGCCTAAATTCTTTCAGTGACTATTTTGTCTTGGACAATCTTGAAAGAGCTCTAATATGCACTTTATTAAGGTTTTATACTTAACTTATAGGACTGTGACAATTTAAAGAGAAATTTGAATACAATATTGTATTCTAAAATATATTAATTACTCTTTTTAGTGAATAAAGACTCTTACTATTATATATTATTTATATAATCCATATATGAACTTGAATGATTGTTAAGAGGGATAAAACAACCCTATACCTGACTGTATAGAAACAAAACTACTCCATTTTGAACCATATTATGTGTTGTAACTTTGTAACTAGGGATTGATTGAAAGAACATAATATGATAACAAATAAATAATAATATAACTCACTCATGTATTTAAAATCATATAAAATTCTATAAATAACTTGACAATGCTTCTTTTTATCCTTTCTTATCAAAATAACATACACAAGTGTTACACAAAATTACAAACAGAATTCTTCCGCTATCTTTTTGACACTTTCATGGTCTATTTTCTTAAATTATTCTCCTTAAAATATTATAATGGATTATTTTTTATTCTTATCATTAGTTTTTATGCAACTATTTTCTTTCAACTATCCCCTAAACTTTCTCACAACACAGGTAATGAGCTTGACAAGTCATCTTGTTTATGTTTTATCCAAGGTTACACATGGGAATTTTGAGAAAAAGAGTAATAAACTATAAAAATACATCCATATACCTAAAATACCCCTTGATACATAAAATTATATCATTTTCAACTTACAAAGTATGTCAAATCTTCTACAAAGTTTATAACAAATTCTAATATTTGAATTGACTAGTTTTGGCAAGACAGCCAAAAACTTAGCCTTAAGACCAACTAATGAAAAAATAAGCCTATTAATGATTCATTATTAACCTTTAATGGCTTATAATACTAAAAACACACTAAAACAATCCAAAATTGATCAGATATATATACATGTTCCTACATCACTTATCATCCTTTTCCAATTTATGACTTCTTGTTGCCTCCTTTCTGTAATCTATTTAATTAGCCACTTGACCACATTTTTTAATATTAAACCCTATCTTTATTTATCTTTTATATATTCTCCCAAACCTTGAATCAAACCTACTTAGGTTTACTTCATCTCATATATCTCTTCTGAATATCTTCTTCTTTTTCTATCTCATTCTTTTTTTTCATTTGGTTCTTCTCTCTTGTTTGTCCTTCCATTTGTTTTCTACTTATTATTATTATGCCTCGCCCACAATATATACTTTTTATTTTAAAAACTCAAAGTTTATTTCACCTTGAAAAACTCCAAATATGTTTCACTTTGGATTTCTTCCTCTTGAGCCTCAATGTGTTCTCTCCTCACCTTTGTAAGACTCAATGGGCTATAGGAATGCATAACCTTTTCAGCTTCTCCTTCTCAAATAACTCTCAAAATTATTCAATTTTATCTTTATTTCTTTCACACTTTACCCAAGATATTTTTCTAAACTCTAATACCAAAAGTAACCTTTTTACTAGGTCTTGTTTTGAGTGGTATTATGCTTGTACTAGCCTTCCTTATTGATTGTGACCAACACAACATCGATTCTTATGTATTATTAAGACTATTGAGATAATTTGTATACTTTTATTAATGATTTACACTTCAATGTAACTAAATTTTTCCTCTTTAGACTTGATTCTTTTAAACAATTAGCAAACGGTCCTTTTAGGCCTTGACAACTAGTCCTATCACATTTTATTCAAGATCTGTTACTCAAAACTTGGAATTTTGATGAATTCAAAAATTTATTGAATTTATTTATATGTCATTAACCTCAGCTTAAAATATTTATACCTATATTTAGGCTTGCTTCTTGTGACAACACAAAAATTAGGGTTTCTATGTCCTTGACATAGTTAAGTATGCTACTTTATTTAATGGAGATTTCACACTTAAACAAGGAATAATTATGTACCTAATATGGTTATTTAATATATTTCAATATTATACAATCCAAACACATTCCTTAACTCTCATGAAATCTTTAAGCATTTGAAGAAGAATAGTATAACATGCTTTTTAGGCTTATTGTAGACCTGTTATCTAAGTTTATTTTATATATTCCTCTATAGACACCTAAAAACACCAAAACACTCTCAAAACATTAAAAACATCCTTACAAAAATTTCCATGAAGTTTTATTAATTTTCATGGGTTCACTTGAAATATATGCAAGTTTTTGTTTACTAAACCCTGTATAAGGGTTTCATAGTCCTCTACAGACTCGAGAGCAAGAATAAAAGGAGAATTCAAATTTAAAATCATTTTAATGGTTATTTTAGTTGTATTAAGACTTTTATGAATCCCTTCTACTTTTCATACCATTATTCAAGCTTGAACAATCACAAAATGAGCATAATAGACATTTCCTTTTGACTGTGACACTTTATAACTGTGTTCTCAACTATTATAGACAATGAAACAAATTTTTATGTAAAACTAAATCTCTAAGCTATGTTTTATCCTCCTTAGGATTTTAAAATACCTCCCATACTATATTACACTTTAAAAAACAAGTTTTTGGATTGAAACAATTCTTAAAGTATTAAAAGATCAATGTTTTGACTATCTACAACCATGTATTCTAATTTTAGACCTTGGGAACTTAAAGGACCATCATATAGATTGAAAAATAGGACTCTAAAGAAAAAACATTCACTTAAAAATACCATAATTTTTAGATTTGGCATAATGGTTTTTAAAACTCCTTATTTATTCAAAAAGTTTAAAAATTATCATACAATAACACATAACTCAAGCCAAAACTATATCGCTCAGCTCCTCCTCCCTATTTATTCACTTTATTAGTCTCTTCATAATTTTTTAAAAATATTATTAATTTATTATTCCTCTTATCTCATCAAAATTTCCACTCCTTTCGTGTCTTTACACATTCTATCTTCTTATCTATCTTGTTCTATCTTAAGGACTCATGTCAAAATCCTTTCTAATGTACAACTAACTAACTCCTTATTTAACACTTAACCTTGAATGGGTATATACAAGGTTTATTATACATTAAGACTTTAGACATATTAAGAACACCTGTTAGGACATATTTTACCATGATCATGTCCTTATATGATCTTAAAAGAAGAGAAAACACTCTCACTTGACACTTACAAATTTAAATATTTGAAAATACAATGTTGGTGGGAAACTAGAAAACTCATCATAATGACCCATACCAAAAGGTGATGAAGTATGAAAAGTCTTAAAACACCTTAAAAAATCCTATTAATTCTACCTAAGACCTACCAAACTAAACTTTACATTACACTTGATGATGCTCCTACATCAAAAACCCTAAGGTAACTAGGGTTTTGAGATCAAAGATCATGTTCACCAAATGTTTAACCCTAATTTGATTTTGGATCATATTGGGATAGATAAGGTTAAGAATATATATAAATTAATAATCAAAATGGTGATAAATATATTTATAGAAGGCCTATTAATTACAAAATTCAAATAGAACATTTACTAAATCTATTATACTAAAATATGCTAAAAATGGAAAGTACAGCTATACTAGATACGATAATGATAAATGAACAAGATACTTAGTTGGTTTTAACGATAATATAGATTTGGATCTGAAGCAAGTAGGAAGGATATTAAAAGAGTGTTCTATAATAGTCACCAATTTCTTTTATTAAGTGCCTCTATAGTCACGAACACTTGTGCCAACCTAGGACAGTTGTGTCGATGTTAATGTTTAGGTCAAACATAGGTGTCCTATACAAAATATTTTATAAAATAGGATTCAAACACTTGTATGATTTTATGTTTGTTTTCACCTTAATTTTGGTGCATTCAAATATGATTTATGTACTATCATTCATCTTTAAATGATCAAAACCCTAGTTCCTCATCTTAATAATGGCTATGGGAAAAATGGATTAGTGGGCACATGGTGTCAAGATGCCCTCAAAGACCCTTATATAAATGAGTATTTTCTACATAGTTAATTCTCTGAAGAAGGCCTCAAACTTATGTATGTATCCCCTACATGTTGGCTTATGTGTGAATCATGCAATGTGTGATAAGTAAGCACAACAATGACCTAGCTTTTAACTTAGAAAATATAGCTCTTAGGATACTCCTTTAATAATTCAAACCTATAGGTGTGTTGTCATTATGACTAATATGGAAATAGGATAAAATAATAAATTTTTGCTCACTTGAGTGATTTATTGAATTATTTTGGTAAGTTACTTGGTGAGTAGGTAAAACGTTTCTAGGTGAGGAATGAATGATGGTTGATCTTATATTTATATCAATCCATTCATAAAATATCTCACATAATATCACTTATGTTAACCATTAGGATATGTTTCATTTTCAAATTATATTACCTTAGGTCACTTGGCACTTACATCAGATTAGGACACCTATGTTGATGTAGGTATTTTTTCGAGACACAAGTGTCCAAGGAGTAGGAAAATAGGTACAAGCTCAAAACTTGTAAAGGTGGAAGATAAACATTTTTTAAGCATCTAGGTAAGATAGAAATCTTGGGTCATCAACATAATATTGGTCAGAGTTAGATATAGGCTAGATAATATAAAAAAGAGAAGATGCATGACTTGCAAAAGTGGGAAAGATCTATAACTGAGAGGAACAACTAAGGTTTGAGTTTTTCAAGTGTACAAGACTGAGGTGATATATAATTCATAAATAGTTTCTACACCTATATATTAGCTTGATATAGGAGTATGATACTCAATATTTTCACCTTTATATGATAAACAGTATTGATCCACTATAATTCTTTGAGTGTGCTCAAGTTTATACTTAAGATCTACCTCCTGTTATGTCAACTACACCTAAAGACACATGTTTCCAAAAAGGGGTCAGATCAGAAGTTGAAATCCTATCTTATTTTTATCTATTTTCTTGCCTATTGTAATTGTGTAAAACATTTTAAAAGGTGTCATTTTGTCAAACATATGGTATACATTCACATTTCCTTGGCATAAGAGATATGAGGTAGCTTGTTTCAAGTATAGGAGTATGATACTCAATATTTTCACCTTTATATGATAAACAGTATTGATCCACTATAATTCTTTAAGTGTGCTCAAGTTTATACTTAAGATCTACCTCCTGTTATGTCAACTACACCTAAAGACACATGTTTCCAAAAAGGGGTCAGATCAGAAGTTGAAATCCTATCTTATTTTTATCTATTTTCTTGCCTATTGTAATTGTGTAAAACAATTTAAAAGGTGTCATTTTGTCAAACATATGGTATACATTCACATTTCCTTGGCATAAGAGATATGAGGTAGCTTGTTTCAAGGAAGCACTAGCATGGGGCTTGATTCTCACTTTAGAGGCCTCTATTAGTGAAAGTAGAGATTTAATTATTCTTACAGTGTCATAATAATTTATATCCAAGAAATATTTTGCCTTTTCATAGTTTTTTTTAGTTTTGTTGTCCATATTTCATCTTCTAAAACCTTACATAAATTCATATTATGTTTTTGAAACAAATCCAAGCCAAATATTGTCCCTTATACCGCTACATTTTTTATAAGGATGACAAGACCACCAAATTTTTTATCAAACCATTATGAAAAAATAGCCACACTATCATTTTTCCCCATCTCTAGGTTATGAATCTCCACATTCTTTTGATTTTATTCCAATACAGGTCAAGGCTCTTTAAATAAATGTTACTTATGATCCCAATGAAATGTGAGCACCATAGTCATGTCTTTTTATACAATCAAAATCATAATCTCTAGTCCTTTTAAGCTGAACACCACCAATTTTTTACTCTTGTGTAGGTGTCCTTATTAACATATTTATTTCAAGCATATTGTCAAATAATTTGCATCCATCCTCTTATAAATATTCTAATACATTTGATGCACACCTTGTACCAACAAAATTGAGAAAACACATAACAAGAGGATCTCCACCAAGGTATTTAGAATCCTTCTACACCAACCTAACTTCCTTCAAACCAATGAAAGGATGAATAATATGAGTTTCTTCTTTATGCATACAGTTTATGGGGAGTCCCTCAACAAAGAGGGTATTCAATGTATCTAGTGGAATCTGGTCATCCATCCTTCTTAAATTCTCCCATAGGGCCTAAGTAGAAGACCTTTGATAGGTCATACTTACACCCCTAACCTTTACCCTAAAGCTTGAATCCATGCTTCATAGTCCTACTTTTTAAATATAAACATTAATGTTCCACATTGATAGTTTTATTATTTTATTATACATGCATACATACATACATGCATACATACATACATATATACATATATATAATTATTTATCAAATTATTTAAATTTTATTTTTATTTTTATATTTTTATTTTGAAAAAATATATAGGGTCAGTCAGGTTGCATAGGCTATGGCTAGCTTGTGGTCTATCAAAGGCACAAGGGGAGTAGGGGTGGGCCAGTTGGCTTGACTCCTTCCCCCTATCATTGATGAAATGGGGTTGGGGGTTAACCAACCACTTCCCCTCCCCTTTCAAAACACACACACACACCAATTTAGATCCCAATTTATTTTATTTATATTTATTATCATCAATATTTTAATAAATACATATAAATGTTTATTATATTTTATATTATTTGTTTTTATACATAGATTTTATAAATATACATATGTAATAAGATAAATTCATTCACTCATTGTTGTTGTTGTTGTTGTTGTTTTTGTTGTTGTTATTCACTCACACACATATATACTCCCAAATAAACATTTTAAATTCAAATTTCAACTTAATGATTTTCTTATCTTGTTTTGAAATACACAACTTAAAATTTAAAAAATTATTACCAATAAAAATTTTTTAACTAAAAGTAAAATATTGATAAATATAATGGAATATACATTTTAAATTTTTATTACATTGTGTAAAATTAAATACATTATTATTATGCTTTCCTTTGTAATGCACCAGTTCAACATATGATTAATTTTCACCTACAATTTCATTTCTCAAAGGAGATTTTTGAGAGAAATAAAAATAACACACATTCATATATTTACGCAACATACATATTGGTTTACACATTACAGTTTGTAATAGCCTAAAATTAAATAATTTCCACTCATTTTAATTTTTCCATTTACATTAAAAAAATGTACAATGTTCATATTCACTTCCTTTTCAAAATTAAAGATAGCTATAGTAATAAATGGAGGAGAGAGAGAGATCATTAATTCCATAAACAACTATATAAACACCAATATTCCATTTTCATTTCTAATTATTCCATCTTCATTTCTAATATAGATTTTATTTTGATACTATGCAAAATTCATCAACTTTTATCAAAGAGAGAGAGATGGATGGAAAGGAAAGAAGAGAGAGTTAAAACACAAAAAACCACTAATTATAACTTCTTGTTTTCATTATTTGATTAACTAACTCTTTATTATACACAATATGTGCCAAGAAAATACCTACCTCATCTCTTCCATTTTCCATGCATGCAATAAGCTCTCAAGCTCCATGAAGATATCCTCCTCATTCCAACAATCTCTTCTCAATAACCTCCACTCATGCTCTTCCTCCCACCAAAATAATGAACGCAACAATGACCAAGAATTTGCAATAAAAGAGAGTTTAATTTATTTTTCCTAAAACTAATTAGATGAAGAGAGGTACCCTCCTTACAAGTGTCATATCCATGTCATAAAGGGATCCATACTCTTATTACAATAATCATACTTTTTTATTACATTTAATTAAGTATTTATTGCAAGAAACATATAATTAATTAACTTACATGTATACATGGGATTCTTACACATAATTTAATTCTCTTACACAACTTCTCAAACACTAAATATAATGGGTCAATCCTACCAACTAGGCCAAGACTTCAAGGGTTTTAGGCTTCCTATAAAGCCTATTATAAAGTGTTCATAGAATTTATAGGAGCCGATGACCCTTATAAAAACATATTGACCATTTTTACGAATTATAATTCATATGATAAATATATACAAATTTAAATTTAATTAGACTTTCTTAAGTTATTAACAAACATTAATCCATTAGAAACAAGGAGGGACACTACAAATTCAAATTTATTCACCACCATATTTATTTCACTTGACAAATGCCTAAAATCAGCATTGGAAATATGGTTCCTCATGATGGGCATTACACTCCCCCTCTTATAAAAACATCATCCTTAATGTACCAAACAAACACAATAGGTTGAAAACCACACTGATGTAGGAGTGTCATTGGAGACAATGAAAATGTTAGTTTGATAGGTTAATGTTAGTTTGATATGTCTTAGGTAAGTATAGGAGATCATATTTTAACAAATTGGAAGTGTTCTAGTTATTAAGAGTCTCAATTTTGGTCTTTAAAAGCTTCGTTCTACTTTCTCACCAAAATTAGGAATTCAAAAATTTGAATTGTTGTAAAGGTTTTTTAGTGTTTTAACATGTTTTAAAGGTCTTTATTCATTTTTAAATAATCTCTAAGTTATATTCATATATAGTAAATGTCTTTTAGTGATCCTTTCAATGTAAATATATCTCCAAATCCATATAGAAGCATCCAACATAGGATTATGGCTAAGGCTATCATGTTTATATGAGTCATAGGTTGGTTGAGAGAATTTTAGGTGCATGAAACTAGAAGAACTAACAAAAGAGAAAAACCAAATGTAGAGAAAGAATGATTTGGAAAAAAATATTTAAAAAGAGATAAATGAGATGAAGCAAGGTTTATCATGTTTAAAGCAATGTTTGGAAGAATGGAATCAATCATAAAAAGTGTTATCACAATAATTAATAAGGTGTTCAAGTGGATAATAAATTATATTATTTAAAGAAGAAATAGGTAGCAAGAAATCATAAAATGGAAGACAATGATCAGGGTGCTAACAGAACAACCCAAGAATTAACTTGAAGAGGAAATTAGGCCTAAAATTTTTTATTCTAAAAATATATATGAATGTATGATTTTAGGTATCTAATTTTATGAATAAATTTCCCAATTTTAGGCATCAAATCTTGAAAAGAACAAGGAATATAATCTTCTAATGAACCATACAAAGATGGTTATAGATGTGAACTATGAAGAGTAGAAAAAAGAGTGATCCTCAAAGAAGAGGATGAAAATATAGTCAATATAAATTAATATGGTATATAAAAATTCAAATATAAGGTACATAATATTAATAATAATACTATAAGATAAAAATAATTGCAAGACAAGGAAACAGAGCTCATTTTTTTTCCACTTAAGGAGTATGATGTAGGAGCATCATTAAAGAGAATGAAAAAATTGGTTTGATAGATAAATTTTTGTTTAATATGTATTATGAAAGTATATGAGATCATATTTTATCAAATTATAAGTGTTTAGTTAGTAATATTCTCAATGTTGGTCTTTAAAAGCTTTATTTCTACTTTCTCATCAAAACTAGGAATTTAAAAATTTGAATTATTGTAAAGGTTTTTGAGTGTTTTAACATCATGTAAAATTCTTGATTAATTTTTAAATGATATATATGGTATATTAATATATATTAAATTTATTTTAGTCCTCATTATAATTTAAATATATCTCCAAATCTATATATAAGCATCCAACATAATATGATAGTCAAGTCTAGCATGTTTAGATGAGTCATAGGTTGGTTGAGAGAATTTTGGGTACATGAAATTATAAGGACTAATAAAAAAAATTAGTTATAATATGGTAATTTTTTAACCATAAATAAATTAATCTAAATAAATCAATGATACAAGGATACAAGGAGAAAACTATAAAGTCTATAGGTAGGAAGAGAGAATCTATGGTGATAAGCAGGAGTGTGCAAGTCTATTACAAGTTGTAGAGGAATGTATGTGAAGTTTAAAATATATATAAATAAAGTAAGGTTTATAATATTATAAACTTTTAACATGTTATTATATGTTTTATTTCTCTTGGATCATGATTTATACATTCATGATGTTTCTCAACCTATAGCAGTTTGAAAACATAGTCCTTGTGAGATATAGTTTGAGAAAAAGGGTATTTTATTGTGTTTTCATGATTGATTTAGCTTGTAAAATAATTGTATAAGGTGATTATATATGGTATTAACTCAATCAAAATGAATATTTTAAACCCATTCAAAATTGATATTTTTCCATTTTTGAGCTCTTAGCCTATATACTAAAAACTAGGGTTTTGAGTTACAAAAACTTGCATATCTTTTAAAATACTCATCCAAATTGCATTAAATTTGAAATATAAATTAATTAGGATTTATATGAAGTTTTAAAAGTGTTTAAAACTATTTTAAACTTTTTTATATAAATATATTTCTAAAATACTATTAGCAGGCCTATAGATGAGGGTTTTAGAAGGGTTTAAGCCCACTAAAAGTTGAATATATTTTGAACGATTCATCAAAAGTCCATGAAATTTTGTAGGTAGTTGACCTAGAATTTTTTTTAAATAATAAAATTTGTTTTATTTCATAAAAATTTATACATAAAAATATATACATTATTTTTTTTTATGCAGACATGGTTTGATCTTAAAAGATGGTTTAATGGACAATTTTGTCAATTTCCTTGAGAAATTCAAGTTATAGGAAGTGTAAAACAGGTTTCTCATCTTATGTGACATTTTAATGAGTGTAATAATCTATTATAATTATTATATGAGTTGTAATTTGTCTAATATTATTGAAATTTAAGCATGCAGGTCTATATACAAGTCTATAAAACCCATGGAAACTATGTTTCTTGCAAGAAGTAAACATAGAGATCAGGAAAAGTCTATGTTTTAGATTAAAAAAGGTTTAAATGATATAAAAATATTATAAATACATTGTATTTTATAAACCTAAGCTTTTAAATAGTGAAAAATGTGATAAGACATATTAAACAAGGTCTAGAAGGCCTATTACATTGTCTATTTATAACAGTCAAGAATAGTAAGAGTATAAACTTGTTATAAAGAGGAATTACATTTAAAAGGAAGTCAAGAAACATTATTAAGTATTATAATACAAATTTTATCATCAATACTTAGTAAAGGAAGTTGTAAGCTTAATTTTCATGACCTATAAGGAGAATGTTTTTTGTGTAAATGTAAAATTTAAATTAAGAAAGGTCAAGGATTAGATTTCAAGAAATACTAAGATCAATATGAAGATTAAGAGTGTATTTAAATTAAAAAATTAATTTTTAAGAGTCATATTAAATCTATAAGACTCTTCGAATAAGGTACAAATAATTTTTAAGAAGGCTATAAGCATGTTTATAGGATAGATCTATAAGTAACTTGCAGACCCATTAAATAACCCTTGTTTAAGAAGGATACTTACATCACACACATGTTAAAATGACACACCAAGTTAAAAATAATAAAGTTCAAAAAGACAAAAAAATAACAACACTCATCAATTATGTGTGTGTTTTTTTAGTTCACATAGTATCAATTATAGGTTTTAAATGTCATTTTTCTAGTTAAATTATTATAAAGGTTTTCTCTCATTCAAGTTTTAAAATTCTCAAATTTCAACATTTTTATTATTTTGTAATTGGATTCTCTGTGAAAGGAAGAAAGTTTTTAACTCAATATTTGATATTAATTTTATTTAGGTAGTTCTCATATTGTCATAATATCATATTGTCATCCAAATATGTTACAAACCAAATGGAACCCAAATAATTTCTACCACCATATAATTCTGATAAGTAGCATGTGCAACAATAATATTGTTATACTATGATAAAATACTAAACAAATTAATCCCCATCTCATGGTAAGACTGCACTGTACAACAATAAAGTGTCATATGAATAGATAAATATCAATGTTGAAATACAAGTGCAATCTTTGTGCTCTGTAAATAACCTCCTTAGACCTCCCAACAAAATCCTTTGTAGACCTCCCAAAATAAAAATGAAATAAATGATTTAACTAATCCATGTATAAGAGCATAAAACCTCCTTAGACCTTCAAATAAAACTTATCCTCATACCTCCCAATAAAAATCCTCCTTAGACCTCCCAAGAAATAGGAAAGTGAGAGTTTTAGTTAAATCTTGTATGAAACCACCACATCTAGTGGGTAGGAAGGATGGTGTCATGAACCTACTTATACATGTCCTCATTATGACCATAAATCTATATTTTAAGTTACTTCTCCCCCATACCATCATAAGGAAAAAATATGCACATTACAAACATATATAAAACCAACATGTGAGGAAAAAAGATGTGTAGAGAAGAGGAAGGGAGAGAGAGGAGCATATGAGGGAAGAGCACAGAGGAAATAAAACCATTAGTGAAATCATTAAAAATTATAGTGAATTCATTAGTAAGTTTAATGAATCAGGTTCCCTTGGGTGGATATCAATAATAAAACTTGTTATTCAAGCTAACTTTCTCTAATGGCTATAATAGGATATAGTTAGATTCAACTCCAGTTTCTAGTGTGTTTCTAGTTTTGCTACTCTCCTCCATATTAAATAAACATAGTTTGTTAACATCAGATTAATGATTCTAAATTATTCTAAGGATAAAAATTTTGAGATAGCCTATTATATGTTTGATGAAATGTGCTTCTTCCCTTGCATGGGATCTTGTCATTGATTTTAGGAGGTTTTGGATCAGTGAATGTGGTTGGCTTGGTGATGTCCACCAAGGATTGCTTCATGATTATTAGGACATCATCATTTACACTTCCAATTTGAAGGATTTGATTGTCTTCTGGAGTAGTCTAGGTTTCTTTCTTTATTGTTATTCTATTTGGACTTTGGAGGAACAATTGTTTGCCTTTCACCTATTTTAGAATATTTTATTTCGAGACTTCTTCTTCGATGAATGGGATTTTTCTCATGGGTGAAGAGGATGATCCTACATATTTTTCTCAAGAGCCTTTTAGTGAGGATAGGATTTTCTTTGATTATACAGAATTGATTAATAAGTGGAAAATAGGGAAGGATTTAGGACACATGGTAAACCATTTGGTGGGTCAATGTTCCATTAGCTACAGACTGGAGTTTCTCCCATCGGATTTAGAGGAAACTTTTTTTCCTTCTCAAAGGAGAAGCCTGTTTGATGGGGATTTGGGGTTCTTAGAGATTAGATCTCAATAATTGTCTCAAGTTTTGTACAGTTAGAGGATCACTGGGGAGGTTCTATTAGAAGGGTGTGATGGAGGTATCTTTCAACAAGTTGATTGTTTTTGTCATATTTTAGAATTTTCTCCACCATGGGTTATTTTGGGCACATTTTTGAAGAAGAAGAAAAGATGTGTCAAGATGAGAGAAGGCAGTACTAACTTGGTCTTAGGTGAAGGCATACTATTGCACTAAGTCTTAGAGATGGAAGCCACAACTTTAACAGGGAGATTCTATGGTAGGTCTTCCTTTGCTAAGTCATTGAAGAATTGGATTGAATGTGAGTGGAGTCACTTTTTAGGGTACATGCCTTAGTTTTTTTATCTTAGCAAGGGGTTGGCTCACTTTTTCTTTTAAATCTTTAGAGGATTTAGTGAGGATTTTAAATCATAGATGGTTCTAGGGTTATTCTTTCTTGGGACTAAAGAAATGGTCTCCATGTTTTGATCTAAGAAGAGAATCTAAAGTTGTGCAACCAATTTGGGTTAAACTACCAGGCTTACCTACAAAATTGTAGTCCACAAAAATTCTTCAAGAAATTGAGAATTCGCTAGGGACATTCCTAGATTGGGATGAGGTGGGTGTAAGGAGTAACTCTCAATCTATGGTGAGGATTTTGGTTGAATTGGATCTTAGTGATGGTCTCCTTGAGGCCATTGATATTGATATTGGTAATTGGAAATATTCTCATATTCTCAATTATTCCAAAGTGCCATTTTATTGTGCTCATTTTCATGTATATGGACATCTCAGTAGTTGATTGTTTGATGAAGTTTTCTAGATAGAGGTGGAGATATAAGATTTTTGAACCTCCCCCTCTCAGTTTGTTAGAGAAAAAGGATGTTGATACAAATTTTCTAAGGAAATATACATATGGACATCAAGATTATTTGAGTCAGTTGAAGAAAGCACACAAAGAACTTGGGCAAGGATTGTTCAAAGTAGAAGAACACTTTAAGAATAATTTGGATTCTTTAGTAGCAGTGGAAGAGATTAACATTCTAGGCATGGTTTTTACTAATCTAAGTGTTTTGATGGAGGTTGTAACAGAGTTTAGAATAAAATAACTATCTAATAATAAGGGAGGTAATGGAGTGGCTCTGAAGGTTCCTGAAAGTTTGGTGTAGACTCAAGATATTAGGAATATAGTTCACTCTATCTATCAAAATTTATCCAAAGTTTTCTCATCGGTTCCTAAGGCATTAGATATGGTGTTGTTTTCTTCATCCCCATTATCCTTAAACAAAAACATTCATCCAATAAGTTTTCCACTCGAACAAAGGCCATCCATGGGGGATACTTCTCTTATCTCTTTAGTGTCAAGGGAAGATGGATTCAGGTCCCAAGATATCCCATTGGTGTTAGATAGTCCTCTTAAATTGGTGTTGGATCCTATAGTGTCTCCCTCTCTTCTGAGAAGCCATATTTCTCTCCGTAGGGCCTCAGTTTAAACTTATCCAAGCTTGGATGAAGGAGATATCATTATCAATGGCAACAGTTATTTTCTTAGATTAAAAAATAAGGTAGTAGATGAGGTTTGCATCAATGTATTGGGTGTTTTTAGTCCTTATTTAGCAAGATCTAAGTGTTTTCCCTTTTCAGGTAGAAAGTCTCATATTAATAAAGAATAAGATAAAGCCCTAAGAGATATATAAAGGGGGAAATAATGAACTATTGGTAGGGTTCTTAAAGTGATAAAAACCCTTGATATAGTTATTTAATGTTATTTTTATCTCTTAACTCTCAGGGGTTGGGAAGTGACTCCAAAAAATCTGCCTTGAGGAGGATATGTAAGCTTCATAATCTTGATGTTTTATTTTTGCAAGAGACTATGACTGAGGGTATCAAAGTAGAAGGCATTTTAATTTCTCTTTTGAAGGATTAGACTTTCATTTCTCTATAATTTGTTGATTGAGCTGGAGGTTTTTTATTGGGTTGGAAGAAAAGTGCTTTCAAGCATATCAGTTCTTTCTTTCTAATTTCAAGATTAGGAGTCCAATTTTATTCTTTGGAAAAGGGGTATGAAATTGTTTTCCTAAACATCTATGGGCCTTATGAGAATAAGATCCCATTATATGAAAGCCTTATGGATATGGATTTAATTAAGGAAATGTTCCTTATTTTAGGAGGTGATTTAAACTTCACCTTGAACAAATCTGAGGTTTGGGGTTCCTTTGGGAGTCTCGACCCTTTAGTTGATTTCTTTGTCCACAAATTTGAGGAGGCTGGGCTGATTGATGTTGAACCTATTAAAATTGTCCCTACTTGGAGTAATAATAGAATAGGGGATGAATTCATTTCCAAGAGATTAGATAGGTTCTCTATTTTATATTCTTTTATGGAAGAGAGAGAATGGGTTAGGTCTTGGGTTAGAACAGGAAGTGTTTCTGACCATTTTCCTATTCTATTGCAACTAGGTTCTGAGGTCAACAAACCTCTTGGCCCCTTCAAGTCTAATCCTTCATAGTTGGAGGAAGAATATTTTCAAGCCTTGGTCAAATATTGTTGGAAAGGATATGACTGTAATTTGGGGGACATAACTTGTTTTTAGTTTTCCAAAAAATTTCAAAAGGTAAAGTTTGATGTCTCAAAATGGGCCTTTTACCAATTCCAGAAGGTAAGATTATACTCTTATTTATATTGAACATGATATTAAGGATTTATATGCTTCTAAATATATGAGGGTCTTTATAGTTGAGGATAAGGCTAGGATTAGAAATTTGGATAAATAGAAAAGTGACATTTTATTAGCTTGTGAGGTTGCTTAAAGGATGAAAATTAGGGCTATCTGGCTCAATGCTGGAGATAAAAACACTAAAATTTTCCATCATTTTGAAAATATCAAAAAAAATATTAATACCATATGGGAGATGCCTAAAGAGGATGGTACCAAATCCAAGTCTTTTCCTGATCTTGTTGAATTAGGAGTAAAATACTTTCAGCATCTATATAAGGATGATGTTAAGGTCAATATTGCCACTATCTTGCAGTTTACTACTTTCTTCCCTATTTTTTATTCCATATAAAATAATGAGATGATGTTGGAGAATGTTTCTAAGGACAAACTAAAATTTATTTTATCTTTGCTTCAAAAGAGAAAGAGTCCAAGTCTTGATGGTTAGATGGTGGAGTTCTTTATTAGTTTTTTTGAGCTGATAGTAGATGACTTGATAAGGGTGATTAAGGATACTAAATTGAATGGGATGATCCCATTAGAAATCAATTCTACCTTCATTTCTTTGATCCCAAAAAAAGATAGACCTAAATCCTTAGATGATTTTAGGCCTATCTCCCTCTATAATTGCTTATATAAAATTATAGCAAAGGTCATTTCTATAAGGATTTAAAAAGTGTTCTTAGATTCTATTTCTAATGAGCAATTTGGGTTCCTTAGGGGGAGACAAATACATGATGTAGTGGGTGTAGCTCAAGAAGGTCTATGCTCAATCAAAATTAATAAATTACCTATTATTATCATCAAATTGGACCTTTATAAAGCTTATGATAGAGTTAGCTAGTTGTACCTCAGAATTATGCTTCTTCATATCAACTTTAACCTCCAAGTTATCAATTAGATTATGGGTTGCATTTCTTAGATCTCCTTTGTTGTCCTTATTAATGTTTTAGCCTCCAATTTTTTCAATTTTGGTAGAGGGTTACATCAGGGATGTCCTTTATCCCCATTTCTTTTTCTCTTGGTAACTAAAGGTTTAAGCAGAGCTATTAATTAAGCCAAGAGGCCTGGGGGGCTTAAAGGGATTAGAGTGGGAAGATCTTTTCTCCTTACACACCTCTTATTTTTTGATGATGTTATGCTTTTTAGAGATGGTTCTCTTAGCAAAGTAGATAGTTACAAGGGTATTTTAGAGACTTTCAATTTGGCTACAGGGATAGAAGTCAATATGCATAAGTCTATTTTGTCTTTTTATGTTACTCTCTTTGATGTTGAGGAGAGACATATTCTACAAATATTTCCCCTTTCTAAGATTGACTTTATATCAAGAACCAAATACTTGGGGTTTATGTTAAAGCCTAATGCTTATGGGAAATAGGATTGGGAGTGGTTGCTCTCTAAGATCAATAAGTGTATCAACCTATGGTGTAATAGGTGGCTCTCATTGGGAGGTAGGTTGACTCTCATAAAGTATGTTTTATAAGTTGTCCTTATCTTTTATCATGGTTTAGCTCACATTCCAATTGATGTCTTGCATAATATTAGGAAAAAGTGTTTCAGATTTATCTAGTCTAGAAAAAAAGCAAAATTTGGTATTGTTTTGGCTAAATGGGACATCATAGCCAATCCAAAGGAAGAAGGTGGTTGGGGTCTAAAAAATATTCATCTCTTTGGCAAAGTGTTGGTAGTTAGGAGCCTATAGAGACTTATCTCATAGGATAGTTTGTGGAGAAAGGTTATTCAGCATAAATATATAGAGCCTCTTTATTTAGAGGAGTAGATTAGGAATCCTATTGCTACACCCTTAACCTTTGGCATGTCTTGGGATATGTGTGGTCAACTTGTGGCTTACATTCCTCTTTTATATTCTTGTTACATTTCTCTATGTTCTTAGTTAGGTTAGCCTATGGAATAACCATGTCTAATTAAACTATATATAGGAGGTAGTGGTTAGTCTTTGATCATCATGTTAAGTATTTTGATCTTAGTGCATTATTGTGGAGGTTTCCCCCTTGAAGTGGCTTTGTTATATTATCCAATATTCTACTCTATTGTCAATTATTGTTGTGTGATCTCTCATATTTTCTTATTATGTGTGATATAAAATCAATATATGCAAACATCTAAGTAATTTCATTATAAGTGGTATCAGATCTTCGATTTGGGCAAGTTTCCTATGACATTTTTTTGGATTTGGTGAGGCATGAATTTTGTGAGGGAAAGGAATGAAAAAACATAGCTTGTAATCTAGGAAGAATTAAAAGTTTTGTCAGCGTAGTATTGTTCAAAATGTTTTTTTGAAAAAAATAATTTAAAAAAAAGTCTAGAAAAAAATCACTTTGCACAATTATAGTTGTTGGATTCATCTCAACGAGATGATCACAATGGTATATACCACTAATACACTTTTTTGTGCCAAAATTACCAAATTATGCAAAGGCAGTCATTGGATTCATCTTGGTGAGGTGATCATAATGGTACCATCACCTAGAACACTTTTTTGGGGCAAAAACCCTCCTAGGGTTTGTATATGTTCAGTCATTTTACATGGGGATGAAAAGGGAGATAAGAAACTTCTAAGACTCCTACCAATGACATGGAATCTATAACTTTAGATCCATTGATTTCTCAACTTTAGGCTAAAATAAAGGGCTTGGTGTGGCATGATGACTTTGTTGCAGTTCAAACTAATGTTTCAAGGATGCATGGAGAGATTAATGGGGTTCATAATAAATTGAATCATATAAATACTTTATTGGCTATTCTTTCATCTCAGTTACAGTTAAACAACCCTCCACTTCATCATTTGGGTCCTCCTCCTCTCAACACTAACAACTCCAGTTATGGTGTGAAATTGATGTTGCCCAAAGTGGACATGTATAAGTTTTATGGTAAGGATCCTCTCACTTGGATTACCCAAATTGAGAATTTATTTGATCTACATCAAACTTTGAGTTCTCAAAAGGTGATAGTGGCATCTCTATATCTAGAACTGAGCAGTTCATTTGGTATCTCTAGTTGTGTGCTCAAAATAAAAAGAATGGTGCTCCTATTACATGGTTTATTTTCACTAATGATTTGTTGGCTCATTATCAAAATAATATATTTGAGAACTACTTCAGCCAATTATCCAAAATTTGGTAAACAAGAACTATGAAAGATTATATTTATCAGTTCAAAATCTATCCTTATGGGTGGAAGACATCACTGAAGAAAATTTGACTAATTTTTTTTGGGTGGTCTCAAAAAAAGCATCTAATTGGAGGTTCAGATGTTTAACCCAGCGTCTATATTAGAATCTCTCCTATAATCATGCATGGTAGAGGAAAAAGAGATGGTTAAATGAAAAACCTTCACTACTAGTCATGATCACACCTTTCTAGCACCATCATATCTTCAATCCACCAAACTGACACCTCAACAAATTGAGAAGTAAGCCAAATTTTTGTGTTATGGTTGCAATATTAAATGGAGTAAAGACCACCATTTTTTTGAAAAGTAGTTGTTTTACATCGAAGGTTCCAATGAGGATGACGATGACGAGGAGGAACTTGGTGAGGATGAAAAAGGTCCTGAGGAAGAATCTGAAGACTCTTAGCCTACTATTTTTTCTCATGCCCTTTTAGGTATTAGTACTCCCCAAACTCTTAAGGTGGTGTAGTTCCTAAAGAAATGGAAGGTCACTATTTTGATCTATTCTGGGAGCACACACAAGTTCATCAATAATAATTTAGCTACTCACTTGAACTATTTTATTTATCCCACTCTAGAATTTTAGGTCATGATTGCAGATGGTGGTACTATTAGTTACTTAAGAAAAAACATAGTATTAAGCTAGCCATGGGAGATTACTTTTTGGATTCTCCTATATTTTTTATTCCCATGGGGGGAGTTGATATTATTTTGGGATTATAGTGGCTCACCACTTTGGGCACTATTGAGATGAATTTTTAGGAATTATTCATGTGTTTTCCTTTTGAGAGAAGGACATTTGAGCTAAGGGGATTAAGAGCTAAATCTCCACAACTTGTTATCTCCCATCAAATGACAAAGATTATGTAAAAGGGTGTTGAAGGATTTGTAAGTTTCTTATTTTCCATGGAAGTTCATCC
This sequence comes from Torreya grandis, assembly GCA_037957365.1. NCBI lineage: Eukaryota > Viridiplantae > Streptophyta > Pinopsida > Cupressales > Taxaceae > Torreya > Torreya grandis. The sequence continues at coordinate 1,153,947 of JARHVA010000154.1, forward strand.
AACTCAATCGTTTATACCTCCTAATTTTCAACAAGTCATTGATTCCTATTCAATTATTTTTGGTGACATGTCAAAAGGAATTCCACCTAGCCACATGCATGATCATGATATAAAACTTATTCTTAGTATTAAACCACCTAACATCAAGCCATACAAGTATCTCTATGCCCAAAAAAGTGAAATTGAAAAGATGGTACAGGAGATGTTAGATGCAAGAATCATTCACCATAGCCAAAGCAAATATTCTTCACCAGTTATCATGGTGTGAAAGAAATATGACACTTGGAGGATGTGCCCTAACTATAGTGAACTCAACAAGTACACTATCAAAGATAAGTTTCCTATTCCTATCATTGATGATTTGATAGATGAATTAAATGGTTCTCTTTATTTTACCAAGTTAGATCTACGTTTTGCGTATCATAAAATTTGGATCCATGATGAAGACATACCCAAAATTGCTTTCAAGACTCATGAGGGCCATTATGATTTTTTGGTTATGCCTTTGGGTCTAAAAAATGCACCATCTACCTTTCAGATTTTGATGAATATTATTTTTAGGCCATTTTTGAAGAAATTTGTTTTGGTATTTTTTGATGATATCCTCATTTATAGTAAAAATTGGGAAGACCATTTGCACTATGTGAAACAAGTACTCTCAATTTTGGAACAACATCATTTGTATGCAAAACCTTCCAAATGTACTTTTGGAGCTTGTGAGGTTGAGTATTTTGGTCATCTAGTTTCATATACAAGAGTAAAAGTGGATCCTAAAAAAATCCAAGCAATGGTGGACTGGCCGATTCCTAAGACACTCAAGTAACTAAGGGGATTTTTGATGCTAGCTAGCTACTATCATAGGTTTGTCAAAAATTATGGTAGCATTGCATACCCACTCACATATTTGTTGAATAAATACTCCTTTTAGTTGACTGATATAGCTACCAGGGCATTTGAACAATTGAAATTGGTGATGTGCACCACTCTAGTGTTGGTTACTCCTAATTTTTCCAATATTTTTGTGGTTGAATGTGATTCATCTGCATATGGAATGGGTGTTGTACTCATACAAGAAGGTAGACCACTTGCATTTGAAATTCATCAACTAAAGGGTAAAAATCAGCACAAGCCCATTTATGAGAATAAAATGATGGTCATTTTTCATGAAGTCAAATAATGGAGGCCTTATTTGATGGGTCATCACTTTTAGGTAAAGACTGATCATGACAGTCTCAAATATTTTTTGGAATAAAGGTTATCATCTGAAGAACAACAAAAATGGGTATCTAAGATGTTAGGCTATGATTTTTAAATAGTTTACAAGAAAGGCAAGGATAATGTAGTGGAAGATGCACTATCTAGGAAGGATGAATCAGTTGAAGCATTGCTATATGTTATGACCATTCTGTAGCTAGATTAGCTAGAGGAAGCATGATCAAAATGGGACAAGAATAGTGTTACCCATGATTTGATTCAAAATCTTTAGCAAGGTTTGGGTGGATTTGAAAAATTTACATGGAAGGGTGATGCATTATGGCATAAAGACAAATTATTCCTATGTAAGAATTCTCTTAAACAAAAAATTTTGTAAGAACTTCATGCAACTCCAATTGGGGGTCATTTAGGATTTTTGAAAACCTATCATAGAGTCAAGCATGATTTTTTTTAGGAAGGACTCAAGGGGGATGTCCATAAATATGTGGTTGAATGTATGATTTGTCAAAAAAATAAAAGAGAAACCATCAAAACCCCAGGTCTTTTGCAGCCTTTATCCATCCCTAGACAATGTTGGGAAGAGGGTTCTATGGATTTAATAATAGGGTTACTGAGATATGATGGTAAAAATATTATCATGGTTGTGGTAGATCATCTCAGTAAGTATGCTCATTCCTATTCTTATCATAGCCATTTGTTGCTAGTACAATAGCTTATATTTTTTTCAATACAATTCATAAAGTGTATGGTACACCTAAGATCATTTTCAATGATAGAGATCCCATCCTCACTAGTAATTTTTGAATTGAGTTATTTGCATGTTTGGGAACCTAGTTGAATCATAGTTCATCCTATCATCCTCAATAAAATGGAAAAACTAAGGTAGTCAATAAAAGTCTAGAAAGATATCTCCATTGTTTTGTTTTTGATAAACAAGATAAATGGGTTCATTGGTTACCACTTGCTGAATGGTGGTATAATAATTTTGTTCATAGTTCTTCCAAATTATCTCTTTTTTTGGCACTATATGGATACCACCCTCCATCCATCACTTCAACCTTGAAGGTCCATCCTAATATTTGTGTATTTGAATAACATATTCACCATCAATAAGAGGTCCTTGCCATTTTGCATGAAAATTTAGCCATGGCCTAGAATCACATGAAATAGTAGGCAGATCAACAGAAGAGTGAGAGGCACTTTGACATTGGTGATTGGGTCTTTTTTTGCTTACATACATATAATTAGATGTCCTTGAAGTAAAAAAAAAGGATAACAAGTTATCCCATTAGTATTATGGGCATTATCAGATCTTGAAAAAAATTAGAAGTGTGACCTTGAAGTTAGAGTTTCCTTCCTCCACTCACTCCATCCATTATTTCATATATCATGCCTTAAAAAAGTCATTGGACACAAAGTTCCTACCCAAACTAATTTACCAAAATTGGATGAGGAAGGAAGAGTTATTTTTTATCATGAGATGATCCTTAAAATGTGCCTTAAGCAATTGTGGTCTCAAGTGATTAAGGCATACCTGATCAAATAGAAGAATATGCCTTGTGAAGATGCTACTTAGGGGGATGAATCCTTTATGTAGCAACATCCATAGTTGACTCAATGTTGAGGACAACATTGTTTTGAAGGGGAGGGGCATGTTACACCCTTAACCTTTGGTGTGTCTTGGGATATGTGTGGTAGACTTGTGGCTTACATACCTCTTTTATATTACTGTTACATTTCTCTATGTTCTTAGATAGGTCATCCTATGGAATAACTATGGTTAAGTAGACTATATATATGAGGTAGTGGTTAGTCTTTGATCATGTTAAGTATTCTTCTCTTAGTGCATTATTGTGGAGGTTTCCCCCTCAAAGTGGCTTTGTTATATTATCTAGTATTCTACTCTATTATTAATTATTGATGTGTGATTTCTCATATTTGCTTATTCTATGTGATATAAAATCATTATATGTGAATATCGAATTAATTTCATTACAAGGGTATTTTACAGACTTTCAATTTAGCTACAGGGATGGAAGTCAATATGCATAAGTGATTCAATAGCATCTACAATAGCTTCATGGAAGACATGGTCAAGTTGGAAATCATCAAGCATGCAAGCTCAAGTTATGTTTTAGTATGGATCAGTTTTGAATTTGAGTTCAAATTGTGTTTCCCTCCAAATGTTGTCTTAAAAGAAGGAGTAAATGTAAGTGTAATTGTCAAAATTGTAAAAAGTAAAAAGGTGGAAGTTAGAGAGAATCCCTACGTTGGAATCCAATCTTGGCTTGTGGAGTAAATAAGGGAGATGGTTGAAATCTTCCAAGCATAAGATGTTGTTAGATAATATTTCTCATTTAGTATGTTGGTTTGATTAAATCTATCTATTTGTTTGTCTTAGATCCCAAGTTGGGCATAGGAGAGAAAAGACGAGTCTATTTCAAAAAGAGTGTTATAAGTAAATAGGATCTCATTTCAAAGAGAGTAATGTAGAGAAGAGGGGAGAGATAGAGAGAGAGGATCTCTCATTCAAGGGAAGAAAGATAGAGAGGTGAACCAAGAGATATAAGAATGTAAGAATGAAGGAGAGGAGTGTGTGAATAAGTTCATACAAGGACTATAGAAGGATGATTTTTAACCTCCAAGTGAAGAATAATGATAATGATGAAATTTATGACCATTACTATGTGTTTTATTGCTCAAATACAGGTCGGTCCTACCTATAAGGTATATGCAAAAAAGGTGAAATAATTATAGTCATGGTTTTTGAGTTCTTGAAGGTAATATGAAGGTACAATTAGGTGGATAGATTCAAATAAAACATCATGAAATTTGTTTCAAACTTTAAATCCAAGAAATGAGCCCTATAGGCTCTATTGTATGCTCACTACCATTATACTAGGGCAAGATGTAAATCATGATTGGTATAGTTGAAAAAAATTTAAAAAAATGGCTATTTGTCCCTAAATATGCATATCTAAATATAGGGAGAGTTTTGGAGTTGTATTTTATGTATTGGTATGGAAATCAATAGACCATATTGTCTTTGTGTCAATCAGGCCTACAGGACTATAATTTAGTGTTTTTGGAGACCCACACATGTGGAAAATGGAAAAATAATATTTTACCAAGTTAAATACACTCAAATACACCTTATAAAGGATTTTAAATGCATAAATCCCAAGGTAATCATGTTTGGACATGTTATAGGCTTCCAAATAAACCTAATTAGGCTTGTGCAGGTGCTAAGAAGTATGATTCTATACAAATGAGTCATAGGTGATTTTTTTATATGTTATGTAAGAGGATAATGGGTATCTAAATATGTTTTTATATTTAGTTTTGGGTTTATCAATGAAAATTTATACCCCATAAACATTGGAAACAAGGTTACAAGGAGTTGTACCCAAACAATAAGAAAACCAGTGCTTTAAGGCCTTTCAAGGGACAAAACAAGAATTTATGGTGGTGAAATTAAGTTTTTTTTAATATATAAAATATTAAAAAATCCATAAAATTGATAATGAGTGTTCATCAGGCTTAGATTGCATTTGGTATTGTTGCAAGCTCATTGTGATGTGTTGTCAAGCTAGAGTCTGCAGTCTAAAAACAAAGGAATCTAAGTAAATACATACACTATAAATGGTATACGTCTAAATATAAAAAATATAAGATAAAAAAAATAGAAATTTTCCAATTTTAATGGGGTTTTGAAACGTTTTTTAGTTCATTTTATGATTTTTTTATGTTTGTTGTCTTATCACTGGCAACTAGAGGTTTGGTCACTAAAATGGTCATAACTCATAAAATATTAAGCCAAATGATCTGAAACTTGGGGAGAATTTAGGGAAGAATATTTTTAATCTAATAAAAGTGTCAATTTATCAAAATAATCTCTAAATATTTATATATAGATGACTAATTTTCTGATTTCCTGTATGTGCATATTTTTGAGAAAGTGAATAAGGGTTTTCATTAGAGATTTGGTGAAATTAAGCCTTTTGATGTACTATGAAGGTTGATTCACCTATATTATGCCTAAACACACATTTTTACATTATTTAAGATCTTTTCTAAGGTGTAAAGTCAAAAATGACCTATTAGGCCTATTAGGCTTATAATGGGTTAAAGAGTAAATTTACAAGTTGTATAAAGGTCTTTGGCCGTAAGGTATTAGTTGGGTGGCATCAATTTTTTGGTATCAGAGCTTGAATCCCTTAGGAATTTGTGAGTTTATGTTGATTAATAATGATTTTTTATATGATTTTGAAAAAGGATCAACATGACAAAGGACCAAAATACTTGGGTGAAGATCTCAGAGATGGAGATATTGTTGAGAAGAATGTAGAGCAGCAAAGTACATGAGAATACTAAGAAGAAAGCAAGCATAAAAAATAAGAGAGGTATGAATAGTAGTGAAATTGATAAAGATATGTCTATCTTTAAGAGATATTTATCTAATTTTTTAGATAAATATGAGTCTTGGATGTAGTTGAATAGGCAAGCATGGGTATGGCCAATGAGGAAGAAGTTGAAGTGGCCAATAGATCTCCTAATGAAGAGGAGAAGAAGGCAAAATAAGATTTCCAAGAAAATTGAATCCCATAGAGGCTTGAAGAGTGTATACAATATACCAAGTAAGAAACAAAAAGAGGAATATGTTGTGAATAAGGTTCTCATTTTGGAGAACAAGAGAAGAAAAGAAAGAGAGGATGAAGTGCCAGGAAGAGCACTTGAGAAGATGAGAGTGTTGGCAAAGAGAACACTCATAGAGACCTTGTGGTATATTTTTTTTACATCTAATTTTGTCTTTTAATGGGTAATTTCAGGTATGATCAGCCTTATGAAGGTCAAGATAAAGGCCTTGAAGAGTGAGAAGATTAGTGCAAGAGAAGACATCAAGCACACAAGTGGATGTGCAAGAGAGAAGGAAGAGTTTGCTACTGTTGATAAAGATGAATGAATGAATTTTTTAATGCATGAGGAAGGTGCTTAGTACCTTATACAATCAAAATAAGAGATGGAATATGAATATGAATTCCATGATGCTATGGAATATCAAGAAGATGCAAGAGAACAACCATACTCAAATGAAGAGAAAGATTGCTCCATGGACCAATCCTACAATGAGGTAAATGAGTGTCTAAGACTTGATTCTAATTTATCATATGAAGAGAAGGTTTCTAATATATAGGTTAGAGAAGAAAAGAGGAAGTTGGATCTCTCAAATTAAAAAATTAACCATGGATATGTAATGCCTAAATGGTGGAAGAAGCATATTCCTAAGCAACAAGAAGTATTTGCACAAGAGCATGGTTACAAGATGCCTAAATGGCTTGAGAATTCAAATTACAATAGAAAGAAACAAGTATGGGTACCTAAGAAGGCAAACAGTGAATAATTATTTGATTATTAGCTTGAACAAAGGAGTCCATGGAGGAGGATCGAAGCTGATACAAGCAAAGAAGAGCATGAGAGTGAAGTGGTGAGCATGGAAGAGGCATCCCATGAAGATAAAAGGCTTGAGAGGTATACCAAAGAAATGAAAGGTAAAAAAATTGTTTATGATGATATTTTTGAGTCATTTAATTATATTTTTATGGAAACAGAGGAATGGAATGTGTTTATGAGAACAATATGCTGCAAGGAGAGAGTTTTAAATGGATGGATAATGAGGAAAGAGGTGAGTATGAAGAAAAAAATACCTCATTAAAGAAAAAAAAACAAAATGGCTTCAATAAAAGATTGAAGAGAGAAAGGAGACAAAAGGTAATGATGTTTTAATTGTATTTGATAAGTATATTGATGAATAAGTTCATTTTTACGAAGATAACCCAAGAAAAGATGGAATGAGGTACAAGACAAGTAAAGGACAAGCAATCCTCAAAGATGATGATCCCAAGTTTGATGACGAGAATAGAGAGATAGATGAGAACTCACTAAAGGAGTAATTGATAATGTTGGAGGAGTTGTTTGGTCATTCAAGAGAGATGTATACAGGCACAAGCTATGATGAGAACACCATTGGTGAGAGTGAAGCAAATGAAAAACAAAGCAAGGTAGCAAAGTTAGAGCAAGAGAGTGGAGTCAACCAAGAGACTTCATGGTCTCAAGTTTTTGATTCTAAGGTGGATTTTGATGTTTTAAATGTAGGTTTTAAAGAGATGGAGATGAATGAAGTCCATATCCTAATGGATAAGCTCTTGAACCAAGAAGATCAAGAAGAAGATGAATACATGTATGAGAATGAATCATGGAGATGGGACATAGTAGCTAAAAAGGAAATGAGGAGAACATACCAAAAAAGGAAGAAAAGTAAGATGAAAGACAAAGACTATCAAAGATAAACACAAGCATCATAATTAGCAACAATACCTTAGGATCCATGTATAGAGTGAAGACTAAAGCATGGAGGAAGCATTGCATTTGAACTAAGGTTCAAATCCTTTCTACAGGAAGAGTATGATGTAGGAGCATCTACAATAGCTTCATGGAAGACATGGTCAAGTTGTAAATCATCAAGCATGCAAGCTCAAGTTATGTTTTAGTATGGATAAGTTTTGAATTTGAGTTCAAATTATTTTTCCCTCCAAATGTTGTCTTAAGAAGAGGAGTAAATGTAATTTTAATTGTCAAATTTGTAAAAATTAAAAAGGTGGAAGTTAGAGATAATCCCCACATTGGAAGCCAATCTTGGCTTGTGGAGTAAAAATAAGGGAGATGGTTGAAATATTCCAAGCATGGGATGTTGGTAGATAATATTTCCCATTTATTATGTTGGTTTGAGTAAATCTATCTTTTTTTTTTTTCTTAAAGCCCAAGTTGGGCGTAGGAGATAAAAGAGGAGTCTATTTCAAAAAGCGTGTTATAAGTAAATAGGATCTCATTTCAAAGAGAGTAATGTAGAGAAGAGGGGAGAGATAGAGAGGATCTCTCATTCAAGGGAAGAAAGATAGAGAGGTTAACTAGGAGATATAAGAATGTAAGAATGAAGGAGAGGAGTGTGTGAATAAGTCCATAAAAGGACTATATAAGGATGATTTTGTAACCTCCAAGTGAATAATAATGATAATGATGAAATTTATGACCATTGGTATGTGTTTTGTTTCTTGAATATAGGTTTGTCATACCTGTAGGGTATAGGCCAGCAAGGTGAAATCATGATAGTCATGGTTTTTGAGTTATTTAAGGTATTTTGAAGGTACAAGTAGGTAGATAAAGTCAAATTAGACCTCATGAAAGTTGTTTCAAACTCTAACTCCAAGAAATGAGCCATGTAGGCTCTATTGTATGTTCACTACCATTATACTAGGGAAAGATGTAAATCATGATTTTATGGTTGAAAAAAATACAAAAATTGTTTATTTTTCCCTAAATATGCATATCTAACTATAGGGAGAGTTTCAGAGTTGTATTGTACGTATTGGTATGGAAATCAATACACCCTATTGTCTATGTGTCAATCAAGCCTACAGGTCTAAAATTTACTATTTTTGGAGACCCAAACATGTGTTAAAGGTAAAATTAAGGTTTTAAAAATTAAAATACACCTTATATATGATTTTTAATGCATAAATCCTAACATAAGTGTGTTTGGACATGTTATAGGCTTTCAAATAGGCCTAATTAGGCTTGTGTAGGTGCTAAGAAGTATGATTTTATACAAAAGAGTCATAGGTGATTTTTGTATATGTTATTTATGAGGATAATGGGTATATAAATATATTTTTATATTTATTTTTAGGTTTCTCAGTGAAAATTTATACCCTAGAAACATTGGAAATAGGGCTACATGGAGTTGTACCCAGCCAACAAGTAAACCAGTGCTTTAAGGCCTTTCAAGGGAAAAAAAAGGATATGTGGTGGTGAAATTAAGTGTGTTTTAAGATATAAAATATTTAAAAATTCATGTAAGTAATAATTGGTGTTCATCAGGCTTAGATTGCATTTGGTATTATTTCAAGCTCATTATGATGTGTTGTCAAGCTAGAGTCTGTAGTCTGAAAACAAAGGAATATGAGTAAATTCGTACACTATAAATGGTAGATGTATAAATATAAAAAGTATAAGATAAAAAAACATAACTTTTACAATTTTAATGGGGTATTTAAACGTTTTTTTTTCATTTTATGAATTTGTTATGCTTGTTGTCCTGTCACTAGCAGACTAGAGATTCGGTCACTAAAATGGTCATAACTCATATAATATTAAGCCAAATGATCTGAAACTTGGGGATAATTTATGTAAGACTATTTTTAATCTAATAAAAAATTTATTTTATCAAAATAATCTCTAAACATTCTGATATATATTACTTATTTTCTGATTTCTTGTATGTGCATATTTTTGAGAAAGTGAATAAGGGTTTTCTTTAGAGATTTGGAAATTAAGACTTTTCATGTAATATGAAGGTTAATTAACCTATATTATGCATTAAAATGAATTTTTACATGATTTAAGAAATTGTATAAGGTGCAAAGTCAAAAATGACCTATTAGGTCTATTAGGCTTGTAATGGGTTAAAGAGTAAATTTGTAAGTTGTATAAAGATCCTTGGCCATAAGGTATTAGTTGGGTGGCATCAATAAGTCTAATTTATATTGTTATGCTCTATAAGATGTTGAGGAGAGAAATATTATACAAATCCTTCCCCTTTCTAAGATCAATTTTCTATCCAGAATCAAATACTTGGGGTTTGTGTTGAAGCCTAATACTTACAAGAAATAGGATTGGGAGTGGCTAGTCTCTAAGATCAATAAGTGTATTAACCTATGGTATAATAGGTGGATCTCATTGGGAGGTAGGTTGACTCTCATAAATTATGTATTAGAATATTTCCCTATTTTTTGGCATGGTTTAGCTCACATTCTAGTTGATGTCTTAGATAAGATTAGGAAAAAGTGTTTCAGATTTCTCTGGTCTAGAAAAAAGCAAAAGTTGGTATTGCTTTAGCTAAATGGGACATCATAGCCAAGAAAAAGGAGGAATGTGGTTGGGGTCTAAAAAATATTCATCTCTTTGGTAAATCATTGGTATTTAGGAGCCTTTAGAGACTTATCTCATAGAATAGTTTGTGGAGAAAGGTTATTCAACATAAATATATGGAGACTCTTTATTTAGAGGAGTGGATTAGGATTCCTATTAAATATATAATCAATGTCTCTATCATTTGGAAAGCTTTGGTTTAGGGTTTTCCCTTGGTTGGTAATTGGTTGGCTTAGAATGTTGGTAATGAAACTAAGGTTAGGATCAAGGTTGACCCTTGGGTCAGGAGTGGTATTGATTATAAACTTATAGATAATATCATTTATCAACTATAAGAATCAGGGTATGTTACTTTGTCTCATGTGGTCGATCCAAATACTACCTCTTTTTGGTAACAAGGGTGGTTAAAGGTCCATCACTTTGCTTTTGAAAATAGATTGCAAACTCTAGGATGATTATGTTGGTACTTTGATTTGCAGTCATGCTTAGATCAGTGAATACGTGGAGGATGATCTTGTTTGGATTAAAAATTTGGTGAAGGGAGAGTACACTACTAAATTGGGTTACAAAGTTTTGTTTTCTCAAGAGGACCCTACTGATCAATAATGATGGTATAAATCTATTTGGAAGAATAATTTCCCACTTAAACAAGAACTTTTATGTGGTTGGCTCTTAAAAATAAAATTTTAACTTAGGACTCTTTGATGCGTAGAGGTTGGCAGGGTCTGGGTAGATGTGTTTTATGTAAATTTGATTACAAAACCATAAAACATTTATTTATTAACTATCCTTATTTGAAATAAGTGTGGGTTGAACTGGTTGTTATGTTTAGGAGACCTTATGCTTGGCAAGGTGTCTCTCTTAAAGCTTGCTTGTTGACCTAGTTTAGTATAAAGGATTTAAGGCCCTTCAGAGCTTTACCCATTGTGGTAGTGTGGGATATTTGGCTAGTAAGGAATGATTTAATATTTAAAAATGTTTTTACACTTCCTTTTTAGACATATATCTAGATTCATAATGTTTTTTAATGTCTAAAAAAAGAAGAATAAATCAAGATTCCCAGATAGATTTCTCTGGTGGAGATCGATCGCTCTATGCCTTGGGGGTTATTTTATGGTGATATCCAAGGCAATCCAGATAGAGGTGGAGTAGGGGGTGTTATTTTCATCAACAATGCTCATTTTTTATAGTTCAAACTTGGCCTTAGATTGAGAACCAGTAACTATACTAAATTAATGGTTCCTTTTTTACTCTTTAGGATTGCCTGGGATTGTAATTTAAATAGGCTACAGGTTTTTGGTGATTCCCAAGTGGTTGTTAATTATATGTTGAAGGTAAATAGAATAGAGTCCCTTTTTTGACTCCAATATTTGAACAGGTTAATCATCTAGCTAGGGTTTTCATCAATGTTTATTACAAACATATTTACCACGAATCAAATACTGAAGCCGGTTTGTTGTCCAAAGAAAGTTTATTGATGAAAGAAAGATAGTGGATGAGGATGGAGATAAAGGGAGGCATCTGTCAATTACCTATCTTTGGTAACTACTTCAACCTATAGGTTTAATTAATATGTTCCATGGGGAGTGATTTATTCTCTTATTGTTTTCATGGATTATGTGTTCGTATATGTTATTCTCTCCCTAGTGCTGGAGCTAGTTTCTACTGCTCTTTTTTTCATGGCTTTCTTCTCACTTATTAGATCATCCCTATTGTATTTTCTCTCTTCTTTGGGAAGTTATTTTTTGTTTAATATTTTCTAGCAAAGATATTTTTTAGCTTTTTTTGCCCTTATCTGGTGGCTTGTGCTTAAGGATGAGTTTTATTTGGTCTATCTCATTCAACCCTAGTTTAGTGTCCATTTTAGATGCCTGCTTAGTAGGATTTCTTTGATATTGGTGGTAGAAATTCATTCCTTCCTCTTGATCAGGGGTGGGTTTTAGGAAGCATTTACTTTCTGGGTCTCTTGGCAGCATCCCCTTGTGGGGTGCTTGTTTTTCTTCTCTATTTTTATTCCCAACCCCTGTGGCTTTTCCTTTTTGGGTCTTTTGTCATATGCTTTTGCATTTTCACACTAAATTTTTTCCATTAAATAAAAAATTTATTTTTTATTTAGAAAAAAAAATAAAACCAACATTCAACTAGAAATACAATATTAAACAAAAAAATAACTCCATAACATGATTAGATCAACATCAAGTGGCCATTAAAGAGAGTCATAAAATAAAATATTTTAATTCAATTTTAAAAATCAACTTAATAATCATAAAATTAATTATTTATCACAACTTAAATCAATGAGAAGCAAAATTATTGGTTTCAAAAAAAAATTAAATGATAACCAAATTAAATTAAAATTCGACACAACAATTTCATAAAAAATCACATTACAACACTATTGATGCTTAAAATTGCACTATTTCCAACACCAAAAATAGGAAGTTTTAGGAATGTGGGACTTCTGACCTGAAATGACCTCTAAATTTTAAAGAAGCTAGCTCTTCTTTATCTCAAAAGTATGTTTGGAAAAAAGGATAGAAATTAAATAGAAACACAAATGCAATGAAAGAAAATCTAACTATGGTGATGCGCCTGAATTTAATTTGACCCTTAATTCTAAGCACAGTGAAGCTATCTTTAAGATTCAATTACATTAAAGAGCAAACAAGGCATGATAAATGTAAAAGATGAAAATAGATAGGATCAAAGGCTCATAACTTAGACAATTTTTCAATAACACAAAAAAATATCAACAAAGGCACAAAACTCAGTCTTCTTATTACTTTTCTAGTCACATAAAAAGCACAGAGACTTGCACAATTATACAAACTTTCTAACTCAAGAAAAAAGAACAAAGGCAAATGATATTCCTGGTCATAGCTAAAAAAGTCTAAAACTTCTTGACAACAATCTCTTGCAAAAAATTATCTCTATCTTTTGATGATAATCCCAACTTCTCCCTGTACACCTATATTTATAGCATCAGACTAGCTCTAGATTGCCGACACATTCCTAACCCAACGGTCTAACTGAACTCTAACTAAAATGGAAGTGTTTAACAAAAGATATCTTTTGGATCTAAAATGTTTAGTCTCCCTGCAAGTTCATTGGCTGAATTAGATACACAAGATGCTTCCCACTGTGAAATGGGTGAGGACACTTGGCAACTTCTGCTTGTTTCACTTGAAAACTGTCTTACTATTCAGGTAGCACCAGAAAATGACACTTGGCAGCTTTTGTGGTATTTATAGAAAACACATGGCCCTTTCTACATTACTTATACTCTTTACTATGTCTTCACATTGGGGTTGTTTCGTATTTGACATCTATCACAGTCTGCTTCTTCAAAACTTTAACCACTTATAGAAAATGGGACCCACAACACTTTTCACCTGAGCAACTTCAAAAAGAGAACGGGGATAGGTGGTGCTTTCTATGTATATTTAATAATAGACATGTGGTGGTCTCCAATTTCTTTAAAATATTTTAGACACATTTTGAAAATCCTGTGAAAGGTAACATGTGGCGGTATCTGCTAAACTTTAGCTATACTACAAAAACCTTTGAGACTCATTTTAGATTCATACAGATGGTGACACTTGGTAGCATCTGCTGACTTTTAAAAATAAAACCCAGGGCCCACCATAGTCTTTTACTTAATAATGAAACAAAATGAAGATATTTCAGATGTTGACACGTGGTGGCTTCCACTTTATTCAACTAGGGATATGTGGTGTCTTCTATTGCTTTTAGAAAAACATATTGAAACCTTCCGCAGTTGCCACTTGGTGCCTTCCGCTTGATCTTGAGAGAAGCTTATTGAAAGAAGCTTTTGAAACTCATAAGAAATTTGAAACATTGATGCCAACACTTTTCATGCTCTGCTGAGTTACCACGGGACACGTGGCACGTTCCAAGCAACTTATAGAAATTATAAAATGTGTCTCAGTCGATGACACTTGGAAGCTTCCACGTGACTTTGATACTTAGACAAAATTTAGGCAAAAAGAAACTCGTGCCCGCACTCTTGTGTCAAAAAACATCACTACCTCAAATTGAAACACGCAAGGACAAAACTTGGAGTGCACAACTGAAAATCAAAAAATGAAAAATGTAGAGTTTTTTATTTTATAGTTCTTGGTGACCCTGAGGAATTTTGAGCCTGCTCAAAAAGAATCCAAATAATGTATAAAAAATGTGACAAAAATCACAACTTCAGTAAGGTTATCTGATAAATAGACCACTCATCATCAGATAATCCCTACTTATTTTGCAATTTGTGTAAGGCTAAATCAAGGTTGATGATATCCTTGTGTGAAAAATTTTGCAAAATATGAACTATAGCCTTCAATTTAAATTCAATCTGGGACATGGGAATCAAGACAGCTTCCACTTTAGGCACTAATGAATCGTCTCTTAAACCCTAGAAAATTGACTGATCATTTTGCTTGGCTAATAACAAATGTTTAATCTCATCAACCATCAACATAGTGTTGCTATCAGGAAAAGGGGAGGGAAGTCCCAATTATACCAGATATTCAATGTGTTGTTTCATGTCTTTGATTCCTTTTTTCACCACATCTAGAAGCTCTCTACAATTGATTGTTGTGGAGTTGCAATTGAGAACTTCATTCACTCTTTTGGCAGCGATTATTCTATCACTAATCCCTATTGCTGATAACGTTCCATCAGTTGCATCATATAGCTTTTGCAGAAGCATTTGAGAGTCCAACACTCTCAAAGAGACAGTGGATAGAGTGTCTTCAACTGAAGTCTCCACCTTTTTGCATAATTTTTGTGCATTTAGCAGAAAGGTTAAAGAGGGTCTGAGCTGATTAATCTCCTCAGAGATTCTTTTCCATGTTGATACATAAAGCTCCTTAACCAGATTCAAAACCCCTGCATTCTTTGGCTTGTTAGCCAACTCAAGTATCAATTGTTATGTCATTTTTCACTCGAATTGAAGTTGGGTCTGTATAGCAGTGGTATTTTTCTACTCATTTAGTAGCTTTTGTTGAAGTTGAGTGACATGTAGCTGGCTTTCCTCACATTTTTCCTATAATGTTGCCTTTTCCCACCTTAAGGCTGTCACTGCATCTTTCACCTGCATCAGCCTTACTTTCAAAGAATCATTTTGGGCTTGAATAGCATGGTTAGTCTGAAAAGAAATAGTATCTTTCAACTGTTTGTTGAGACTCTCTATTTCATTATTCTTGGTATTGAATTTTGTAGTCAAACTGTTATAGTTTACCTTTTTTTAGGCTAGATCAGCCTCCATCTTTTATAGCTTCTTTGATATTTTCAAACAATAATTAGCTACTACAAAAGTGGATTCATTTAGCAGCTCAACCCTATCTTATGGTCTAAGAAGTGACATATCTATTGCCACTGCATTCATTGTATAATCTTTAGGCTGAATCTGCTCATTTGGCTTGACTATATTAGGTGACAAATGGGTCACCATTAGTTGCTACTGGATTAGGTCAAATTGTGACCTCATATGTGGTGTAGCTAGGGATTTATTATCTTTGATCCTCTTTTTCTCCATTCAGGCTTCCCTTGCCTTCTTAGTAGCATCTGCTTGAGTTTGGAAGGTAGAAGGAGAGGTAATGTGTCCACCCCTAAAAGATAACCTTGTGACAAGCCATATGGAATAGCCAAATGTTGGCTAGGGGAAATCTGAGGAGGTACTCTCTTTGGGATAGAGGGGGAAAAATGAGGGAATGATGTGGCCTAAGTATGAATATATGGGGCAAAATGGTAAATGGGCACAGTAGAGATGGTAGGGGATATTATTTGGCTAGATGGAAATGTCACCCCTATAGAAGAAGAGAGAGACTGAGAAGAAGAAGGAGAAACAACACTTACCTAAGGAGCAACTGAAGTACTCTATGGTTGGTGTTGTGAGGGTTATGCCCCCTCCTCTGAATCAAGTTAAAACCTCAACCTCTTACGTTTCCTTGATGTTTCTTCTTCTGGCTCTATTTTGAGTGGTGAATGTATAGAATTGGGAACCCCAAAGGCTGACATTGATGGAGAAGCTTTTGGTGGTTAGGATACCACACTCTTTTTTTTTCAATAGTACTGAGAGATTAGGGCCAAACAATTATAGAGACTGTAGCTGAGGTTTGTTTTGGGGTCTGCAATGTATGACTGGATATTACTCTGACTTTTGACTCTCTACCCTGTGTCTACAAATTGCTTGTATCAGGGCTAGAGACAAGAGATAGATGACATTCATCCTATATTTCCTCCCATTTCTCATCTGAATCCACATTTCCAAAAGAGTGAGTTGTCTCACAAATCTCTTGCCTATATTTCTAATAGGCTTCTATTTTCTCAGAGTTCCAGTCTTTGTTATTTAATGCTCTTCTTAAACTAGAAGTCATTCTAATTTTAGGATCAAAATCCTTTTGCTTAACATAAAAAATTTCCCATGGCTTGTCCTCTTGAAGGGGCAAATCCATCAATTCTACATAAAAATCATGAATATCTTCCCTAGGATTTCTTCTATTTTCCCAAAAAGGATGGCCCTCATGCACAATTCTAGCAACAACCTTATTATTCTTGACCCATGAAGTTATGAAACCATTTGGGTCATATCCCCATTTATCTTCAATTAGAAAGAAACCTAGGAAGGCTAGCTTTCTCAACAACACGAGCTTAGCATCTCTGACCTCTAGGGCCATGTTGTTTGTCACCCATGGAACATCATACATTTTCTTCTTTTTTCTTCCCAGTGCCATATTTATTATCCACCATAGACACTTTCCTAGTGACCTCTAAGAATGCTAACCTAAAGTTCAAAATCTTAGGTAGCAACACTAGTTCTCCACTAAAACTATGGACTCTAATAATAGTATGATGGGATCCAAAAAAGTAATCACAAGGAATAGTGCAATTGGTCATAAGGCCTGAGACACTTGGAGTTAATCTATTTACAACCGGCTATGGGCTTAGATGACAAAAAGCAGGGGCAATAAAAAGTTCCCAAAATTTGTATGGGTCACTAGTTTTGGACAAGATATGTGTCCATGCAAACATAGGAATGGTCCTATATAGACCGAAGCTCGGGTCATACATATTTAGATGCATGTGTTGAGAAAAGATGCCAGAGTTTTGATACAACATAAGGTGAAACAAATAAGAAGAATACCTAAAAATCCCTTTAGATTTGAATTGGGTGAGTTGTTCAATCATTGAATATGCAATCTTCTCAGAGAAATCTAGTTGATATTCCTGAGACTTGTCAATAGTTTTCAATCTGAATAGAATGGCCATTTGCTCTTCATAAACAGTTATATCCTCTTTCATTCCAAAAATGAATGCCATCATGGAAAGTGCATCTTGAATAACTTGTGTAAATTTTGCTCTTGTTGTTGGCAGTACTAGTATAGTGGTATCATCATCCCCTAATTGCAATTCTAATTTCAGAAACCTCAATTGATTATTGACGTTTGCCCACATTTTTTACATTTTGGCAATGGTGGGAAACATGGCTATCTTGTCATGATATAGGGCCAACATGTCCCTGATAGCCTTTGGTGTAATCTACACCATGAATGGACCCTATTGTATGGTATTTGAGGGAGCATGAAACAATTCAATGCATATTTCAACCAAGTCAGGGCATGGATGCACACCTAGGACAATGAATTATGCTAGCTACGAAGTCCATATCCTCATTGTGAATGTTTCATATTATCTATCCTTAGCCCTCTGAATACACCTTTTATGTGCCCCTTCTCTTAGAGTTTTGCTAGGCTTTTGAAAAATTGGATCCATGATTCCATCTGCAAAATCTTTCACCTTTGCTGGGTCATTTGCATAACCACCTTCAGGGACTCTAATCCATGGATAGGTCTTTAAAGGTTGTGCAGGGGCCGAAGCATATGATTTGCTTGTGAAAAACTTATCAATGGATTCATAAATCCTAGACCCTTATTTTGAAAACTATGCTCTCTCCATATCTATATCTATACTTGGAAATAGTAAACTATGGTAACAGGTATGGAGCTTTGCAATAGGGAAGGCACTTTCACTAAGCAAGTTTGTTATGAACTGAAAATGTAAGTTGCAGGGATTTTCTAGCAGACACAGGAATGTTTGAGACACTATTAAGCTTTAACTCTTTTTATGGGGTATTTAATGACCCATCAAGTCTCAAAATGGCATTAAAATTGGATAATCATTAGCAAATATTACTAAATCTTCATGGGACAGTGAGTTAGACACATCATGAAAGTGGCTACGCAAGGTACCTTGGGGAATTAAGGACTTGGGAGAGGTTTAATGTGTCAAGAGTTTTGAAAATTTTGAAAAAGGCTCTGAGCCATGGCCATGTGTTCAAAAAACACTTATTTAAAATAAAGAGTAGGAAAGAAAAATGGGAAAACAAAGCAACGAGGAAAGGGAAACTATCTAACTATAATACATTAGAGACACAGCTTAACTGAAATGTTTCAAGTAGATCCCATTCACAGGAATATCTTTAGGTTTGTCTTCCATTTTTTCTAACTCAAATGAATTTTTTTGTTTACATGCATGAATTTTATAGGGGCCAGTCCACAATGCTTCAAATTTAGTGTGTTGACCCAGCTTGGCAACTCTTGCATCCCATTTCAAAATAATTGAGCCTACTTCAAAATGGGGAGTTGAAGTCCTTTTATCGAAGCAGTCTTTAATTATTTTCTAATTGTTTTTAATGAATCATGTGTTGCATCCCTCTTTTCTTGAACTTCCAAGAGTTCAACAAGTCTGACCTGCATGGGGCCATTTTCCTCAATTTCAATCTGTTTTAACAGCTAGAGAGTAGGAATCTCCAAGCTTAGGGGTATTACAACAGGCTTACCATAGACCAATTCATATGGGGACAATTTCATCACCTACTTAGGTGTAATTCTATCAGTCCACAGTGCTATATTAAGCACTTTATGCCACTCTTTGTGATGATTAGCCCCTATTCTCTTGATGAGTCTAATCAAGTTCTTATTGGTTGATTCTACCAAACCATTACCTTGAGGGTAATAATTAGAGGAATTTTTTAGATAGATTCCATGCTTTAATGCAAAGTCAGATATTTTAGACCCTAAAAATGCTTTAGCATTATCTAAAATTATGGTGCGAGGAGTTCTAAAGCGAGTAGTGATACTCCCTAGAAAATCTAAGATCACATTTTCTGTTGCTTCTTTGAGTGGCACTGCCTCAATCCATCTAGTGAAATAATCTGTGGCAATTAGAATCCATTTATGACCCATACTCAACACTAGATTTATCATTCCAATGAATTCAAGACCCCATTGAGCAAAGGGTTCATCAATAATTATAAGACTAAGGGGCATTGTTGCATTCCTTCTCATCCCCACATAATACTGACAAGATTGGCACTTTTTTACCAGTTGATAATAGTTTGTAAATACAGTGGGCCAAAAATAACCTACCTCACTTATCTTTATAGCTGTGGTTCTTGTATAAAAATTTCCATCTGAGACTCCATGGTGCATTTCATGCAGTATTTTCTTAGCCTCATCTTTCTCTATGCATCTTAAAAGTTTGCCATCAGTATTTCTTCTGAAAAGAACTTGTTCAATTAAAACAAAATGGACCCCTTACTACCTATAGTATCTCTTTTTGTCTTGAGGTAGTTCTCTTAGGTAAATCCCATGTTTCATAAAATGGATCCTATTTGTAACCTAGGAGTTCTGATCAATTCCTTGTATCCTCAATACACTTTCCCTTTCTGTTTCTGAATCTATTTCTTTAGGTATCATCTTTACAAGCTCTTGAGTCATGTATTGGCACAACCCCCTACTTCTGACTAACTTAGTGGGTTTGACCTCTACATCATATTCAAGGATCTTTGTTATCCAGTTTGATATTTTTTCAGTAATTTCATCCTCCATAATGTATTCTCTGACACTTGGGTGAGCCATAAGTATCAGAATCTTACTTCCTAATACCATATGCCTAAATTTCTTGAGGGCTTTTACCATAGCATATGCTTGTTTCTCCACAAAGTTGTATCTATTTTCATACTCCCTAAGAGTCCTTAAGAAAAAGGCTATTGGGTGTTCTCCCTCTTTTCTATCATCTTTATGTGTTAGGACAGCAGTAATACTAAGCTCTCCTCCATAGACATACATTACAAAAGGCTTAGAAAAGTTTGGGTTTCTAAGTATTGGGGCTGTTGAAATTGCCTTCTTGACCTCTTCAAAGTTTGTCTTCCTTCTGTAGTCCACTTGAATACCAGGTCTTTCTTTAACAAGAGTGTCACTAGTCTCACTAAGCCTGCAAAGTCAGATATGAACTGGTTGACAAAATTAATCTTCCCTAAAAAAGACTAAACTACTTTCTTATTTACTAGTAGGGGCAAGTTCATTATGGATGTAACTTTCTCTAGATCTATGGAGACTCCTTTTTTGGATACTATATGTCCCAATAGTTTTCCTTGAGGTACTACAAAGATACATTTCTTGGGATTCAGGGATATTCTAAATTCTTGACATTTCTTAAAAATAGATTCTAGATGATCAAAATGATCAACAACATTCTTGGAAAAAATAGTGAGATCATCAAGATAAATCAGGATGATTTTATTTATAAATTCCCCAAATGCTACATCCATAGCTCTTTGAAAAGTGGCTCCAGCATTTGATAGACCAAATGGCATCTTAGCATATGCAAATGTTTCCCATTTGGTAGTAAATGTAGTCTTGTGTTGGTCTTCATCAGCCAACCAAATCTGATTGTATCTAGAGAAACCATTTAGCAAGAAAAATCTCTCTGACCCAGCCATAGTCTGTAAAATTTGTTCCATAGAGGGCAAGAGATAGTGATCTTTCAAAGATGCTCTATTTAGGTCTCTAAAATCCACATAGAGCCTTATGTCACCATTCTTTTTCCTAACCGGTACTAAATTAGATACCCAAGTTGAGTGTTTGATTGGAAAAATTATTTTAGAATCTAAGAGTTTCTACAACTCATCCACCATTAGAGGTTTAATCTTTAGATTTATTGGCTTCTACTTCTATCTGACTGGCTTAGATCCTTTAGTCAGTTCTATTGTGTGCTAAATGATATCTCTATTATATCCATGAAGGTCTTCATAGCTCCAGGCTATGACTCTATCATATCTTTTACATAAGTCAATTAGCCTTTCCCTTTCCTCTTGAGTTGTAGAATTTCCAATTTTTAATTTTCTCCCTTCACTCACCTCTATTTTAGAATAATCTACTTTATTTACTTGGAACCTTTTCTTCTCTAGGCCTACATCTTCTGGATCAAATAGGTTTTCTAAAGTGATCAAGCCTTTGGGAAGCTTATTAGTCTTTAATTGTATAGCTTGGTCTCCATATGCCTCTTCAATTTTGGGTTGTAATTGATCAACAAATTCTCTTGATTGTTGCAAAAATGAAAATACCTAAGAATCATTTTCAAATACTTTCCAATTCTCATCATTGTCTGGGATATTTAGCCTTACTATAACTTTTACTGACTCATTGTTAACTAATAGGCCAGTTACTGGATCAAACTGTGAGCCAATCTGTGCCATCCTATCAGTTTCATAATTTTGGGTTCTAGGAACTACTTCAATATTGAAAGCTTCAAAATCTTCTATTAAGTCCTAAATTTTGTGTCTATAGGATCTCATCCTTACATTTTTGGCTATTGCTTTTTCTCTGATTTGCTTCACTACTAGTTTTGAATCTCCTTTGACTATCAGATTCTTTACTCCCTTTTTCTTGGCTAATATGAGCCCATGTACTAAGGATTCATATTCATCATCATTATTAGTACAATCAAATTGGAAATGGATAGCTCTTAAAATTTTCTCACCTTATGGAGCAACAAGACAAATTCCTGCTCCAGCACCATTTTTACTTCTAGCCCCATCAAAATTTAAAGTCCAAATTTTTGAATCTTTTTCAGATTCTTGAGTAGTTGGCATTTCCTCCCTTAAAACATTTGGGATTTCATGGTCTTCATCAAAAATGACATAAGTGCCTAGACTAGTAGATTCATAATTTCCATATGGGTCACTATGCATCATAGCTAACAAATGGTTATTTTCCTCTTCTTGGTCATGTTCAGTCAAATCACCTAATTATTCAACAAAGACCCTTTCTTCCTTATTTAGCATAGTATGAGTTGCCTCTAATTTTTGGGTTGGTTCATTGGTGATGTGATCTTTAGATATTAGCTCAGATAGTATTTTCATTTTTGAACCATATTTCATTTTTAGGATAAGGTGAGACCAATCAAGTGACACATATCCTCCTATCTTGGCTATTGAATCCCTAGATAAACATAGGCCAAATACAAGGGGTATATTTATGACTACCACATCTTGATTGATAATTATATTAGGACAAGTATATAATTTCAATGGGAGTTGTTTAATTCTCCCTATTGTTTGCACTAATTTGTCATCCAGCTGCATAACTCCTTTAATAAGTGGCTCATACTTTATTTTTAAAGCATTTGCTATTTGCTTAGGCATTACTGTAGTACTAGTCTTGAGTCTATCATTGCATTATGTAATAGTTTCTTTCCAAATATAAAATTCAAATTGAAAGGCTCTGGGTTGGATTTTCTTACCTCTGGTGCATTATTCAAAAGGGTTGTCTGTAGAGGAACCAAATTTTTTAACTTTTCATTTTCAGTAGGTCCTTTTGTACCAATATATTTAGGCACTGCTTGGCCTTGTAGAGCTTCTTGTAACAATTTATTTTGCTTAAGAATAGCTAATATGTCCCATATTGATACTTGTGTTGGGGTCCTCTTCAGTTTATCCACCACATTCAATGATCCCAGAGTTTGGGTTCTTGGAAAATAAGGATATCTTGCTTTTTCTTGAACTTGTCCAATAATTACTTGGTTATGTACTAGCTGAAGCACTTCTTGTCTGGAAACTATATTTTGATGACCTTGAAATGGAGAATTCCCTATAACTTCATTATTTATGACTTCAGGCTATTCCATCATCCTTCTCTTTGATTTGGTGTAGTAATATGATTGTACTATTAGCTTTTTGGAAGTGGAAGCTTCATTTAAGAATACTGACTCTTCATCTTCAACCCATGAAAACAAAGCATGTTTAGGGGCTATTTCTTCTTCTTGTTGTAAGAACATCCCTTGCATTTGAGCCACCAGGACTAAATTTTGCATACCAGGGGATTGGTAGGCTTGAATTTCAGAAGTACTTACAAATTATCCATCCATTCTTCTTTACTCTGCTACCTTTTGTTGTAGATTACCCATGGGACAATCTCTAGGCATATGAGCATTATTAAAAGGGAAACACCAGGCATTGGTGCCATCTACATAATTATTCTACCCTTGAACAATCTCCCTATTTGGATTAGGGGGAACAGTCTGTGAGGGTGTAGGGACTGCAACTAATTGGTTTGTTGGCTAAGGGTTATTTTACCTTTGAGGACCCTGATACTGGTTTGGCTGTGGTGAAAATCTATTTCCTTGGTAGCCTTGATACTAGGGTTTAGGATAAAGATTTTGCTATCTTTTTATGTTAATTAACTCATTATAAAATGTCCTTAAGATGTTCTTGATATCATCCATCTCAGATGACTGGGTAGGGACAAGTTCTTTACCAGGTTGTTAAGGATATGTGTACATAGACATAGGTGGGGCTATGGAATTAGGGGTTTCTTGAGGCAAAGGTAAGGTAATCTCTGGAAACATGGGCATGGGAGGCCTTGGGGGAAACCTTCTAGCATCTATTAAATTATTTTTAGCTCTGACTACGTATTCATAGGCTTCTGGTAGAGTCTGACCTCTAAGTGACTGAATCATTACTAATATATCTGAATTTAAAGTTTTAAGATAAAATACTATAGCCATACTTGGTAATGGTCTTGTTGTATCAAGAATCCTTTCCCAAGTCTTTTGAAATCTTGAATTGAAGTTAGTCATTGCTTCTTGTGGTGCCCTTTTGATAGTAATCAATTGTTGCAACAAAGAAGATTTATCACCCTTTTCTTCAAATCTTTCAAAGAAAAGATCTCCAAGCTGATCCCATGTAGATATTGTATTTAGGGTCAAAGATCGGTACCATTCTAGAGCCTTCCCTTTCAAATAAGCTACTAAAAATCTTATGGCCACATTTTACTGTGTGACCACATGTATAGCACAGACATTAGACACATCTTGTAGATGTTCTTCAGGTGTTTTGAAATCTTGCCCACTGAATTTGGGTAGAGCTTTCAGGGCATTTATTGAAATAGGGTCCTAAGTGGCTGGTGGTATTAGTAGAATCAAAGGACTGCTAGTGTTCCAACTTGCATAATTTCTTGGAGCTATAGGTGCTCTCATGTTTTCTCTTGGTATTGGTATAAACTGATTGACCCTTCTTCTTGGACTAGTTATCAATGGTGGAAAAAGAATACCTAGATTTATAGCAGATTGAGATCTTGTTACTAGTCCACAACTCTGACTCCTTGTATCTCTCTAGTTCATATGGCCTTGAAAGAAACTTCAAGATGGTGTCCCACCAGGCATGCCAAAAAAATTTGATGCTTAGAATTGCACTGTTTCTAACACCAACGATAGGAAGTTTTAGGAATATGGGACTTGCGACCTGAAATGACCTCTAGATTTTAAAGAAGCTGGCTCTTCTTTACCTCAAAAGTATGTTTGGAAAAAAAAGGATAGAAATTAAATAAAAACACAAATTCAATGAAATAAAATCTAACTATGGTGTTGCACCTGAATTTAATTTGACCCTTAATTCTAAGCACAGTGAAGCTATCTTTAGGATTCAATTACATTAAAGAGCAAACAAGGCATGATCAATGTAAAATATGAAAATAGATATGATCAAAGGCTCACAACTTAGACGATTTTGAAATAACATAGAAAATATCAACAAAGGCACAGAACTCAGTCTTCTTATTACTTTTCAGTCACATAAAAGGCACAGAGACATGCACAGTTATACAAACTTTCTAACTCAAGAAAACAAAACAAAGGCAAATGATATTCCTTGCCACAGCTAAAAAAGTCTAAAACTTCTTGACAATAATCTCTTGCAAAAAATTCTCTCTATCTTCTGATGATAATCCCAACTTCTCCCTCTGCACCTATATTTATAGCATCAGACTAGCTCTAGATTGCCCACACATTCCTAACCCAATGGTCTAACTGAACTAGAAGTGTTTAACAAAAGATATCTTTCAGATATGAAATGTTTAGTCTCCCTACAAGTTCATTGGCTGAATTAGATACACAAGATGCTTCCCATTGTGAAACAGGTGAGGACACTTGGTAGATTTCACTTGTTTCACTTGAAAATCATCTTATTATTCAGGCAACACCAAAAAATGACACTTGGTAGCCTTCACAGTATTTATAGAAAACACACAGCTCTTTCTATATTACTTATACTCTTTACTATGTCTTAACATTGGGGTTGTTCCATCTTTGACATCTGTCACAGTTTGCTTCTTTAAAACTTTAACCACTTATATAAAATGGGACCCACAAAACTTCTCACCTAAGCAGCTTCAAAAGGAGAATGGGGACAGATGGCACTTTCCACGTATCTTTAATAATGGACATGTGGCGGTCTCCACTTTCTTTAGAAGCTTTTAGACACTTTTTTAAAATCCTATGAAAGGTAACACGTGGCAGTATCCGCTGAACTTTAGCTATACTACAAAAACCTTCGAGACTCATTTCAGATTCATATGGACTGTGACACTTGGTAGCTTCTGTTAACTTTTAGAAACAAAACCTGGGGCCAACCATAGTCTTTACTTAACAATGAAACAAAATGAAGATATTTTATATGTTGACACGTGGTGGCTTCCACTTTCTTCAGCTAGGGATACGTGGCATCTTCCATTGCTTTTAGAAAAATATATTGAAACCTTTCACAGTTTCCACTTGGCACATTTCGCTTGATCCTGAGAGAAGCTTATTGAAAGAAGCTTTTAAAACTCATAACAAATTTGAAACGTGGATGCCAACACTTATCGCGCTCTGCTAAGTTACCACGAGACACGTGGTACATTCTGAGCAACTTATAGAAATTATAAAATGTGTCTCAGCCAATGACACTTGGCAGCTCCGCATGACTTTGATACTTAGACAAAATTTAGGCAAAAAAAAACTCGCACCCACACTCTTGTGTCAAAAAACTTCACTACCTTGAATTGAAATGCATAGGGACAAGACTTAGAGCACATAACTGAAACTCAAAAAATGAAAAATGTAGAGTTTTTTACTCTACAAACACTATGTGACTAAGGAATCCACCTAAGGGAAGAATTAAAAATATAAGCCTCGATTACCTCCTAGAGGTAAGAAAAAATCATCACTCTCCATATGCCTCTGAAAAAGTCCACATGGTTACATCATAAGGTAAATCATAAGAATTATTATTTAATAACCACTAAGGGGTAGTTGGAGGAACACATCACTACATGACAATAGTTTCACTTAAAAATTATATGTTTTCAAGAATGGATGTTACTTCACATGAAATTATTAAACACGTTTACATTTAAATTAGTAAAATTTAATTATAAAACATCATTGTCATGATAACACCACAACATACACATTACAATCATACACAATGTTGTTTATCTATAGAGGATGAATTATTTAAGAGGTTAATTACATATACAAAAAAAATGATGGATTACACAATATGTTACAATTATACATGTACATTGAAATATACCAAGGTTAATTATACATATATTTATCTCAAAATACATTATTTCATTGGTTCATGATAATGGGTACACACATATCACAATACAATAGCATAATTTTTCTTGTAAGACACAAGGTTCAAAGTGGTCTCATCGATCCAACTGATATATATCATTGATGGAATTACTTACATCTATCTACCACTATTTTTGTTAATTTATTACAATAAACATTCATTCCACACATAGCACCTAGTGCCACAAGAGTGTCTCATGGGCTTATGCATATTTTCTATGTCTGGCCACATATTAATTTCAACTGCTATAGTACCTTTGTCTAGAAATTATCATGCATCATATTGACCAAACTAAAAGTACACATTTTATATTATGTTTATTATAGAGGATAACTAAACCAACCATACTAATTTTACCAGAGTTCCCAATGATGAACCTATGCTCTGATAGGTCACATATGTCATTGGAAGTGTAGAAGTAGGGATAATACCAATAGTAAAGGTTTGAACATCTAATGTAGTTACTTGGGAAAAATATTCTATTTTGTCTCATTTTATATATAACATTGCATCAATTTGATGTAGATTAAAGTTAAGACATTCATTGAATTATTCATCACCCATGGCATCCAGTTGATTTGTAGTAGTTGTTTCATGTGTATTATCATTCTCACCATTCATGATACACCAATCAATAGGATGTATATTATGTACTGTATAATCTATAATAGGAGGAATGAAAGGGTTCATGCATGCCCTTTTCCATTTGATGGTAATAATAGGTAGCTCGGATTAGATGTTGCAATAATATGATTAGAGGAAATCTTAAGATTGTTCATTGTTAATTTTAATATTATTAGTTTTTGAATATGCTATGTATCTAAGTCCATGTCGTCCTATTTGATTGGATATTAAAATGGGATTAATAATGCCTTATGCATGTTGTTCCAATCCTTATCCTTCATATCACATTTTTTAAAGACTACAAGTAATCTTACATATTGTACATAAGTACCTTATTAGCCCTTGTATCAAATCCAAGTTTGATAAATTTCATGGATACATATTATACATGAGTACCTTATTAGGCCTTGTTATTGGGACTCATTATGTGGATATGCCACTATTTATTTTTTGGCTTTTGTTAGCCCCTAGCTTCACTTGAGGGGGGGTGTTAGAGTATGTATTTCATGTATTTTCTCACATTTTTTAGTGTTTTAGCTAGCTATTTTATCTTGTAGTGGGTTTGTTCTATATGAGGACTTATCCCACATTTGTTAGTTTAACTAGTTTAGTATTTTACCTTGCCTATATAATTAAGTGTTTACCTTTGTACTATTATCTCATTATGAATAATCATTTGATCTATGTTGTTTTGCATTTCATTTGTTTTGTAACTACTTATGATGTTATTGTTGTGAACTCTTTAGATCTTGGCTTCATGGAATGTTTTTACCATTCCTAACATGGTATCAGAGAATCAAAGGCATTACAACCATCTGAATTGAAATAATATATATGGTTGTAACACCTACAATGCTCTAGTACCACATTAGGAAAGATAAAAACATTCCATGAAGCCAAGATCTGAAGAGTTCACAACAAAAACATCATTTGATTTGCTTTGTTTTGCATTTCATTTATTTTGTAGCTATTTGATCTGCTTTGTTTTGCATTTCATTTATTTTGTAGCTACTTGTGATGTTTTTTTTTTTGAGCTCTTTAGATCTTGGCTTCATGAAATATTTTTACCATTCCTAACATGGTATCAGAGCATTAAAGGTGTTACAACCATCTGAATTGCTATAATTCATTTTTAGATTCTTCCTTTGTTACAAATAGGAAGCATTCAAGGAGATCTTAGTGCCCTTCGGAGCCATTTCTTCAACACTTTTCAAAGATTTTGAAGTTTCTTTATTGTTTTCCAAAGATTTTTTATTCAAAAGCAGTAAACTAGCATGGAGATAATGGCATCCTCATACACCTTAGCACTTTGACGAGTTAGTGCTTAGATGTTGAGATAAGATCTTGGTTGGGTGGCATTTTGCTCTACCTAAGTTGTATTTTTTTGGACTGCATTCTTTCTTTTTTTAGTGGAGTGCACTAGTATTGGAGGGGAAGCACTTTAGTTAGAGCACTGGACTTTTTTTTTCTATTTCATATTTTTTCTTATTAATATTGGCTCTTTCCTTTCAGACCAATATGCTTTTGACAGAGGAGGCAATGGGGTTTGTGTAAATCATTTCCTACAAGAAGGCATTAGAACTTGCAGAAGCTTTTGTGGCACAGTGAAGCATATTCTTGGACATACATTGGAAACTTTCAATGTATGTATGCATAATCAGCATGGCCATCAGAAAGTCTGCAAGTAAAGATGATCTAAATTTGAGAGAAAAAGCATTTCAGACTATGAAAGAGGTATTGAAATTTTTTGATGATGCATTGAGTCTTTTCCCAGTATGCATTCCATTTTTATTCTCTAGATCTGCATGGAATTTTGGAATACTTGAGGAGTGTTGCATTAAAGACAGTGCATGGCACTAGAATCCTTAGGTCTATGCTTCATTGGATTGGGTTGGAGATCAAATATCTATGTGGGAATAAGAAATAATGGATTAAAAATCATCTAGGTAGTGTTTTCCTCTGTGGTCTACATTTTTTCTAAGAAAGGTCAGTGTGAAAATTTTAGAGGTGCATGAAGGAGCATTAGAGGTATGTGGGATTAGCATTTTCCTTCTCTCCCTAGCATCTCTTTTTCAATCCAAGAGGTTTCTTAGATAACCAACAGCAGTAATATGTCTTCTTTCCTCTCACAAACAACTATTTTCTATTCATTATTTTATTTCCTAGCTGTATTTTTCTTAAAAGAGGAAGTTAAAATCCCTTACATGCATATCAAGGTAACTAGCAAAACTATTTTTCAATTTAAAATTTCTAAGTTTGTGGTAAAATTATAGTTCCAACAAGTGGTTGGATGACTATGTTTATTATTGATTTTGTCTCAAATTCTAGTTTGTACTGTGTTTAATTATTTTGACCCATTTTTATGGAAAATCAAAATGCTTATAACTTTTGAACCGTAACTTGGATTTAAGTTCCATTTCTTTCAAAAGTGCATTTTTTTAATTCTCTATCCATTGGTGTCATCAAATTGAAAAAATTCACAACTTTTATAAAGTTTCAAATTGGGGGGGTCATATAATACATCTTTTGGGGTCTTGGTACCAATTTTTGTACATCCTTTGCATTCTTTCTGCTCTTGGTGATTAGTTGGCATGGCATCTACATTTAGCATTGATCATTGTGAGCCTTTGACTACACATAATTACCACACATGGAGACCTAGAATAAAGACAATCATTAAGCGCAAAGGATTATGGTCCTTAATAAATGAAACACAACCACAATTTCCAAGAGAATTTGAAAAAATTTAGCACCAATGTAAGTTTGAAGAGTGTATTGACTTGATTGGGATTTATGTGAGTGACATTATTTTGTTTCATTTTGATGGGTGTGATTCTCCATTTAAAATGTGGACTAAGTTAAAAGGGTTGTTTGATAAGCTAGACCACTTGAGAGAGATGTAGCTTAAAGTGGAGCATACTTCACTAAATCTAGAGGACTTTACTTCCATTGTATACTACCTCACTAAGTTTAAGCATTTATTGACATAGTTGAAAGGGAGTGGATGAGATAAAAAAGATGAAGAGTATGTGTACTTAGTATTGTCTAAGCTGAGTGGCCCATTACAAATCTTTGCATCTACCTTTTTCTCTAGTATGGATGCCTTAGGTACTACATTCAAAATGCCAAATTTAGAGTTGTTTTATGAGAGACTCACTATAAATGAATCCAAATTAACTCACCTTGAGTCTTCCACCCTCAAAAAGCATTAGTGGCCACACATCCTAAATCTAAGAGAAAATATAAGTGTAAAAATAAAAACACTCCTCCACCTCAAAATGCACCTAAACCCACCAACACTTTTACATCTAAACCCAAACCATCTTCCAAATCCAATAATAAGTATAACCTATCTTGATCCTATTGTTAGGGGAATGGCCACAAAGGTTAGGGGTTTCAACAGAATTTGAGACTTAGAGGATGTTGTTAGGAAACACAAGATTTCTATCTCCACTCCTCCATCTCATGAACATGGGAAATCACTTAATGTTGTCGTGAAATCATAGTTACCTATTTTAGATAGTTGAGTTCTAGATTATGGTGCTTCACACCATATTACTTATACCAAGGAGTCCTTCATATCTCTTGGTTTGAGTTCTACTTCCAAAATTGAGGTTGGATATTTTTCCTTCATTTATATAAATGGGATGGGTGACATATAACTAGATAGTGGCTACATCAATGATGTATTATATGTTCCAAACATCACCACCATTATACTTTCAATTTATCAAATTTGCCATTCTAGTCAAGGCAAGATAGTTACTTTCAAACCATAGAATGTTGAAGTTCAAGCTTTATTAGAGCCACATACACTCATTTTAAAGGGTGTTGTTGATCATAGTTCTCAACTATACTATTTTGAGGGTTTTGATGATAATCCTCCTTTAGGGACATGTTTAGTTTCTCATGCAAATTTTGAGAGTCAGCTTTGGCATGTGAGATTTAGACACCTCAACTATAGATATTTGAAGGAGTTGAGCACTCATAGTATGGCAAAGGGTCTTTCTATAATTTCATGTCTTGATGGAGTCTTCCCCAGTTGTGTATTGATGAAAAAACATCAAGATCCATTTCTTAAGGGCATGTCCATAAGAGCTTCTTCATCACTTGAGATTGTACATAGTGGTTTGATGGTCTTTCCTACTTCTTTCTTTCAATAGATCTAAGTATGTGCTTACCTTCATTAACAATTTCTTAATGTTTACTTAGGTTTATTTCTTCAAGTACAAGAGTGATGTCTTTTCTCACTTCAAAATATTTAAGGATTTGTTCGAGAAATAGTTATCAAGTTGCATCAAAAAACTTTGTATAGAAAATGGGGGATACTTTAGTTGAGAATTCACTAATTTTTTAGAAACCTATGGTATTATTCACTAGCATTTTATTGCACACTCCATAGAAAAATGGCTTAGCAGAGGAAGAATAGAACTTTGAAGGATATGGCTAACTACATGATGCATTCATGATATTTACCTCATATTTATTGGGTAGAGGTAATTAATTATGAAAACTACATTCATAATTACACACCACATTAAGTACTTGAGCATATGATTCCAAAGGAGGTTTGGTTTGGATCCAAGCCTAATGTCTCATTTTTTCAAGTCTTTGGGAGCTTTGATTGGCCATTTGTATCAAAGAATAAAAAGAAAGCATTGTACAAGAAGATCAAACCTCTGGTATTTATAGGGTATCATGAGGACATGAGAGCTTATCATATTTTAGACCCTGATACTCATGATGTTAATTTTCAAACACATGTATAGTTTGATGAGTGTTTCACATCTCATGACTCTTCATATTATTCCATGTCTACTTATTCTTCTTTCCATGATTCACCTCCTCTCGAGGATTCATTCTTTGAGGAGCCAGTTTAGGATATTCCTGAAGAGGTTATAGAGGATGAGTATCTTATTCATATTGATGTTTCCACTATGCCTATGTGGGATCATACTATAGTTGATGAGGCAACACCATTCATACATGATCTTCTACCTACTTGGCATCATCATGCACATTCTATGGGTACTATAATTTTGTGTCAGGCATTCTCTGGGGATCCACAGTCTTTTTCAAAGGCTCAATTGGGTCAAATTTGTGTTATTTTTTCTACAAGCAATCATTTTATCAAGTGTTTGAATATTGAGATTCAAATATTTAATATGTTTTTAAATATATTATGTTTGATCTTGCATAACTATGTTAGATATAGTACTACTCAGATCATGGTCATCCACAAGATGCCCTTAACCTTTGGGATAGTGATAGAATATACCCCCTAGAAGAAAAGTAGTATCATCACCTTGAATAGATGTAGGATAAAAAATAGAAGAACCTATAATAGGAGAGTGGTTATGGTTTTAGGTATGCTTAGGCATATAAAGTGCACAAAACTATAGAATACCAAATAATTAAATTGGAAAGATGACTCTTAAAATCATAACAAACATAAATGAATAAGAATCATGTCTAAGAAACTCTAAGGTTGAAATGTGAAATCTTAGAAGGATGAAACCCTAAGGGAGACATAGGGTTGGACATGGTTTGATAAATATACAATTTCACCAATATGGTTTACCATATTTTGGTTTAAAAAACTCTAATAGTATAGAAACTAGGAGAATAATTCAGATTGATAAATATGGAATTAAAGCATACATTTGAATTTAAAATACTAAAATTGATTACAATGAATTAGAAAATGGTATATACTAAAATATAGTAAGTACAAAAAATGGACAAGTACTTAGCTTTTATGTTTAACATTTTAACTATGACTACATTATATAAGTGGGAAATAGACTCAAGTAGGCATATGGTTTATTTAATTTAGGAATTGGGTTTTAGTCTACACAAGGTTCATTCTATTAGATTTGGGTTAATATCAACTACTAATATAGACTTGAGTGGTTGGCAGTGACCTATTTTAAAATTTTGGTTTGTGACAGTACAATCACATTTTCCTATCTATTCAACATATATGTGTGTGTGATGTCAAACCTTGGTGATGTGTGTAACTCCCTAAATTAACCTCCTTCAACTTAAAACCTTAATGGTGATTATGAGGTCTATAAACCTACAAATTTTGGGAAAGTGTAATAGGTTGAGCTAGGCTAAATCACCCCCTTTTTATGATTCAATATTACCTACATATTTTATATTATGAGGGAAATCAAGTGATGTGTAGTTCTCCCACCTAACATGATTGTGCAATTATTCTCCTTTGCTATATGTATACAACTAATTATTTGGCTTTGATACTTGTAAATGTTTTATTTGACTTGGAATTGGTATGCTTTAGTCTTGTATTGTGATTGATCTTAGAGATTGATTCATAATTTGGGAAGAATAGGATAGATTTTCTCAATGTGCAATAGTGTATAGATATATACTAGATAAGTGCCAAGTCCCCTATCAACTGAGACCCTAATTTGTATATATATATGAGTCTAATTGGGTAATTTATCATGACATTGACATGATAAAGAGATGAAATGATCCTAAGTAAAGGTTTGATTTTATAAATTATTTATTTTTAGGAGAGGGCCATTAGTATCCAACTCAGGTAAGTATCGATTGGCATTATTGATCTAGTTTGACATTACCAACCTATGTATAGGTGGACTAAAATGAGAATTTGGGAATGTCTATGTAGGATATTATGCTAATTTTAAACAAACATTAATGTTCTTATAGGTGTGTAATAGTAGAATGGAAGGAATTTTATAAATTATTTATTTTTGGGAGAGGGCCATTACTATCCAACTCCGGTAAGTATTGATTAGTATTATTGATCTAGTTTGACATTACTGACCTATGTATAGGTGGACTAAAATGAGAATTTGGGCATGTCTAAGTAGGATATTATGCCAATTTATAACAAAAATTAATGCTCTTGTCAATGTGCAATAGTGTATAGATATGTCCCAGATAAGTGCCAAGTCCCCTGTCAAGTGAGACCCTAATTTATATATATATATATATATATGAGTCTAATTAGGTAATTTATCATTCCATTGACATGATAAAGGGATGAAATGATCCTAAGGAAAGGTTTGATTTTATAAATTATTTATTTTTGGGAGAGGGCCATTATTATCCAACTTGGGTAAGTATTTATTGGCAATATTGATCTAGTTTGACATTATTGACCTGTGTATAGGTGAACTAAAATAAGAATTTGGGCATGTCTATGTATGATATTATGCCAATTTAAAACAAACATTAATGTTCTTTTAGGTGTGTAATAGTATAATGGAAGGATCAAACTCATAAGGTATCATATAGGTGTGAGAGAATGATGAGTTGGAACTATATTTATGTATGAAATTCATGTGTGGTACATGTGTGTCAAGCTTTTCATTTTCAAGTAATTGATACCAGATTTAAGTATCTATGCCTTAAGTGTGTCCTAGTGGTAAATACATACATATGTTGAAAAATTATAATAATTTTTTACTTATATATTTTTTGAAAAAATTAATTACCATTGCATTCTACACATTGCAAACTCACTTTATATTTTATTTTTCATAAGCACTATATATATATATATATATATATATATATATATATTAAAAATTAAAAAAATTACCATTGCATTATTTATATAGTCCTCCACATATCCATTAAAAACTATGGAAAAAATTATTCGTTTGATTTAAGAAATGCTCAAAGGATAGGTGCTTGTTATTTATGAACCTATAAAAATAAATGGAGTGATACATTGAAATTGACAATATTTATCAATCAAATTTTATTTTACTTAGAAAAATTAGGTTCATAAATTATAGTCAAAATGTTACAAGTTATCTTTTTACACTATGATGAAATTCCTCATGGAGGCCCTTCAAATTATCAATCAAATATGAAGTATGCATGTTTTCTTGAAATTTAATTTCCACTTAAGACCCCCTTGTCACCACTCATTACCTTAAAATCACCCATGAGTTATTTCCAAATTAAATCTAACTAGGAGTTTTATCAAATTAGTGGATTAAGTGAGTTTTAACACTAATTAGAATAATTGTTGTGTGAAATCATAATTCTATAGATATAAAATAAATTACACAAATTTATTTGAAACTTACTAAATTTAGAAATATGCTAAAATGGAAAAGTACCAAAGAAATACAACTTATCTAGAAATTGGATTATAAGTGTAACTATAAAAATGGTTGTGTGACTATATGATAATGTTGTGACTCAAGAATAGGGCTTTGATTTAATTTGAGACAAGGCCCCTAGAATCAGATAAGGGTGGCCTACATTATTATACTTAGGGTGTGTCAATGTCTAGTAAGGTTTTTAAAATCTATGAAAGTATTGACCTATGTGACTTCACCATTTGAATCTATGAATGAGATCAAATTAACCTATTTTGATATGAAAGCCATTGTGTTCCTTATCATTAACTTGGAACCCTATCTAAATAAGTCATGTGGATAAAATGGAATAAATTTGGAAAAGGGGTTAGTGATTGCAATTATTTTTTACCTCAACACCTTGTGTGTTGAGCACTACCTACATATTAATACTTTGAAAAGGGATCAAAATCCATGTAGTTCTCTCATTATATGGTAGTGTGTCTAAAATACTAATGTAATGATAAATACTAGTACAATCTTGGTGTGATTAAGTGCTTCAACAATTACCTATGACCTTGGAGGTGTATTAAACTTAGTTTAGGTCTACTAAGCCATGTGGACTCTAAATTGGGTAAATGGGTGATTTTATCTTAATGTGTAGTTAAATATTCTGGTGATTTTTAATTATACAAGACTCTAGTAAAAATGCCTTAAAAAATTGGATTAATAAAGATCATATTGGAATTCCTTCAAATGGGATATATGAAATGTGCGAGACGACCCCTTAGGTGAATATGAATTTGAGCAACTAACCATTATTTATCAAGAGGACATGGTCGATAGAATCAAAGACTATTAGCAAGTGAGATAGTCTTGATGGTGTGGCCTTATTTAAGGAGCAAATAAAACCAAGTTGGAAGTGTGTATTAGTCCAAAGATGAGCTTAGACTATTGGGAATGAAAAATATGAACATTTTTTAATCGTTAGTTTCTTAGAGAAATAATTCATCTACATAGAAGTGAATGAATGGTGGTCAAGGACTATGGAATTAGTCATGAGTTAAGTGTATATAAGGAGTGGTCATAACTAAATTATTTTAACAATATAAATATTAATTTATGTGTCTACACTAGGTATGGTTTGGTGTAATTCCTTGCAATAATGGTCTTCAACAAGGCTACAATCTATCTCTCTCTTTAAAATTTATATATAAATTATTTAGTTTGAAAATTTTGAAAGAGGTTAAGTGCAGATGTACTAGGATATATTCTAATATTTCCTAATCAAATTTTTATACTCTATTATAAACCCAGGGGGGAAAAATATCCCTCAATAATTTTTTAAGTTTGATTTGGTGAAAATTTTGTATTAAAACCAAAATCATGATTATAAAATTAAAAAATTCATTATGCCTTAAAATTTTATTCATTATAAAGTTCTCATAAATTCATGGTATTAATCTTAATCATATAAATTATAAATTTTATTCATTTTTATAAATATAAATTTTATAAATGTCAATGGAAATGGTAGAGAGGAGCAGTGGATGAAATTTGAAATCATCTCATGGGTGGGAGTCCCCTAAATATAACCAAGGGGAGGATGAGGATGATTACCCTAATCTAAACCTAGAGAAGGAACTATGGGGAGATTTTTGTAGAGGTTCCTATATTAATGGTGATTATAGGTGCATGGGAAAAGATGCAAACTTCATTTTGACCTTCTCAAGGATGGTGGATCCCCCAAATTTGTGGCACCAAAAATGGATGGATGGTCTTAGATGGTGGTTAGGTGAGCTTAAGATTAGAACTATCATGGATTATGGTCGCCAAGGTTGGACTGGAGGGTATATGGTTACTTTGGAATGAACCATGTGGCTTGGAGAGTGGTGGGTGCCATAAAAGTATTTAATAGTCCATGGTTTTCTAGGTATGGTTAGGACCTACCCTTCTATACAGATTTTTTATTTACATGGTGGAGTGGTGTAGGAGACAAGGACTATAACTAGAATAAGATAGAAGCCTTGTGTGGACATGAGAGTAAACAAATCAAGGGATGTCATAGGCCTCCCTTTTTGTCTTTATTATCCACTACATGGTCATCCTTATATGGACATTTTATGGGGTGGATAAAGGGGGATCCCACCCCATGCATTCTTATCAAGATAAGATGGATATTAAAGGAACCCACTCCCTTGTTTCATTGAGAGGCATGGATATTAAAGGATTCCTTACTATATTCCCTACTATTTACATGGATAATGGAGACATCCATATGTTCCACTCAAGCATTGTAAGCACAGTTTTCTATTTTGAGGTGCTAATTTTTTAGGGAAGATGGTTGTTGGGATCATGAGGACTCTATTTTGCTGAAGTCATTCTCTATTGTATTAGAGTGGATGATAGAGGAGTCCACCCTTGTCCACTACAATTTTTGGTATTCCTAATATTCCTTAAAATATTTTATGGAATTATATCTAGCATGGACAAGACCTCCTTGGGAGTTTTAGTTCAATTTAGACATGTTTTCACTCTTAATGTATGTAGGTAATGTGAAGGATGGGTAAAAACTATGTTGAAGATCAAATCTATGGATATCCCTATGTAGTTTAAGTTAGTTTAGTTTGGGGTGGATATAAAAATATCAACCAAAACTTATTCTACTATATTGGATGATAGAGGAATCTACCTTGTTGGTTTCATTGGGAGGTTAAGCCCACTTGTTGTGTCTTAGCTATGCGGAGGTTGTGCAAAAGACCTAGGTGGCAGAAGACATTATGCTCCTGATGGACTCTTGTTTTGTAGTATAAGTCTTAGGGAATTCCTATCGAAGGGTGTCATCTCTTTAAGTTTCATTGATTGGTAACATCCTTGATTGTGTTAAGGTTGTGGGAACCTTTAAAACCCTTGAGATATGGTTTCAAGAGCCTCAAAACCCCCTTGTTGTCTGATTCACAAAGGTTTTGGGAGCTTCCAAACCCTCTTTTTACTCTTGTTATGATTTTAGGATCCTTAAAAACCTCTATATATGCTTTGATAGGTTGTGGGATCCTTAAAACCCTCTTGTTTTGATAAGGTTTTAAGAACCTCCAAACCCTCTTGTCATGTTGGTTATGGATTTGGGGGCCTTAAAACCCTCTAAATGTGCTTTTTAAAGGTTGGGGGAGTCTCCAAACCCTCTTTTTATACATGGTTTAGTTTGGGGATCCTTAAAACCCTCTTGTTGTGCCTTGAATTTTTTGGTTGTGGGACCATCATTTAAAACCCTCTCCCTAGTTGTGGGTCCAGTTATCAAAACCCTCACTTGTCCATTTCATAACTCTAGTTTCAAAATCATTTATCTCATCAAATAGA
Source organism: Torreya grandis (assembly GCA_037957365.1). Taxonomy (NCBI): domain Eukaryota; kingdom Viridiplantae; phylum Streptophyta; class Pinopsida; order Cupressales; family Taxaceae; genus Torreya; species Torreya grandis. Next base: position 1,192,971 of record JARHVA010000154.1, read on the forward strand.
AAAATAAATATATTGGTATGAATCTTAATCATATGAACTAAATTTAAATTTTTTAGTATTTAAAAATAATTCAAATGGGTTGATAGAATCCCATATTACAATTTGGAAAATAAATGGAGATAAATTATATCTTTAAATTGAATTGGATAAAAATATTGTTAGTTTAAACCTTATAACCCATATGATACTCTATGATTTTTAAGTTATATTTGGGAATATTTGGTAAATCATGGATCAAAATTGATTTGAAATTGAAAAATATAAACATAAGTTATAACATGATAAGACTTGATCATTACCCAAAAAAATGATCCCTGATTTACATATACCTTTAAAAAGAGGTTGGAAAAAAAATTGATATATAATTTTAAAGTTTTAAGATATTTTTTATGATATAATTGTTTCATATAAAGGGAAAATAATAATAATAATAAATTAAATAATAAAATATTTAGAATAATAAATAAATATAAGATAAATAATAATAATAATAATAATATTATTATTATTATTATTATTATTATTATTATTATTATTATTATTATTATTATTATTATTATGTTGATAGATGTTTTATAATGATAGTAGTGGGATGGAGTGTAATGGAGTGTAATGGAGTTAGTTTCTCACTTTATGTGCCATCTTAAAATTAACATTCATTTAAGAATCACATGTGAATTTCAACCTTAAGTTTGATGTCCATTTGACCATCACTTGGAAGTTTTCTCTTTTGCTTTGGGAAGTTAATAGAAAAACTATAATATCTTGGTTATACAGTGAAATTTGGAACCTTTTTTATGAAGATAATTTTTCAAAACTAACACATTGATGTATTTAGATGGATGGAATTTGTCACCAATTAGTGTGAAAGTAGATGAAAAATTAATGAATTTATTTATTTGTTAGGTAACAACTTTTAATTGAGTGTGGACCAGTCTGGGACACAATTAGGGGCCTAGATCTCCATGTCATTTATTAACCAATTGGATACCACTTGTCTACCAGATGTATACCAACTATTTATAACAATGGCTACCACCAACATTGATAATAACCAATGTCCATTAACGACCCCAAGAATACAACCAATGACCACAATCGGGCTCATATGTATTTCTTAAGATTTGAACCTAGGTGAGGATTGAAACAACCAAGCCACTTAACCAACTCACCCACATCTCATTGACATGAAAGTAATGAATTTATTAATCAACATGATATGTGAAAAATCTAATATAAAAAATTAAAATTGATATTTATTGACTTATTTTAGATAGATGTATTTAAGATATTTATACTAACTAATTGTTATATTTATTTTATATACTTGTTGAGAAAATGAGGGGCGGGGAGGAATTAAAAATAAAAAATCTAGCATGATATATCTCTAACAGTCATTGGGTGAGCTAAGATGGTGTGGAGGTGTATAGTTTCTAATTTGGCTAGGAGACGAATCTGAGGATAGTGCAGAAGAAGAAACATAGTTTTTGAATCAAGCAAGAGAGGAAGTTAGTAGTATAACGGTGTCTAATAATACCTTTATCAAGGCAATATCTTCAAAGTTTTCTATAGTTTGTAGGTTAGGAATACATATGCATTTCTTGAACCCCATTGCATCCAAGGCTTATGGTTCCAAGGCAAGCTCCTTGCAAGAACATTCTAAAAATGTGAGGGTTTCAAGATATTATAAATGATCTATCCATCCCATTTAAACCCCAAAGGAGATTATGCTAATCAATCCCATTCTAGTTTATAGCAAAGGACATGATCATAATAAGGATACTTCACATGGAGAGGGTGCTTATTTTTTTCTAAAACCTGAGGTCATAGAGATTCTTTCAAGCTCATCTTTGGTGGCACCAATGCTCTCCATTGTGCCCAATATTCTTTAGGCATAACCTACCCCTAAGGTTTTAGATAAGAGGTGGGTATTCTTAGAAAGCATGAATGTGGAAAATCCTTTCCACAAATGTTTAGGGTTTTTCAAATCAAGGTTGTATTCCACCTAAGGAATTTTAGTCTTACCCATAGTAAGGATATAAGTTAGAATAAGTTCAACTTAAACATTTTCTCTAGAATCAGTGTCCACTTTTTTCCTCTTGGGTGACCTCCTTATTTACTTTACAATTGATATCTTGAATCCAGAATTTTCAAACTAGATCATTAAGGAAATGGACTTGGATATTAGAATTTGAAGCTTATTTGGCAAGTGTGTGGGCTCTTTATTCTCACTATTGGGCCCCTATTTTAGCTAAGTGTGGGTTTGCACCAACTTGACAAACATCTTGGCATGAGGCAATCATTTGGTATGATTATTGTTTTGATCCCTTTTTATGTCAGTTGGAGGAATCAATGCACACCTTGCACTAGCTATCAGGTGGTTAACCAATTCCATGTTGTCTTGGGCATATTTAAGGAGTGGCTACATGTTTAAATCATAGTGTGATGGGTGCAAGGTAATGGATCCAGTATAATGATTGTAAAAAGCTCTAGCTCAGCACCTAATGTGTGCAAATCCAACTTGGTAAAAGATGCTCTTGTGAGCTATAAATCTAAGCTCAAACCAATGAGCAAGAGAGATGCAATTTGATGTAGTGAATCCCTATAGAATTATTCCTAGATATAGTGATTTGACAACCATTAAAATTTAGGATTATCATGGATGCCTTTGATGATCCACATTGTAGTGCCCAAGCTCACTTGTGAGCCTTTGGGCAATTAGTAGATTTAGATAAACATTTGCTTTGCTTCACTTTTCAGGTACTCTATTTACTGGGACTTTGTTCAATAAAAAATGGTGTTTCACCTAATTGAGTTTGATATGTTTTATATGGTTATCGTAATATTCTATGAATGTGAATTGAATGTAATAGTTACAATATTGTATTTTCAATACATGAATGATTAGGTTGTATCAAAGCTCTAGTCTAAGTCATTAATGGCATCCTTATGTAATATATGATGTTAAAATATTCTTTGAAATAGCCTAAGTGTAGGTAAATTCATGCACCCAAACTTTGGTACCTTAGCTAGATGTGTGAGTCTAGAATGAGCCTTCAAGTGAAAGCATCCCCTTGACCCCTCAAAGCAACTGAATGGCACTAAGTTTAGTAACAAAGAAACTTTCACCCTTGAGGTTATATAACCAACCTAATAAATACTTGTACCCTTATGTCCATAATGAGTTCCCTGAATAGGCTTGCACCTATAGATCATCAGTCTTAGCCCAGGAAGGTTTGTGCTAGTGAACCCACCAAAGCCTTAATTGAAATGACCAATTCTTATAAGTAATGAGTTATGCCATGGCTCAAGTAGCCCAATGTAGGCCCCGGTTCTTTTTCTATTGTGCTTTGGGTGAGTACATAAGGCTCATGCCTTGTGTGAATTGATGCTAGTGCAGTCAAGTGATAAAAGTAGAGCACTATGGGAATATACTAAGTTTTCACCTAGTTATAATGAGTCTAAGACTAACTTGGACAACTATATAAGCACCTAATTTCCTGAATGATGAATTAAAACCCTAATTACACTATAACATTTTGGTTCTATTGTTGGGACCTATGTTGAATTTTATTATTGTAATAGTGTAATAGAATAATGCTCTGACTCTCCATTGAGAACATCGAGTATTAGATACAATAGGTTGAATATATCTTTGTGTTAAATCATCCATCTTGTAAAAGATAGAAGCCAAGGAAGTGGGTCTAGAATAACCTATATATTGTTATGTATGAAGTCTTCTTTTGTGAACTACCTGAGCATGTGTATCGACGGTTGGCTTCTTATGTGACCCATAATAGACGAAGCTATGGATAGTGCTTTGAGTGGACACAAGAGTGCTTAGAGAGGATTGATACATTATAGGCATTGAATAATTAGAGTGGACACGAGAGTACTTAGACTAGAGTTATAGACAAATGGTGGTAAGGAGTGTTGAATAATTACATGCATGAGTTTGCAGTGTCAACATACTCCTACCCTAAGGAAGTAGATTATCAATTTTTTCATGGGCCTAGAGTCAAATGTATGAAATATTTAGGTGTAGAGATTAAGAAACTAATGGTATATTATGACTTTAAGACTGTGAGAATAGAAGGCTAAAGTCCTTTCATGTATGAGTAGCATAATAGGGAAGAAGGGGATGTGTAGGTAAATCATAATGGAAGGAGATGAGCATATTGACACCCAAGAGATAGAACTATAACAAGAGAAGATGTAGGATGATAGAAGATTTAGAACCTAGAATTTGTGAGAGAACTTATAGAAAGTGGGGAGGGCATGGGGAAGGATCTCTTGAATTGTAGCAGCACCAAGAGGAGAGAAAAAATGAACCCATAGATTGAGCTCAACAGTTGACAGTTGTAGAAATATTTTGTTTCCTATAGAATTTAACCATTGAAGATCCAATAAGTGCACCTACCCCCTTTAAACCTATGGTGTAAGTTCATGCATTGGATCCCCCACAAGAAGAAAGAAGAGTGATAACTAACCTTATTGTCAACATAAAATTTGACTATTTTGCAGACTTAGAGTATACTTTAGTGATTAAACAAGTTGTTCCTTACAAAGAGTTAAGTGAGGATACCTCTAGACCTTTGGGAACTATATCAATAACATATAATGTGAGTGCAATCATTCTAGTTCAACCAATGTCAGTAATGCAAATCGGGCAATAGCCCATAGGAAGTGGCCTAGTGCCATAAGTGAGTAACTCCATACCATCAATATAAATGGTGCCAAAAATAATAATGGAGAAGATGCCCAACCTAGTAACCAAAGGTATTTGAGGACCACTACTAGGACAAGTACCAAAGGGTAAGCACTTCAAATTCTAGCACCCCCTCTAGCAAATTTACTATGAGATGGCCATGTACTTGCTAGAATACCACAATGTGGAAAATATTGTAGAGAATGTGCTAAAATGTGAACTACAATGGCATGCCCAAGGTATAACCCAATTGGATCACAAGGCAACATAGTTTGTGATAACTCTAATTGATCACACTCATACCCGGTATAACTAGGTTATGATTAACTATAACACTTTAAAGGAAGAATTCTTAAAAGAATTTAATATTCTTGAGTTTGAATAGAAAAGCATCATTTCACTCAAGGAAATTAAAAAAGGACTATCAAATATCATGTGTACGTATGATGCCAGGTTCAAAACTCTTCTTTTCAAGCTTCCTTATGACATTCACCCCTCCTAAGATGCATAATAGTTTGTTGGAGGATTCTTAGTACCATTCAGAAGAGCACTATCCATGAAGACATTTATGGACCCTCATGAAGTGCTTGAATTTGTGCTTTAGGATGAGGTAGTTGGGAGGGCCGATATAGGAATCAACCCATTTATGGAGGCATAGATTGCATCTATGGCCTCTCAACTCAAGAAATTGATTATTGGTTCATCGCAAGATGTTTGAAGTGGATTATGGTAGACTAATTATGAGATAAAATTCCATAATAAGAACAACTACCCTTGAAGGAATGTGCTCACATTGCTTCTAAGCTATGATGTTTATTGTGAAGTGCATGATGTTCACAACTTCCCTTTGTTGTAATGCACCAATCAGGTTAACACAGCCATCTACTACTGGTTGTGTGATGCTTACAACTATACCATAGCTAATTTCTATGTAATCGATGAGATATGAAAAAATATGGAGAGAGGTGATAGGCAAGAAACTACAGCATTCAGATCGTAGGTGAACCAAAGAAATGAGGGTTATAACCAATAGAATGTAGGCTATAGAATAAAAATAGGTGCTAGAGGACAAGGTGGAGGACATGATGGAGGAATATTCCCACCATATTTATGTTACAAGTACAATTTGATGGAGCATTATCAACATGACTTTCATACACATCTAACATGTGGGTATTATCGAGGAACACATAAGTTTGAGGAATGCCCCAACTTGTATAATAAATTGACCCAAGGTAGGCCTGGTACAAACAAGGGTGTAGAAATGATTAAGTATGAGTTGAAAGTAGAGAAGTAGATTTTGAAGGTGCAACTAACCTACATGGAACCAATCAAAATGTAGGTAACTACTCAGTGGATTCACCACTCAGTCAATAGTTGTGTCAGTACCTGAGTTATGCCTAGAATATGGGGAACAAATCTGCACTGAGTGCATAACATAGTCTAGACCCAAAGCTATAACTTACCCAGACCTTGCACACCAAAAATATGTATTGTATTAGGCTATGAGTGGGATTTAGAACTTGTAAGGGGAGTTTCAACTAGTGCAAGACCTAAAAGCACAAGTTATTACCTCTCATAAGAAGAAAGATGGCCAAGAGGCTGAAGTACAATAGTTAATTGAGATATTACACCTCTTACAGATAGAAGTGATGTTGACCCTATTAAATAACTTACCTTTAGAGAATGTAGGATAATATATAGTTGAAGTCACTATGCCATGCATGAAAAGGGTATGAGAAGTCAAGCATACATAGAATATAGAGTATAATCAAGAACTCCTAGTGAATGCCACCATTGATGGATGGTTTGTATGTAAGGTCCTCATGGACATAGGCACTGAGGTCAATATCTTAACAAAGAATAGATGGTCAAAGAATGGGTAGGCTAGCCTTGAGGCCTTCCCCTCATGTACTTTTCATGGCCAACAAATCTAGGATGCAACCAATCAAAATTATAAAAAGTGTCATTATAGATAGCATGGGCATCGAGTTTCATGTTGACTTTGAAGTGATCAAATTGGTTAAACAAGATAGTTATCCAGTGCTCTTGGGAAGGCCATGGTATTACATGAATAACATCATTATGTATTTCAAGAAGTGTTATATGACCTTTGAAAATGGAAAGGAGAGGGTAGTTATCCCCTTCTCTATTGACCAAGGTCCCCTTATGTATAAAGTGTTGATCTAGAGGATAAGATCAACCATATCTAAAATATCATGGTGTAAGGCACCAAGACTCTCAACCCTAATGACCAAAGAGTGTTTCCTTGGGATGATGGATAATATACCTCAAACACCACTAACATTTCTTGTGTTAGAGTGATCGAAGAAGCTTATGGATGACTAGTCAAAGGTACCACTTAGTGAGCATGAAGGTGCCAACACCTATGAGAACTATCTACCTCTACGTTGATTATACTTCAAAGATATGGGTCTCTTATGATAGAAAGAATGGAAAGAGAGCATTTTCCCTAAGCAAAACCAAAATCCCAAGATATGAGGAAAGTAATCATGTTGAAGAATATGTTTTCAATCTTGAGTCATGCATCCTAAAGGAGTTATATAGGATAGGTGCACTGGTGTATACTTTAATAAGCATTATCACTTATTGGTGGGCAACACAAAGGCCTAACTTACCAACCTGATAAGATGTAAAAGTGGCCATCTACACTAGATTTAAGAAATACAATGAGGATATGTAAATTTCTACATACTCTGGCTATTCAGACCCAATAGCACACATGTGCTTGTGCAAAGAAACTTGGACTGACTGTGGTGCAAATGCCCTAAGGAAATTATGGGTACATGCTTTCTATATAACCTTAAAGACATCAGCATGAGTGTGGTACATTTTTAACAAGACATGATACAAGATTAAAAAATTGGATGCACTCAAGGATAGGTTCGTACACACCTCCTTTTCTTCACAAAACATAGAATTGATTGAGCCACTACAAGTAATTCGAAGGGAAGTGTTTAAGGACACTAAAATCTTAGAGGAGTGCCTAAAAGACATGTTTGGGGAAAAAGGGTTGGAACACCCATCTATATTTTAGGATCAAGTGCTCAATAGTGACTCAAGTGAAGAATATTATGATACTTAGAAGGCACACCATTGGATGACCTTGACAGACAAAAATAAGCTTGTGTGCTAAGTGGATGATAGCAACCCCAATGAGGAAGACCCTACTCATCTTCACATAGAAACAACTGAGGGAACTCATCAAGTTGAGGACTCACACTAGGAAAGGAATGAGCCCTACCATACATTTCTAAAAACTACCAAAGTAGACATTAGCTCATAAGGGGAACCAAAGATGGATAATCTAGGTGTATATTGGTTTGATGCAGAGTAGGCGTGAATTATGGATCTCTTGAAATAATTCCAAGACTTTTTCCCTCAAAATTATCGAGACATGAAGGGTACCCACCTATCCCTTGGGAAGATGAGCATAAATTTGGTGGATGGCACAACACCTATCAAGAAGTGCCCCTATAGAAATAACCCCAATCTATTTTCCAAGTTCAAAATGGAAATTAATGGTATGCTAGCCACATGAGTGATCTACTTGGTGCAAGAGTCAGAATGGGTAAGCCCTATGGTTATTATGATTAAGAAGGATGGGCACATCTATATTTACATTGATTATATACTATTAAACATCATTTATATAACTAACCCCTTCCTGATTCTATTCACTGACAAAGTCTTGGATGTCATCTTAGGTTATGAAATATACACTTTCACTTATGGGTTCTTAGGATACCATCAAGTCCAAGTTGAGGAGGAGGACAAGCCTAAAACTAATTTTGAAACTAAAAGGGGTTATTTCATGTACAACATGATGCCCTTTGGAATCAATAATGTGTTATCCATGTTCTCCAAAGTGGTGATCATTGCATTTAAGGACTTCATCCACAACTTCTTCCAAGTGTACTTGGATAACTAGATAGTATATGGGCTATTGAACGACCATTATGATGACCTGCACCTAATGTTTGAAGGTGTAGGCAAATATATATATCCTTAAACCTTAATAAGTGCATCTTCATGACACCCTTTAAAACCTTCCTTGGTCATATCATCTTTAAATATGGTCTGCTCATTGATCTTGTGAAGATTATAATAATTATTTAGCTCCAAACTCCCTCAACGTAGAAAGATGTTTGCACCTTTCTTGGCCATTATGGATACTATAGTAAATTTATAGGGATATATGCAAATACTATGGTGCCACTAGAGCATATCTTATGTAAGGATGGCCCATTATATTGGGGCTTAGTGCAAGAAGATGCTTTTGAATCCTTGAAGCTCAAATTGGCTAGCATGCCTATTTTACAATTTCATAACTGGACAACTCCATTCCACATCCTTGTTGATGCATCTAGATTTGTAATTTCTGCCATTATGGAATAACTTAGAAAAGGTAAGATGGATCATCCCATATCCTTCACAAGCAAGAAAGTAACCCAAGTATATCAAAACTATACCACCATTGAGCACAAGGCATTGGTCATGGTCTACACCTTATAAAAATTTAGGCAATACTTATTGGCGAACCCATTCATCTTCTTCACCAATCATGAATCACTTAAATACCTTGTAAATAAGCCCATCTCCATGGGTGAATTTATATATGGATATTTATGTTTCAATAATTTTAGTTCTCAGTTGTCATCAAGCCTAAAAAATAAAACTCAATCCCAAACCATTTATCCTACATCAACTCCAGTGATGTAGCAGTGCCTATTGAGGATGATATGTTGAATGTGTAGCTCTCTAGAGTCCAACACATCCATAAGGACTTGTAAAATATAGCCACTTTTCTAACATCTAGATATCTACCCTAGACCATGATAACCAAAGAAAAGAAGCAACTCATAATTTCACCGCTCCCTTTCAACTCATTAGTGGGGAACTATAGAAATTAGGTTGAGACAAAGTCCTATGTTGATGTGTCTTAAAACATAAAAGAGACTTTATATTATAAGAGGTGTATGAAGGGGTAAAAGGTTTCCATTATACCATATATCCTATGACACATAAGGTGTTGTAGTCATGCTTGTGATGGCCAAGTTTATTCCAAGATGTAAAAGACTGTGGTAGGGCATGTGACATTTACCAATGCACATGGAATCCCAATCACTAAGATGAGATTCCCCTCATTTCCATTCTTTCCCAAGCACCATTTTAAAAATGGGACATTTATTTCATTAGATTGATTACTCCCATAGCAAAGTGCATAGGCACAAGATACATTCTAGCATCCATCAATTATTTCACTAAGTGGGCCAAGGTAGCATTAATAAAAGATTGCATAGTTACCATAACCATGAGGTTCATATGGAAGAACATCATAAGTCTCTATGGGTACCCACTTAATTTGACTAGCGATAGAGGCACACACTTCATCAATGAAAAGATATGTGATGTTGGTCACAAATCTTGGGATGATCAAGTGTCAATAGTACTATGGGCATATTTCACAACCTATAAGCACCTGAACAAGGCTACACCATTTCAATTGGTGTTTAATGTTGATGTAGTTATACCAATAGAGTTCATGGTTCCATCATTGTGTATTACACACATTGGTCATTTGGATGACCAAAAATCATTGAGTGTGAGGCTGGAGGATTTGGAGCACTTGGATGAGTTAGGTGCCCAAGAAAGGTGGAGCCAGTAGATAGAGAAGCCATGCTAGAAGTTATGGCATGAAAAGAATATTAAGTGCAAGGTACTAACTGAAGGAGCATTGGTTTTTCTATATGACTCCAAGTACCTGATAAAGCTATAAATTAGGTGGATAGTCCATATGTCATCCATAGCATGTTTGAAATTGGCACATTTAAGCTACACACATTATCAAGTGAAATGCACCTTGGGAATTTCAATGGAAACTAATTAAAGCCTTACAATTAATAGGATGGTTCTTGTGCCATCAGACACTGACTTGTTGATCACAAATTGGTTGTGTTGTATTGAACAAAATAAAGCTTGGTGTAAGCCAAACATATCCCTATGTTTTATGTTATTTTGTGTTGTATTGGTGATGAGTAAATAATCAAGGCACATTCAGTCCCACATATGAATTATTATAACACTTTCATGCATAACTCCAGTTGGGTGAGTCGAGCACATATGCTTTCTAAGCACCTGAGGCTAGACACCTAAGTTTCTGGGTGCATGGAACTTGCTAGACTTTAAAAATATGTGTACCAAGTGATGAAGAAAGGTGCAAAAGATGCTAGTGCACATAAGATGAAAGAGAGGTGCATAAAATTCTAAGTGTGTAAGATACCTAGAAAGATAAACATTTTAGGACCAATGCAATGGATTTTTATAAGGTAGGATAGGCTAAGGTAAGATACTAAAGTGTATAGAAATTGACTAAGACAGGAAAGCATGCTTGAAATGAAAGTGCAGCATAAATAGAAGATGGAACTTTGAAGGTTGAATCATGCACATGTGAAGCATTGTGCCTAGGTTTCCATAAGGAAGGTGAAGGTAGCACCAAGTAAATAAAATGTAGGAGCAAGATCATCAAGATAAGCTGCCATCCACACAAAGTTGGGAGGGAATTGACCATTTGAACTACATATCACTTCACCAAAAATACCATTTAGAGAAGTTAATGAGGTGATGGTAGATTCACAAATATTTTCATTAAATGCATAGGTGGTAGTAAATTTTTGCATATTTCATAGGTTTTAGAGAATTCTAAGAAATCTAGGCACCACCATGCTATTACTCACCTGCAATTAAGATGATAGATGAAATAAAGGTATATAAAAGTGAAAGGCTGATTGGTTTAGGTTATAAACCTTAAATTAATTTGAACTAGACATGTAGATCCCAACCAAAGCTAAGAGTGGTAAAAAACTACCAAAGAGAGTCCTAAGCACCCATAGATGCAAAAAGAGAACGTTTGAGCAAAGAGTGAAATTGCATTCCCTTTGAGATTGGAATAGAAGAGTGTGGGGCATGAATTGTGAGAAAATAGGATAGAAAAAAACTTGAGTGACATTAAGACCACCATTAATAGTGAATGAAGCTTGAAAGCTAAAGTCGTAGTCATAGACCCTATGACTATGAAAAGTGCCAAGAAACATTAGAGGCTTTGACAAAGTCAATATAACATGCTTCAACACTAGTCAATTTAGAATGGGAAATAAATAGATGAGTTTTGATCCATCATAGGCACAGAAGGATGCAAAATGGGTATGGATGATAGAAGAGATAGATATTGTAAATAAGAAATCACAGCCAGTGGAAGGGGTTAGCATCATAGTGGTTGACCCTGAGGTGCTCGCAAAGATGTCATACAAAGAGATACAATTTCCCCCAAAGGTCTTAATGGGGGAGAATTGGGAATTATTCATGCACACCTACCAATTGAAATAATAAAACCATCACACCCAAATCAATTCATAAGAGCTATCACAATACTAGATGGTTGACACCAGATAAAAGATAGAGGCAGGCATAGCATTGTTCAATGTCTCTATTCAAGACAAGCTTGTGACCACTGACTTAACTCAGCTCTATGAGTTACCATGTTTTGGTAAGCTAGAGGAACTCATGTATTTCCTCCTTTCACACATCCATGGGGATCACTTCTACTTTATAGGGAGGTGCATGAGATTATTAGCATGCCTAATTGGTAGAATCAATGGGCTCCCTAACTTAGGCATAGACATCCACCAAATGATTGTAGATGATGTTAAAGTAGATAGGATCACAAAACTCCTTGGGTAATACAAGGGAGATTCACATTATTAATTAAGGATATCAAGGACCCTATCATGAGGTCAATGATGTACCTCATGAGCTCTAAACTTTGCCTCAATGGAAGATGGATGGATATTAGCAAGGCCTACTTATGCATTGCTTATCACATATTGCAAGGGATCAAATTCAACATTGTTAAATTCATTACTGAGGAAATGATAAAGAATGTACTTGAGTGTCATACATTATGAGAGACCTTTAAGTGGGGATTAATATTGATTTAATAGTCATGGAAAAGATTAGTGTGCTTGATGGTGATAAATATAATCTCTAGGTCTTCCCGATGCATAAATACTCCCTAGTGCTAAAGTACTAAGACTTCACCTTCTCCCCTTCTGCTAGAAGTACAAGACCAAAGTGATGGGCTGGTGCATACAATATATAGAGATATTCAGGATGGAATGGCATATCCCCAAAGAGCTTCCCCAAAACATGTTTGGAATGATAACCTTCTCCATCATGCAACACTTCTATGTAGTACACTTGGTGTTCACAGACAGTAATCGTTTAAGCTGGCTAAAAATCCCTTACACATTTTTTGTGAGGTACTTTAGGGATACACTAAAGAGAATTCCTAATTCACATCATCTAGATATCCTAGTGAAAGCTATGGATTTAGAGAGTATTAGGTTGTGGTGCCAATATGTGCACCTAGGAGAAAAATCTACAAAAGATGAGGATGACTCAGATCGCACTGACCTCCATCCCCTCCATAAGGAAGTAATACTTGGGCACATATATATGTTTTATTATGAAATGAAGCCAAGAAATAAGGGTGTACACCTTGAAAAGGATGATGATCTCCCCTTTGGATCAATGATGAAGGGAAGTTGATGCCAACAACATAGAAGAAGTCTCCCTAGAAAAAGTGGGGAGAAACACTTGAACAAATTCAAGAGCACCTAAGGTTAAAAATCACCTTTGGTGAAGAAAAAACACCTTCCACCCAAAATAAAAAGTGTGTGACCTTAATCCAAGGACTGCTTCACCCAACAAGGAGAAAAAAATAATTCTAAAGGTCCTATTATGATGTCAATGATAACCTTGGTATAAATGAAACCATAAGAGGCACATAAATAGATGGAAGAGGAGGAATAATTAGGTACAAGAGTTTACATTGTCTAAAAATAAGATATGGGAGAGGATCTCAGCATTGAGGAAGTCTAGAAGGCCCTCCAAGGTGGCACTACCACCATCTTTGGAGAAAGAGAGAAACCAACAAGCACCTCATCTAAAGGGTACTCCACACAACCTCCACAAAATGAGGAAAAGAGAAAGTTTTGGAGGAAGCTAGGAATGAGTGAAGTAGAAATTCTAAAGGCATTGGCACTAGAGAAGTAAAAAGAGTCCATGAAAGTAGCCAGCATGACCCAAGAGCATATTTATAGAATTAAGGCTAAGGAAAGGAAGGTCAAGGAAGAAAATGCCTTAGCGCTAAAGAAAAAGAGGAAAGTTGAGAAAAATAAGAAAGACCAAGAAGAAAAGGCCAAGAAAGAGGACGAAGAAAAATAGGTTGCTACAAGCACAAAACCAACTGAGGAACTGGCAGAAAAGGTACCTAGTGCCTCGACTAGCATAGTAGACTAAGATGCACCATAGGCACATCCAAGGAGTGAAAGAGTGCCTGAATAAAAATAAGGTGATTTTGGCACTTTAAAAAATCAACAAATAGAGAGTACCATGGAGGCCCAACAAAAATAAGAGGAGGGTGAAGCTAGCACCAAGGGAGAAGATGAAGCAGACAGAGGGGGAGTGTCTAAAGAAGAACCCCAACACGAACAAGAAGAAGAAACCTCATAGGAAAGTGTCAAAGAGAGTGGTAGCACCAATGAAGAGGAAGAAAAACACATAGAGTTAGCCATCATAGAAGAAGAAGTCACAAAATTGAGCCTCAGGGAAAATATTCAAAAGTGGTGGACAGAGGAAGACTTATACATGTTTGAATACATGCCCCTCAAATCTTTCATGGATAAGATGCACAAATAGATTTCATTTGCATTTGATATAAACATGGATAATCCTCACTTTGAGGTGCCTCAAAAGGATATTTTGGGTGAAAATAAACTTGAGGAGGGGCAAGACTCCTTTATCCTAAATCCTTGTGCCATGAACCTAGTCAGGTCTGCCAATGCACTCATCTAGATGGCCAGTGAAGTCATGAAAAAAAAATCATTATTGATGTTAGGGAAAATATATGGAAGAAAATTGTGTAGGATGTAGATGAGGAAGTGTAAGCCATGAAGTTTAAGTTGTAGTAACTAGCTAAATGCATAGAAATAGTTGATCCATCCCTCTTAGACATCATTAAAACATCTAACCTCTTAGAGGTTGATAAAGTATTCATGCTAGTGGATTAGATGCTCCCAAGTTTGAAGGCAGAGTCAGTGTAAGAATAATAAGAGGACCCATGTACCTTAATACAACAATAGCTAGCTAAAAATCTCAAAGAGGTAGAATAAATCTTTACCAAACTTTAAGAGGGTGTAGATGTAGTTGAAATCATATTTTGTAGCTTCTCCAACTAGGCATCAATCATAGATGTGCACCTCAAGAAATCAAAGGGGGAGAAGGAGGATATTATGGCACAAGTATATACTAAAATTATGTCAAAATGAACCTAGATAATGGGGAAGGTCAATGTCTTAAGCACCCAAATCAAATACCAAGAATAGAACCTAGAAGCACTCTTCTTAACCTTGTAGACTAAGGCCTACAAACAAGGATAAATCTTGGACAGAGGAGTGATAAAAACTAAGGAAAGTCTTAAGGCCTTTAGGAGGGAATTAGAGAAGACATATGTGCTTGTGCTTATGCTCAGTGCCACCTCCATAGAGATAGATAGCACCACTGAAGAACTCAATCTTGTTATCAAGGCCTTTGAGGACTTTAGCACCGAGTTGAAGGAGAGTGCACCCAAGTTTTGTGCACTGAAAGCTTTGAAATACTAGTCTAAGGGTAGACTAGTAATTTTGTATGGGGTAATATTGGGCCCCTATTTTAGATAAGTGTGGTTCCATACCAACTTGACAAACATCTCATCATGAGGCAATCATTTGGTATGATTGTTGTTTTGATCCCTTTTTACACCAACTAGAGGAATCAATGCACACCTTATGCTAACTAGTAGGTGGCTAACCAATTCCATGATGTTTTGGGAATATTCAAGGAGTGGAAACATGTGGAAATAAAAACATGATGGGCATAAGGTAATGAATCAAGTAGAATGATTCTAAAAGGCTCCAGCTTAGCACCTGATGTGTGCAATTCTAACCTAGAAGAAGATGTTCATTTGTGCTATAAAGTTGAGCTCAAACCAATGAGCAAGAGAGACATGATTTAATGTAATGAAGACCTGTATAATTGGTCTTAGATATAGTTATTTGACCACCATTAAAATTTAAGATTAGCATGGATGCCTTTGAGGATCCACATTGTAGTGCCCAAGCTCGCCTATTAGCTTCTAGGCCATTAGTAGCTTTAGATAAGCATTTTCTCTACTTCACTCATCACATACTCTATTTACTAGGAATTTGTTAAATGAAGAATGCCATTACACCTAATTGAGTTTGATATGGTTTATTTGGTTATGGTAATGTTCTTTAAATCCAAATTAAATATAATAACTAAAATAGTGTAATTTTAATATATGAATGATTAGGTTGTAGCGAAGCTCTGGTCTAGGTCATTAATGATGTCCCTATGTAATAGATGATGTCAACATATTCTATGAAATATCCTAAGTATAGGTAAGGTCATGTGCCCAAACTTTGGTACCCTATCTAGATGCACGAGTCTAGAATGAGCCTTCAAGTGAAAGCATCCCCTTAACCCCTCAAAGCAACTAAATGACACTAAGTTTAGTAATAAATAAACTTACGCCCTTGAGGTTATAGAACCAACCCAATAAAGAATTGCACCCTTATGGCTAGAATGAATTCCTCAAATAAGGTTGCACCTGTAGATCATCAATCTTAGCCTAGGAAGGTTTGTACCAATGAACCCACAAGAGCCTTAGTTGAAATGACCAAGTCTTATAATTAATGAGTTACACCATGGCACAACTAGACCAACGTGAGCCCTAATTCTTTCTCTACTACACCTTGGGTGAGTACATAAGGCTTGAACCTTATGTAAATTTATGATAGCATAGTTGAGTGATAAATCTTTAGTGCTATGGGAATATATTGGGTTTGCAGCTAGTTATAATGAGTCCAGGACTAACTTGGACAACCAGATAAGTGCTTAACTCCCTGAATGATGAACTAAAACCCAAATTAAACTATGACACTCATAATTTGACTTGGTTAGATGGGCTGAGTCAACTTGGAGCTCCTTAGACTCTCCATCTTTCTCCATCCTTAGACATGGTTTCATCCAAGTGGTTTTCAATAGTGTAGAGGACTAGGATTTTGTTTGGCCATCAAGACCTTGTTTTATTAGAAATTTTGGTGTCTTTTTTTGTCCCTAGGACCCATTTTTTTACAATGAAAAGGTGGAGATCACAATGGATCTTATCTAGATCAAATTATATAATATTCCTTTGATTCTAAGAAAAAGGAAACACATTAAAATGTTGATCAATTGGGTTAGTTCTTTTATGAAACTGGATGATGTCTATGTGGGAAAAATATTTGTGAAAGCCTACATGATTGTTGATTTGTCCAATCCCATTTGTATTTAGTTAGGATTTATTCATCTCAAGGTTTATGGATCCATTTTTTAAATTTTGAGGGTCTTTCTTTCAGATGTTTTTAACTAATCAAATCGAGCATCGAGCTATAGGGTGTTACTTTGAGGGATTATAATGTTTGGTTCCTCATGCTTGGTTGGTTTAGAGAAATAAATATAAGGCTTTAAATCATGAGTTTTTATAACATAACCATGACATTTTACACCATATTTAAGGATATCCAACCACCATGCTCAGTTGGGGATCTCCCTCTAGGATGGAGGTTGATCAGAGTGCCTATGGAGTCTATAGTTAAAAATAAATGGTGTAGGATGGAGGCTAAATGTCTAAGATCAGATGCAAAATAAATGGTTGAGGATAGAACTCAATGGGAAATACAAGGTCTTCTCTCCCATTGAGGAAGAAGATTAATTTTGACCATTAGTTAATTTTTTGATCCATTATGTTCATTGCGATTGATACTAGGATCGGATTCTTTATGTTTGATGATGATCCTTTTGCTACTCTCGTGATGATTTTAAACTAAATCTCATTATTTTTCCCAATTTTGGTGGATTTTTTTCTCATGTTCTTGTATGTTTATTTCTTTGTAGGGTTGGCCTAGTTATTTTGAGGATAGTGTTAGAGATTGTATTTGTTTTGGTTTAGTCAATTGTTTTTTTGGTTGACTTTGTATGTATTATGAGGCCCCATCAAAATCCTCCTTTTAAACTTTATCTAAAAATATATTATAAATCCCAAACATCAATTTAAGTTGTCCCACCAACCTAAAACTTTAATCTTTAAAAATTAATTAATAATTTATAATATAAAAATTAATATATATAAATTATATTTTGAAATTAGTAGATGAACACTCTGAATAGCTTATTAGTCTCGGAGGGTATACTAAAGCTTTCAATTTTCTTTAACCTATGATTAAACTTTGCATTTTGGACCAATCAAAATGCATTGTTTTTTGTGCATAAAAAATTTGCATTTTTCCAAAAGTTGAGTTACACATTTGTTAACTAGAAATATGAAAAAATCCTTTTAGCTATTCTTTAATTAATCAAAACTATGAAGATGTTATTTAAGGGTGGACTATTGACATCATCAAAATGAATGTGTTGTCAGGGGAAGCATATCTATCCTTGCCAATGTATCTATCCTATGCTAATTTTTTTAATTCTTACTCAATACAACGTAGTTGTATTGGCATCTTAGATATCCATAAAAAAATATTATTTAATTAGAATATCTTCATCACTTGTTGTTGTTTTATATGAATGCATTTAATGAAATCAATTTTACCTACCACGCTTGATGTTCTTTCACTATTCTCAATGCTCGACCATTTTGAAATATAAGTATTACCCATTGTAGGACTTATCTCTTAGTTTTAATTGAATCTCCAGTTTTATTTTTCACAAGATGGGATATATGAGCTTCCTTTAAAAATATTGGCATGGATGAAAAGTTTTGAGGATTCTTCTATAATAACCATTCCACTACAAATGTTGGGGACGTTTTTGAATCCCAGACATTCCACCTCTAATAGTTGCTTTAGGGCTCAAATGGATAGAGTTCAGATTAATATAGATAACTCTAGGATTAAATCACACTTATTTAACCTAGAGACCAAGATACTCATCATTCATTTCTATTGAATCTATTTCTCAATGGCTAATCTAGAAATATGGACCTCTAATCATTGGAGCCAGGTTACAATCAGGGCCATGTTAGCAATATTGTTACACAAGTAGATTACATGTGATGAAACCTACATTTGGCCCTGCCTATAGGCCTCCACCTAGACATGCCTTCCATTCATCATGACTTTAAAAATAGAGTTTTTCCATATTTGGTTAAATGGTCAGAAACATATGGTAATGTCTCTATGTTTATTTTGTTTAATATTTCAAGATTTCTTTGTAATATTTATATTATTAGGGATATAAGCACTATTTTGATTCTCTCTAGTCAACATTAGTCTAACCCATCATACCTATATCATTAATAACATGAATAGGCTTAACATTATCTATGTCCATCTCGATCTGAGACTGATTCTCCAATACACCACTTCCATACTCAAATGTTATGCCTTGCTTCTCACATATCTTCCCTATAAGCCCCACTAATCTAGACATTAAGTTTGTAGAATAAAAACTTCAAGGGAAGACTATATAAATTTTATCCTGGTTTAAATACAACATATAATACCACTTATATAAGTGAAGAGCAAGACATTTAAATGTAAGGCTAAATTACATTTTATTTAGAGCTTCTTTCATCTCTTTGGAATTTCTATTACTTTATCTTATATATTTTTAGGGAGACTAATGGAATATTAGTTTTTTTTTAATTAGATGGAAACTTATTTATTCCATCTACATACTGTTAGTGTTAATTCATGTATATTTTATTTTTATGTTTTAAAACACAAGGATACTATATGTATAGATAATAGAGTGTGATGTGGGCCATAGATTCATAAATTTAACCATGACCTTTACCATAGTGTATCTATTCAGAAAGGGAATGGTTATGTAATTGATTCTAAGAATGGTTAAGTTGTTTCATTGTTTTCCCTTATTTTTTTTAACTACATGTAACTATTTTCTAGGCTTGTGAAGTGGTTGTTTGGAAAACCTATCACATTTCAATGCTCTATGTTTTCAGGGAGACTGATGGAATCTTAATTCCTTTTTGTTGGATGGAGACTTATTTGGTTCATCTATATATTTTCAGTGATAATTCATGTATATTTTATTTAGAGGGTTTGAAACACAAGGATACTATATGTATAGATAATAGAGTGTGATGTGGTCCATAGATTCATAAATTTAACTAGGACCTTTACCATAGTGTATTTTTTTGGAAAGGGAATGGTTATGTAATTGATTCGAAGAATGGTTAAGTTGTTTCATTATTTTCCCTTATTTTTTTCAACTACATGTAACTATTTTCTAGGCTTTTGAAGTGGGTTTTTGGAAAACATATCACATTTGAATGCTCTTCCTGTATGTTAAACTATGCTTTATATCTTTTTATGCTAGTATTCTTTTAAACTATGTTGAGATTTTAAATAATTGTGCAGTCCTACTTAATTGCTTTATCATTTCCTTTACCTTGCAATTTGATGTATGGATGGTTTTGAGATCTAGCAAACAATGTTATTTAATGGGTTAGTATTTAGGCTTCATTAGAAATAACTCTCTTTATTAGCATGTAATCATGAAGATTTGGACACATATCCTTGGACTCTTCAGTCAATTCTAAATTTGTTCAAAGGAAATATTTTAACATTGAAGTTTATCTTCTGGCCTTTGATCCTCAAGTGGAGTTGTGACTGCATTTTCAAAGAGTGTAATTTATATATCTTTCTTATTGATTGATTTTTTTTGTAAATGTTGCTCTAAATGGGGATTTGTCTATTGTTAAATATGAGAGAACAGACACACAAGAAAACTAGGTACTCTTTTCTTTCCCACCCTTGTTGAGGGAATTGTGTTTTATATTTCTTATATTATTTTCACTTTGGATTCAATTAATTTTTACGTAAATGTGTATTTATTTTTCAATTTATCAACTTGATGGAAAATCCCCAGTATCTTCAATAGATATAACAATGGCAGATGGATGATCCATCTTGATTCTAGTTGGCATGAGAAGAGATTACTCAAAGCCTTGAGCTCAAGAGACTGTAATAAAATTGACAAAATGATTTTGTGTCTTACATGTCATTCATGCCATTAAACATAAATTTGTATGTAAATCAATGATTTGTCATTCAAAGGCAACAAGCATAGGGTTCATAAAGTTTCAAGTGATGTTATACCCAGTTGTTATTATGATTTTTATAATTATTTTCTTTGCTGAATTACTTGTTTTAGTAATGTGTCCTCTGAGCCTTAAGGATTGGATTGTTATTTATGTTTTTATTTTCAAATAATTTACAGGTTTAGTAGATTGATATTGATATGTTCAATCACACCAATGTCCATTCTCTCCTTCAGGTTAACCGTGTTAAATTTTACTTAATTATGACTATTATTATTTTATTATTTTTGTGTTGAATTTCATGTTATAGTTATGTGGCTCCATCACTATAGTGTTTCATAGTAGCTAATGTTTCTCCTTTTTAAATGTCAAAATCTTTCTGGGTTTTACTATTTATATCATTGGCATGTCTTGGTATGTTATGTTATTTTCTTAAATTTTAAAGTGCTTATTTACGGAATATTTATATAACATAAAAAATTAATCTCCTTCAAAACCTAGAATAAATTAATTTTAGATGCTTATTTAACCTTGATTTTGAACATCTATTTGATATGGTTACTAAATTGTAAGTGTTTCCATGGAGCGTGGGTGATTTGAATTAAAGTGGGTCTAAATTTATGATCTCTACCATAAATCCAACATAATACTTTATTTATATATGGATAAAGGAGAGCTCAAACAAATAATAAATGAATATCGAGAAACCAAGCAAAGCATAGCAAAACTAGGCTATATTAATTTTTTTAAAACTTATTTTCTTTTCAAATCCAATTAAAATTTGACAATAAATATAAATGTTGAAGATCACCACCATATTCAAAGATATTCGTTAAGTAACATGTCATGTTTGTGTTGAATGCACTGGTTTTTCTCTTTTTTTATATATTTTTATATATAACTTATATCCAAATATGGATTCAATAATAAAGTTTTTAGATGTTCTACATGTTGATTAAATTGAAATGAATATTTTATTATATTTTAATATTGTATTATAGATGTATATTTTATGAATTTTCCAATTCTCAAATCTATATATCAAAGAAATATTGTTGTATCAAAGCACTCCAAGCAAACAAGACACTAAAAAATAATATGTCATCTTTGGCATAGATGTTATTAAGTGGTAGAAGGGTGATGTTATGTAAAATACATACAATGAATGTGTTGTTAAAGTGCATGTGTCAAAAAAATTGGATAAATGTGCAGTTTCACCTTTTTCAAAGCATATAGCTGACCAAAACTACCTTTTAAGATAAGACTTTAATATATTCAATAATAATGCTCGCAGGAGGAAAGTTCAAGCCACAATCTTGATAGTAGTCATCTAGCAAGAATCCTTAATGTGTCGATTGTACCTCCCATAGACATGAATTGATGGAGCAATGGCATGACAAAACTTGGAAAATTAATGTTACACTGTTGGTTACTCATGACATAACTCCTCACCTGCATCAAACACATCCTATTAGACTGTAAGAAAGGGATAGGCATGTTAATTAAATTGACAAGGGCCCTCAAATCCCTTCATCTAGATTTTCACAATACCGATCTTACATTATTTGATGGCCAGATTATCAAAATGGCTACTATTAAGGTAAATAATTTATGATTTCTCCAACTTACTAGGAAATTTAAATCTTTCATCTAATGATTTTTATTTTTGTGAATGGTGTTTTGATTTGGTGCATTTTCTTAGCAGCGATAATTTATTTAGGGTTTTAGTGATAAAAATTACCATGAAATGGCCTTTTTTGAAGTATTTTAGGAGAACCTACCAAAAAATGTAGGGTTTTGATTTGTGAAGAAAGTTTACTAAGATAACAGACTTCATTTTAATCTTACAAAGTTTTTTCTTCTCTTTTAGTTTTTTTGTAAATAATGTGGCTTACTGTCAGGTGAAGCAAAATGCCTTTGATTTTATACATGAAGGATGAAAATTATTTTTATGTATTTAAATATTGATGTTTATTTATATGTTTTTATCACTTTTGATGCGAATGTTTATGGATTTTATAATTTTTTATGAATATTTAACAAATTCTTGATAGCCCCTGAAAGACACATGCCTTTTCCTCCATGTGTGTTTTGATAGTCCCCTATTTTGTGAACAACCATAAATAATAGTGGGATATCAAAATAAAACACTTTCATGCAACTCTATATTGTATATATGGATTTAAAATATATAGATTCATTCAATCAAATGTCCAATATTTGTGCTTAAAAGATTAAGGCAAAAATTTTGGATATTCTAAACTACTAAATTCTTTTGCCAATATCAATCCTAAAAATAATGTTTTGTTTATGATTATATCTCAATTGAAACCAAATAATATAAAGCTGGGTAAAATTTAAGTTCACAACTTAATTTCTTTGGCCAAATATATTGATATTTGCCCATCTTCAGTGTCATGTTTTGCACAAAACTCAGAGGTTTACCCATCTCTAATGTTCTAAAATATTGTGCATCAAATTATTGTACATTCCATTGGTTTTTTTTCATCATTCTCATTTTTATTTTTTTTCAAAACTACATGCATACAATAATAATATTTCGTTTGGGCTCATTTCTAGGCCAACTCAGGTTCTCGAGGTTACTTTACTTATTCAAAATGACAAAGGTGAAGTAAGTTGTCTTCACAAACCTGGGTTACACCCTCTCAATTAAATCAGAATTTTGAAATGACTTTACTTCTCAAAATCATAAATTTTGAGTAAAGTATATTTGTAAACCCACAAAACACTAATTAGAATAATATGGGGTTTTGATGTTACATTACTCCACTTGTTATCCAGTCACTGTGCATTGTGTTTTTTCATGTTTTTGGGCATAAAATGCACCAAATTATGTTATTTTGGTAAATCAAGCCTCTCTATTTTGCATATCCTATGGATTCTAAGATGAACCAACACCAAACCTTGTGGATGAAGATGGGTATTGCAAGTTACAATTTTTAGTTGTAAATTTACCTTATTTTCTAAAAGTTTTGTTGATGTTGAGTTTTTTTATAATTTTCCCAATTTATGGATATGTCTAACAGGTCATTTATCTACTTTTTCATGGGTTACATTTATATTGTTGACCTTCGGTGAGAATTAATGTCTAAATAATAAGGTTCTATTATGGTAGTTATTGAAGCTACAAAAAGGCTCTTAAGAGTCAGCTGAGATTTTTGTAAATGCCCAATGGATAGATTAGTAAGTGGTTATTTTATTTCCCTAATTTTATCCCTTATTATAACATGGACACTCTATCTTCTCCATCTAACTTATCTTGTACATCCCATAATTGCTACAATTATGTCGATTGCATCTCTTGTTATCTTCTTCTGTGTTCACGTGGTATGTTAATCGAATATTCAAGCATCTACTTTTTGAGTCTAAGAGAGTAATATTCTACGAATTTATGAGATATATTTGAGATTAATAGAAATATAATTACTTCAAGCAACTTCCTATTTTAGTGACCAAATAATAATTTGAAAAGGCCAATTTGGAACAATTTACAAAGGAATCCTCCCCAATGGATGAGTTGTTGCTTTGAAATGGATGAAATTACATGACCCATCATCCAAAGACCATTTCTTAGTATAACTCCATATTTTTGGATAGCTTCATCACTGAAATGTTATGATAATTCTAGGTTATTTATTCAACGATGAGGAAATGATAATTGTCTCCAAATTTATGCCTAAACATAGCCTGGACATTTTAATGTTGCATCGTAGATTGGGTTGGAAGTAGAGATTAAATACAAAAATTGGAATGGAACATAGATTGGACTATATTCAACATGAGTGTAAGCCATATACTCACAAAACTTATCAAACATAGAAACAAATGATGTTTGTTGACTGTCAGGTTTCATGAATTACTTCACTTAATTTGGATTATGAATTCAAGTAACTTTGTAACCCCAATTTCATCTAAGATTATAAAGACTTTAAGCTTATTAACCTTTATTTCTTTTACTTGTGATTTAAACAAGTGAATTAATGTAACTTTGAAACCTTGGATTTTTCTAATTAGTGTTTTATAGATTTATAAATCTGATTTACTCAATTTTTATGATTTTGAGAAGTAAAGTCATTTCATAATTCTGATTTAATCTGAATGGTGTAACTCAGGTTTGCAAAGACAACTTAATTCACCTTTGTCATTTTGAATAATTAAATTAACCTAGAGAACCTGAGTTGGCCTAAAAATGAGCCCAAACACTTAGTTTTTTTAATAATCTTGTTCAGGTAGTCGGTTATGGTTAGACTTTCTCAGTCCTATGAAAAATGATATGGACCCTATAATTTTATAATGCTTACCATTATCTAAATATCATTCAACATCATGTAAAAAATGATTAGTGCTTAACCATCAATGCATTCACATTTGATGACTTTGACTTGAAAGTTGAGAAATAACTATTCATAACTTATCTTCAAAAAAATATAATTGATCCTTAATTGGTTGTTAAGTGAATCCAGATAGATAGATAGGAGTGGTGATTTGTTTTTTATTAGACATGCGACATGAATTTCAATCAAGCTAGATAAAAATTAACTACTTCATCAAGCACTATGATTGCAGCCCACCCATGGTATGGGCACACTAAAGAATTTGTTTTGATGATTTGTAACAACTGTGAAAGTAGTGTCATTAAATATTAGTATATAATTTACCAAAATGAAATGTTACTATACAATATATCATTATTATAATAAATATTTTAGTATATAATTTATTATTGTCACAATAAATATGAAAGTGGTGCCATCAAATACTAGTATATAATCTACTAAAAATTTGATCATTATGTGTAGCAGAGATTAATGTTGTAGGAATTTCAGTTGGAGATTAAATTGTTCTCTTTAAAACTAAGTTGATAATTCATGTATTTTATCTTTAATTTAATGAATTTAGATGTTTTATTATTAGATTTAAAATAAACACATTCCACAAACATAAAGTATACAAAACATATATACATTGAAAAATAGTCATTAAAGTACCCAAATTTGTAATTGAAAGTGCTTGATGGGAGCTACCAAAGCATGTTAATTTCTTGTCAAGGAAAATCATGCAATGTCATTTTTGTGTGAAAATTTTACATTTAACATGATCTATGATAGTGGGCCTAACTGTTACATTTTACAAAGGTAGATTTTGCATTACCTTTTTCACAATTTTTATTGAATATTTTTCTCAAATCATATTTAAATACATCAAATATAGAATTTCTCTAAATAAACCAACTACTCTGTAGGGACTTGGTGCATGGCACCCTTGTTTTTAGTCCCTACCAAGAGAAGTATTATTCTTTTCTATTCTAACCAATAAAAATATTTGACAAGACATAATATTTTACCAATTCTAAAGTTTAGCAACCAGATACTAAAGAATGTTCTTTTACATGTTCTCATAGAATATTCTATTATATCAATGTAATAATTAAAAATTCATTTCAAATGTGAAAAATATGACAACATTTATGTCCTCATTAAAATAAAAATTAGTGAATTATTAATTATAGTAATCTCAAATAAATCTACTCCTTACACTTAATATTTATCTCTACACTTTTTTTTTTTAATTGGTAGGTCATTAAATATTATTTAACGGTGTAAGTTAGAAAAAAGAATTAAAATTTAAAAATATATACATATATATTAAATATTCTTCATTCATTAATAATGCAAGTTAGATAGGACTAATTTAAGCTATATTTTTATTTTTTAATTATTAAATATTCATTATTTATTAATGGTGCAAATTAAATAGATTAATTTCACCCTTATTTATATTTTCAAAATTTAATTTTAATAATATTAAAAATCTTAAAACTTATCTTTGTTCATTTTGCTTTATTACATAACTTTCACACCCCCCCAAAAAAAAATTATAAAACGCAAATATGTTGTTAAAAATTTTAGTGGATAATGACCTTGAAAGAAAAAGGTTAAGTAGTATGCAATATAATTTTAATAACTTATCAACCACTATATTAGTGGATAATGACCTTGAAAAATAAAGGTTAAGTAGTACGCAATATAAATTTAATAACTTATCAACCACTTAAAGTCAATGCATAACATTAAATATACGTTGTCTAATGGTATATGTGTATGGATATGGGGAAAGCTAATACTTTACATTTGGAGAAGCTTAAATAAAAAATAAAAAGTGTTAAGACTTTAACATATTATTTTTAGTTCTTTTTTTTTAGATCTTTGATAGGGAATTAACAGGTCCCTGGCCCTTTTAAAATAATCAAATCAAAAGAAAAAAATAGGTCTGACTTAACATCTAACAATTTAAGGCATAGGACCAAACCTAAAAAAAAATTGGTTTTGACAAAAACCATACTTACTACCAAGTAGTCTATATTAAACAAATTATATTATCTATACACAATATTTTCAACTTTTATCAAATAGTGATGCTTTACATCTTGCAAGAACCTGTTGAGATTCAATCTCTCTGAGTGCACACTCTAAGGGGTGCACTGAGAAAGGGGTGGGTAGACCATTGGTGATTTAAAATATTTTTTCCCCTTATTACCACATTATTTCCAATCCAACCAACCCTTAAAACCATTCCCTAAGTTATTACTCCTCACTTGCACACTCCTTTAGTCTCTTTCCTCTTTCCATCATTTTTTTCCTCACCTTAGTACCTTTTTGTTAGTTGGTTGTATAGGGTCGACTGGGTTGACCCTGTACTATTTCAGATAATTTTCATTTTGGAGTTAGTTTGGCCTTTGGCCAACCTAGCTTGGTACCTAGTGAATAATTGACCAACATTGTATAGGGTTGACTAGGTCAACCCTATCGACTAACATATTTGGAAGGGTTTAGGAAAAAATCAACCTATAAATGCAAGGTCATTTCATCATTATTTTAATATGAAATCAAGAGTTAATATTCACTCATGCTTCTTTACAATCTGCTCTTCCACCATTCTACTTGAGGAGTCTTAGCTTAGGGTTTCTAATTGGAGAATCTAGTCTTGTGGATAAGTCTTGGATGTTTTAGCCTTTCTTAGTGATCCTTAAAAACCACAAAAACCTCTTGTGAATTCCCACTATCCAAGGGAGATATTGAGTATCGACAAGTTCATATTCAGGTAAGTATTCTCTAACTTTGTTCCTCTCTTTAGTAGATAGAAGTAGTATAAGTATTGGCTTTGAATAATATTACTCTTCATATTCTATGTATTAGGGTCTTACTCATACTTAGCTTAATTGAGATTGTCTTATACATGTTTTTATTGTTTATTAACCCCTCATGTTGTGCCACAAGATTCGGTGAGAATTATATTACATTTTCTTTCTTATTATTAACACAAGTGAAATATTAAAACTAAGTACACCATTAGGGTTATTGCGTGATTGTGTTAGATTGGAGGATTTTGAACCCTTATTAGCATAGTGTATTATGATAAGTTATCCCCTAATCAGGTTTATTGAATCCCATATTGGTCATGCTCCTGCTTAACAAATGTATTCTCAATTGAAAGTGTAGATATGTTATATCTTCTCTAAGCTAGGATTGATTTATAAACATGTTGCATTTCTGATTATATACATTTTGGTGAGCCTAATGTAAACTAACCTTTGTAGGATTTGTTCACTTATTTTTCATTATTTTATCATTTTTAATATCATATATTTGTCATATTGGGTTGACTTCATTGACATAGTTCTAACTTTTGTGCATAGGTTTAACACATAGTCGTATCCAAATGACTTTATTCTTTCTATGCAGGCTCTATTTTAGGTACAGGCTACTGGATCAACCCAGTAAAAAATTTCAAACTTTTAGACATCTAATATAGACTACTAGGTTGACTCAATTGACCCTTTACATTTTAGGCACTCAGTAACAGGTTTCTACAAAGCTGGATCAACCCAGTAGACCCTATTAGCAGGATTTTTAAGCATTTATCAAGGTTATTTGATATCAATATAATTTTTTTGCATCTTCAAACTCACCAAGGTTCCTTTCTATCCTTTCTCTCTTTTCTTATAGTATTTCCTTTTATATTTGGCAGTCTTCAAAATTGCCCATGTACAGTCAACTAGATCGACTATGTCGACCCAGTTTTGTATAATGTATGTTATCTGGATAGCTAGGTTGACTCTGTCAACCTTGTTCATTTTTAGACCTTTGCTTCCATAGTATAGAGATGATATTTTCAACCCTATTATATATTATGTGCATACATTGTCAACTACATCTACATTATACCATGTTTCAATGTTGGAATTAACCTTTATATGTTAGTAATTAGCTCACACTTTCATTTATCATTGTTTGCATCCTTAGAATAGATCACATAGTCTAATTAGGTTGTTTTTATTTTACCATTTAGTTTTACTATTTTCTATTTTATGCACACATGACCAAATCACAAAATCTTAAACAAGCATTTTAAAAATTATCTACCCAAGGCCTACCTACTTGGATTTCATCACAAAGGGGGAAGCTGACTTGGTTTTTTTACCAAGTATAAATATGTGGTTAATGATATATTCTAGCTAATAACCCAACACCCTTATCATCGTAGTGTGTAAAGTGAGGGGTAGGCCCCAATACCAAGCTTATACCATTGCCAATACAGATCCCTTTCAGCCTAAACATCCTGAAACCATCTTTAGATTACTTTTTAGTTCTTTGCTTATAGGTAACTTCCAATCATAATTAAAATTATATTCTAAATAATCTAATAACATTCAGGTTGACCATCTAGTTAGCTTTTACTTTTTAAGTCGATTGCTTACTTTTTACTCAATTGTGTGTTGTATTACAAAAAATTGCATTAGCCAGCATTGGTACAAGGTTTTTTGTTGTGTGCCTCAATTAAATCACCCTCATTGATCCAATTAATTATGTGTTTCCCTTCAATTATTACTTTTCTAAATACTTTCAAAATTATTATTGTCTCAGTACACGGTCATTTTATTCAACACAGTCTGTTACAGGGTATTTGATTTTTCCTTGTCTATTGTACTTGGCCAACCCAGTTGACCCTATACACTTTTCAAATCACTATTTTTTGTGATAGGTCAACCCAGTCCACCCTCTATTATTTACAAGCCTTGTTCTCTATACTAGGTCAACCCAGTCGACTCTATACTATTTTTACCTTCCCTATTTTCCAATCTAGTTCTTTATTTATATTTATTAGCATTTTGTCCATTTCTCTCAAGCATCATGTCCCCTATCAAAATCTTCTTGGATAACTTGAATCCATTTAGACACTTTATGGGGTTCTCTTTAATTCTTATCTTTTCCTATCTTTTCTTCCTCTTTTCAGCTTGTGGGGCATCTTGTGATGCCCATCCACACATTACTCTAGCCTTTGGGGCATTTTGCAATGCCCACCCACATGTAATTTTAGAATTTGGGGCATCTTATGATGCCCACTCTTATTCTACCTGGCATGCTACCAAACTAATTCAACTTCAAGAAACCTTCCGAGACACAAGCTTGCCTCTCACATGCTCATCCTTGATATAGACATTATAAATTTTGAACTTTGTTGCATGTTTATTATGTAAATTTTCTAATATTTTTATATGAACAAGTTCACCTATAGGAAATTTATGAGTGTAAAATAAATCTTAGTTTAATCTTAGATAAATCTAAAGCATTTGATGGATCATCATCTATGAGCAATGAATCCGAGGGAGAGCATTCTACAATAAGGAAAAAAAGAGGGAATATATTTTATGACTAGGATGTATTATATCATATTTTTTGTATCAATATATGGGAATGTTCACCTTTTTGATATTGCATACCTATATGCATTGACTTGATATTCTATTATGTTCACATTTTGTATATTTTTATCTCTATTATACATATATGTTTGACCTTCTTATATTTTCTCTTTACATATTATCATTATTAAAATGTAATTAATTTTTTGAAACAATTTTTTATAGCTTTATGCATAAATTTTAACTCTTTTAATGCATTAAATTTTACATAATCAATATAGGATTTAAATTCCAACTCCTTAGCTTTTTTTTTGGAGAACAATGGGTGTTATTTTGTATAAATATGAAACTTTAGAGTTTTATAAATTAATTTAAATTCAATAAAATGAAATTAAATCTAAGAGGATCCAAATTCATGCAAAGCATTCAGGATCAAAAGAGGGAGAAGGGGGATGAAGGAAGGAAGCAAAGCATTAAATACCATAATTCAAGTGGATGCATTTGAAGAATGTATTAAGTTGTTCCTTTATCAACTCTTTGCAATCATATATGTGAATGACTTGAATAATATACATCTGAGATAGCTTACTTCAGTAGCTGAAGACTACATGGTTGAGACATCTAAGTTTGGTAGCTTTTTAAAATCATAGCACAATGATTCATATTTTTTTTAATATGATAAGATAAAATTAAAAAACATGCTTCAAACTACCACATACCAAAGTCCATAATATAAAATCAAATTTTAATTCTAAATCAATCATCATATATATTTTTTTTCCAACAACATAAAATAAAATAAAATTATATACAACTAAAACAATGCATGATCATTTGATAATAGGAGCCTAGTCAAAATAACCCTCTAAATACATCTCAACATCATCTATAAATAATAATAATGGATCCCTAAAATTGAAATCCCTAGAATATACATGTGTCTTGTCCTGATATTGACCTCTCTCTCTACTACTGGTCCTTGTAAATAACTAATCATGCATTAAGATCCACATGATCTTTCTAAAGGAGAGCATACTCATCCAATAATATCATACTTAGGGTAGCAGTCTAGTCAGGTGGGGGAGCTATACTCTCAGAAAATTTACTCTCAGCTCATCTCACTCACCAATTAATTGAATGCAAGCAATAATATAAACCATATATTGATCAAATAACAACACATGTACACCCATAGCCATTACCCCTCACTCAATGAATCCACCCTTAATGACGTCATCAAGAACATGTGGTTTAATATCTCTCAATGTAGACTCAATAATCATTAGCTAAATCTCCTCACCTATTGTATAGATAAAAATTTACAAAATGTTAAGTTATTATTCCAAAAAAGCTAAAATCTCAAAGTACAATAAAACTCAATTAATCATTCTTACCTCCACCAACATCCAAATGAGGTTGTGCATCTATTTCATCATTGTCATCCCTATATCCTCTAGCTAAAATTAACATCAAATGTTTATGCTCCATCGACCATTCAATGTAAACATCCGTACACCCTAGACATCCATCTTAGGGATCTATATAACTTGATACCTCTTATCCACAAGTATGGGAGTGAGATCGAACTCAGATGACCTACCTATATCCCTAAGCCTTACTATAGATATGACACTCTAATGTTAGACCCATGATTATGGTATCACATCTTGATGAACATCAAAGTAATTCATAACCTGATCATACTAAAATCACTCATAAACTATTGGCCACCTATCATGGTACCAAAAATTGACATTAATTCAACATAATTATGTACCATTGATGATCCACCCATCAAGAAATTTATAGGGTCTCCATATGTTCAATTATAAATTCGGTTCATCCATTAAAATTCTACATCTCATTGTGTTCTAATCGCACACTTGACTCTTATCATGACAATGGCCTTATAGATCCATGTTTCACAAGTTTTTAAGCCTCAAGTGAGATATTCTCCTTCCAAGATATCCTCTACAAGTGGTTATTTCTCTAGGTGGTCATGTATACCACCTCATGGTGGTGAGGACTCTCCCTAAGAGGACAATGGGGCTAAACGCATTTCCATTTCACTTGGGGTTTTTGTTTTTCCAAGTGAGTACAATATTATCCAAACAAGTGAAATATTATTTTTAAAGATATTTAAGATGGATAGAGGGAGATACTTATAGATGATGTTTCCAAATGAATGTATTTTATTGAGATGTTTGAGGTCTCATAAATGTTGTGTGAACTATCTATCAAAAAATGGGATATTTATATTTTGCATGTTTGTAAGAAGATAAAATATCAATATTTATTCTAAAATTTGATCTGAAATGCATACAATCTAATCCTACTAAATTCTCCACCCGACATGATGATTGAAGTGGCAACTCTAGTTTATTTGTTTCCCTAAAAGTTTCTTCCTTAATTCTTTCCACAGGGGGTGATCCATCACATTAGGATATTTGGATTCTCCTTATTGTTAGTCTCTCCCTCTGCAATAGTTCTCTCTTTACACAATCCTTTAGTCCTTTCTTTTTGGTCTTTTAGTTTCCCCTTTCTCCCATGAGTTGTATTTTAAAACCATGGATAGGACCCAGTCTTCCTCATGTGTACCATAGTATTCTTTATTTGCATACTCTTTTTACACACTTTTTGGCATCTCTTGGATTTCTCTTTTGTGAGTTTCATTGTAAAACCACAGATAGGACCCAATATTCCTCACAAAAATACCAACTTTTGTTTATCTCATTTATGTTTCTAATGCTTTTTTGCACCCTTGTGGGTTTCTATTTTATGAGTTGCAGTATAAGACCATAGATAGGACCTGGCCTTCCTCATAAAATTACCATCATATTATTTCTTTTATAATAAAATGTGTTCTTGATCCTTGTTCTCAACTTTATTTTTTGTGTATTTTGATAGATGGAATTTGTAAAATAATCTATATTAGGATGTTTTCATCCACTTCCCTCATTCATATGAGAAGGAATCACACTTTACTATAATTTTATCCCTTTGTCACATTTTTTGTGATTTGAAGTAATTAAAATTGTTCCATGTGTCATTCCTCTTGATTTCCTTTCCTTTCACTCCTCATTAGATAAAGCAAGGTCTAAGTCAAGATAGCACTTTTATTTCACCTATATTTATGAGACTCTTAGACCCCATTCTCTTTTATTTTCTTTCTATTAGAAACCAAGTCCCAAGTATTCAAATGAAAGTCATCTTTAGCTTCCATCTTTGGTTTTCCCAATCGGTATGAAGGAGGAATATAAAAATCCATCAATAAAGTTAAAATCCAAATCATTTAAAACAAAAGGCAATGATATACAAAAGGCAACATACAAATCTTAAAACTCCAAATCACACCAAAAGATATGATTCCAAGCACATCTCCTATCTCTAATCGAAGCTCAAACTCCACAATTGGCCTCACCTATAGCCAAATTTCATTGGGGTGCAGTAGGCCAGTAGATTAGAATAGGAGAATTCAACATACTCTATGGTTCTACCTAATTTCTCATACAAGTACCCAATCTTCATAGTAGAACAATAGCTCTATAAGGGGTCCTGAAGAATGGGGAACACATTGTGGGAAGGTAGGTCCATTTTGATTTTCATGCATATAACCTTCATGGGATGATCTATATACTACATTTATTGACCTAAGACTTGTGTGGCTAAGAAAAGTTATTTAGAGTCCTTAAGGTTGAAATTCCTCTTGTTTTGACAAACTTAATTTGAGTTTCTTGACTTCAATAAAAGATTTCCTCTACCTTGGTTTTTCCTTCATTCTCCCCTCCACCCATTTTCATTTCCCCCCTTGACAGACACATTGTGATTCCAAATCTATTTTGCCTCTTCTTTAATTTCATTCTTCTTCACCTCTTAAACATGATACACTACTTTGTTTCAATTTTATCTGTCCTTAAAAGTGAAAAACATGTTTGAGAAACTATGGATTACTTTATTTACACCATCAAATTACATTCTTAGACTTACTTTACTTTCTTTTTACCATTTGTCATTGTTTTACTATCCTACTATTATGAACACCTGAGTTTGTACCCTTTTTCCATTATTGAGTGAGGTTGGCTTGTTACTTCTCACTCATCAATGTTGTTTTCCCTTTTTATGCACATTTTTCCATTATTGAGTGAGATAAGGATTGTTACTGCTCAGTCATCAATGTTGTTTTACCATTTTGTTTATGCTTTTACTTTTGATCTTTGATTACCATCCTTTTTGACATGTATCCTTGTTTTGACTTGGTGAGTTTGTCTTTCTTACTTAAGGTTTATTTGTTTTAATTTTTTGGTCTCTACTAGCCTTGGCTTTTTAGTTATCTAATTTACTCTTGATTTTAACTTGGTCATTTGGTCTAACATAGCACTTTTAACCCTAGCTTTCCAAATTCCCAAGTACATCATGTCCTCATATCACCAGTTATATTGGCTTCCCTGCATTTATTTATTTTTGATCTTTAGTTTTGTATTCTGGGTTTGTCAAAATTAGTCTTTTTGCCCTACACATCAAAACTAAGAACACAATAGAAAACCATCCAGTGATAAAGGTAAGTCAAGGTATGCATCACATTTACTTTTTAGTTATTTACTTTTTAGTTATTTACTTTTTAGTTATTTTATGCTTTAAAATACTGAAACTTTTTTTTAGCATCAGTGTTATGTGTTCTTATGTTCTTTCTCAAAGAACCATCCCCTGTTTCACCTTAGTGACATGTGAAGAGCTTCGAGTGGGACATATGTATACACATAATATTTTTAATTTTTATCAAATTCCGATGCTTTACATCTTATAGGAACCCCTTGAGACTCAATCTTTTTGAGTGCACACCTTAAGGGGTGCACCAAGAAAGGGGTAGGTAGACCATTAGTGCTTCACAAGATTTTTGTCCCTTATTTCTATACTATTTCTAATCTAACCAGCTCTTAAAACCATTCCCTAAGCTATTACTCCTCACTTGCACATTCCTCTAGTCTTTTTCCTCTTTCCATCCTTCTTTTCCTCACCTTTGTACCTTTTCGTCAGTCAGTTACATAGGGTTGACTGGATCAACCCTCTACTATTTTGGGCAATTTTTATTTAGGAGTTAGTTTAGCCTTTGGCTGACAAAGCTCAAGACCTAGTGAATAATTGATTAAAATTATACAAGATCAACTAGGTCAACCTTGTTGACTGACATATTTAGAAGGGTTTAGGGAAAGATCTACCTATAAATACAAGATCATTTCATCATTATTTCAATATGCAATCAAGATTTCGTATTCACTCGTGCTTCTTTACAATCTACTCTTCCACCATTCTACTTGAGGAGTCTTAGCTTAGGGTTTCTAATTTGAGAATTTAGTCTTGTGGATAAGTCTTGGATGCTTTGGCCCTTCTTAGAAATCCTTATAAACCAAAACAACCTCTTGTGAAGCCCCATTAGGTAAGAGAGAGATTGAGTCTCGATGGGTTCACATTTAGGTAAATATTCTCTAACTTTACTCCTCTCTTTAGTAGATAAAAGTAGCATAAGTATTGGCTTCAAATAATATAAATTTGCATATTCCATGTATTAGGGTCTTACTCATACTTAGCTTAATTGAGATTCTCTTATACCTATTTTGATTGTTTACTAACCCCTCATGTTGTGCCACAAGCTTTGGTGAGCATTAGATTAGATGTGCTTTCTTGTTATTAGCATAGGTGAAATATTAAAACCTAAGAACCCCTTAGGGTTATTACATGATTATGTTAGATTGAAGGTTTTGAAACCCTCCTTAGCATAGTGTATTGTGATAAGTGATTCCCTAATTGGGTCTAACGAATCCCCATAATGGTCACGCTCTCACTTAACAAATGTATTCCCAATTGAAAGTGTAGGTATGCTCTATCTTCTTTGATCTAGGATTGATTTATAGACATGT
This sequence comes from Torreya grandis, assembly GCA_037957365.1. NCBI lineage: Eukaryota > Viridiplantae > Streptophyta > Pinopsida > Cupressales > Taxaceae > Torreya > Torreya grandis. Next base: position 1,229,567 of record JARHVA010000154.1, read on the forward strand.
TGCATTTCTGATTGCATACATATTACCCTTATTATTCATAGTTTATCAAAAAGATCTAGATTATCAAACTTACTCCAAAACAACTAGTTCTGCCATTTTTCCATTGCTGGGCAAAAGGATGCCTGCCCAGACTCCTTGAATTTAACCACATATAATTCTTGATCCTTCACCTTGAGAGCATCTCCACTCACCACAAGTTTCAATCCATACATTCCTCCATTTGACTTCTTAGCGTGAGTGAAGAACAAACATTTTTGGGCTCGACCCATATCCTACAATAGCTACTTTTTACCTTTCCACCAAGGAGGAGATTTGAATGCCCTCTTGCAACCCATTTACCTAGCCACTTAATTTCCTTAATTATTTTTAGAAGCCTCCTAAAATCCTACCAATCTTCTAGCCCATTATACCAAGTTTTTACTTTTGAATTAGTATTGTGGATTTTTATGGTTTTTTATACCATTATCTTTAATAGTATAAAATATTATTTTAAATTATAATTATTTTTTATTCATTTGGATTTTATATTTGTATGAAGTATAAAATATAATATAGTATCATTGATTTTAGTCATAAACAATTAAAATTATAAATCATAAATAAATCTACAAATTAATTATAAATATTTATGGACTTTATTTTTTCCTTAAAAATACTAAAAAAGGAAATAATTATTTTACCATAAAATTAATCATTTTTATAAAATCATTATTGTATTAAAATACATTTACAACATAAATAACACTCAAAAATTAAAGAATATACCTTTACATATTTTTATGGATTATTTATTTATATCAATGTGATAATTAAAATTTTATTTTAAAGTGATAAATATAACAATATTTATTTGTTCATTAAAGTAAAAACTAATTATTTTAAAGATAAAAGTCTAAGTGCCAATTTTCATATTGAAACTAATTTTAATGTAATTAAAATTGTCATATCCTATAAAATCTTAGAGAAGGTACCCACAAATCATCATAAGTGTGGCTATATTTGAATGTTATATTAATGAGTATTTTACACATAAAATATAATTAAATGTTCATATCTATTTAAATTATATTTGAACAAAATAAATATAAAGTTTGTATGGACCTTGTAAACATGATTACATGTCACCCCACTACATTACCTATATGTCAGGACAAACATATAAGGTGAATATCTAGTCAGCACCAAATGATTCTAATTTTTAGTTGGAATATTGATCTATGACATGTTTACTATTTTATAGTGTTCATCTAGTTGACGTGGACTAAATATTGATTCTTATGTGATCCTTAACTTCTCAGAACTCATGAATATTATAAAATTTACCTATAACTAATATAAAGCTATTCTGGAATAATCATATGTGGAGGCCCACATACCCGTTACCTGATAATTATCCAATAGCTTTGAATGTAGCTTTTATATGTTTCAAAAATTATCATAATCACTTTCAAATATAGTTATTATTACCATGTTTGGTCCAATACATATATAGTTTCATCTACCCTATTTCAAGTTAACGTTGTTCCATTTTTTTAAATTTTAAACTAGATGCAGGTTACATTCAAATTCAGTTTTCTACTAAGGTGACAAACTATAAAAGTTTAAAAATATATTGTTAGTACCTACCAAAATAAGGATAGTATAGCTTTCACACTATATAATAATATTTTAGCTCTAATTAATCATAATTAGTGCATGCATATCAATCACTATTGTGTTAAACTTACATTGTAAATTTATATACAAATTCAACCATTAATAATTTTCAACAAAAAGGAAGGGACTAACCACTACACAACCTTGTATATAACTATGTTAAATAAAATGAAAATAATCAATTAAAACTTTAATATTTTAATTCAAATCGACTAGTAAAGAAATAAATACATGAATTATGGGATGTCAAATGTGAATGTCCTCTCAATTATGTTTTTTCTATAAATTTGTTTTATTAATGCATGAATATTGAAAATAATATGAACAAACTCCAAGAATATTCTTTGGAATCTAGGATGGATACACTAAATGATGATTGATATCACAATCACGATCACATATATAGGATTATATGTCTTGAGCATGAATAGTTAATAAAATTTGAAAGGGTGGCAGTTCTAATTCTATATATAAGGGGAGGGGAGGGCCCATAAAATATGAATATTTAATAATTAATAAAATTTGAGGATTTGTTGGTCCCATATATATAGAGGGGAAGGGAATCCACTTCATAAAAATATAAGGATGGTATACCAATTAGTGAGAGAAATGTGACCCTTTCCATCTACATAGAGATAGAGTTTCTGAGAATATCCATTTACCCAAATTTCATGTGCTCTCAGTTCTACTTCTTGTAAGAGATGAAGATGAGATAGATTATACTATTTATATACTTTGTGAGTATCTCCACATTTCTTCAGTTTAAAAGATATTAAAAATTGTTATCAATCACATATCTATTTTATTAATATACCAAATTTATTTCTAGAATTTTAAGTAAATGAATATTATCATTGAATAGAGGGGGTTGACCTCAATATTTTGACCCCAAATATGAAGACCAATATTGAAATAAAAATTAGTAATGTTATCTTTCAAAGAACTTTAAAGAATTAGACTAAGTCTTTAAAAAGGTGCTTAAGTTTTTTAAAAGAAAAGATAATTAATAACAAACCATTATTTTTACCAGTCAAATTTTAATCAATTATATATGATCCAAAACATGGACAAAGATGTGTGTGTGTGTGTGTGTGTGTGTGTGTGTGTGTGTGTGTGTGTGTGTGTGTGTGTGTGTGTCTTTGTGTGTGTGTGTGTCTGTGTGTGTGTGTGTGTCTGTGTGTGTGTCTGTGTGTGTGTGTGTGTGTGTATATGTATGTATGTATATGTATATGTATATGTATATATGTATATATGTATATATATGTATGTATGTATGTATATATATATATATATATATATATATATATATATATATATATATATGTATGTATGTATGTATGTATGTATGTATATATATATATATATATATATATATATATATATATATGTATGTATGTATGTATATATATATATATATGTATGTATGTATGTATGTATATGTATATGTATATGTATATATATATATATATATATATGTATATATATATATATATATATATATATATATATATATATATGTATATATGTATGTATGTATATGTATATGTATGTATGTATATGTATATGTATATGTATATGTATATATATATATATATATATATATATATATATATATATATATCTATATATATATATATATGTATATGTATGTGTATATATCTATATATGTATGTGTGTGTGTGTGTGTATATGTATATCTATATGTATGTGTATGTGTATGTGTATATGTATGTATATGTATATGTATGTGTATATGTATGTGTATATGTATATGTATATGTATCTATATGTGTGTGTGTGTGTGTGTGTGTGTGTGTGTGTGTGTGTGTGTGTGTGTGTATGTATAGGTATATATATGTATAGGTATATGTATATGTATATGTATATGTCTATGTATATGTATATATATATATATATATATATATATATATATATATATTTATATGTATATATATATGTATGTATATATATATATATGTATATATATATATATATATATATAGGTATATGTATAGGTGTGTGTGTGTGTGTGTGTGTGTGTGTGTGTGTGTGTGTGTGTGTGTGTGTTTGAACTTCTCAATCAACAAAAAGAGGAGAATTCTATGAGATATCATTAATATGATTTGGATCAGGATAGAATAATAAATTCCATACAATTCTATTCCTCAAAGATTGACTACCAAATATAATATTTGATTGAAAATATCCTCCTCATTGAATTAATGGAGAAGATATGTTAAAATCATGCCTACTAAAATCACAAAAGAAGAAATGTCGTCCCTACATTTGTTAATGTCTAATATTAGTCAAATTGATATTTATTTTATTTTGAAAACTAAATTTTAAAAAATATTAAATTTTAAAATTGTTCGAATCTTTGAAATTTGAAAATGCTTAAATTTTAAAAATTATCTAAACTTGAAAATTGCTCAAAGTTGAAAATTTATTGAACTTGAAGATTGATTAAACTTGAAATTGCTTGAAATTGAACAGATAATAAGAAAGGAATACATATGTATGTGTGAAACCAATTTTAATTTTTTAATATGATGCTTCCTTGAAGCATTGGAAATATTGGTCGCTTAGTTGAACCAATGGATAATTTGAGAGTGATCAAAATGAAAAATTGAATTTTCACTTTACAAAAGAAATAACACCCATTGAGGGAAACAAAAGCCTCAATTAACTCAACTGGCCTTTGTAATCCTAAGATCTAAAATGAGTTGAAATCCAAAATGGATTTGTAGATATAGTGTTAGAAGGCACTAAAACTCTATGTATTATGCACTTAAATTGAATCAACCATTAAAGATGGCTTGTAGATCCAATCATAAATTTTTTCCTAAATATGTGATCAAAAGAGAATGGAGTACACCCATGATCATATCATGTTCACAACTTAGAAAATATTATTTTGAAAATTTTAAAAAATATAATAGTGTGCATGAATTTGTATCGTGTCCCCTTGATAAATGTAAAATATGTAACTATATGTAGATGCTAATTGTAAATTTTGTTTGAAACTTGTGCATAAACCTATATCATGCACTCAAAATTATGTAAAATTATACTTTGATCCTAGAATTTGAGTGCATATTCATGGCATATACCACATGATCTATGTCAATGACTTTAATTTTAACCATTTTGAAACTTTTTGGAATTGTATTATGTACCAAAATTGATTGTTGTTCTTGAAAGGGATTATCTCATGTATGAAAATCCCACTAAAAATCCCCCCTTTTGAGGTGAGTAAATTAATCCTAAAAGTCACTCATCTCAAAACAAAATTTAACTGCAATAACATAATAAGATATAATCATTGAATATCGATGAGATGTGGGTGAGTTGGTAAAGTGACTTGATTGTTATAAGCACCACCTAGGTTCAAATCTCAGATGGTATTGGAGGCTAGTTGTGGTTTATCATTTTGATTGGGTTGTTTGTGTCCATTGATGGTATTCTCAATCTAGTTATGGCCATTCATTAGTCTTCTTGGGTTGGTTATGGTAATTGTTGGTAATTTTGGTACTTGTGTACTTAGGGATCTGGGCCCCTGATTATGTCCCAGATCGGTTGAAGCTCTGGTCAAAATCATATAAGGGTAATGATCCCACCAAAATCATATCTATCTAAAATATATATATAATCATTGAATGATATAGCATATGTGAAAATTATGTTATCATATTAAGATTTGCATTATTTGAATTTTGCATGTTACATATGAGGCAAGGCATATATAAATGTATCGATGAATCTCATAATAATATAATATAGAATTAGTGTATTATGTGTTAGTAGTGCATGATATGGATCATGGAATTCATCAAACTTAACAAGCTCAAAAATCACACAAGCACAATAAATACAAAAATAAAAATGTGAACCCATAAGGTCAAGCGCCACATATAAGGGACATGCTCAAATGTTGTACACAACAAAGGACCAAGGGAAAACATCAAATGTACATGTTCAAATGTCACACCTACCACACAATATCTCATAGATATGTTCAAACAAGCTTGCATACATGGTCTAAGGGCCAAAATCAATGTATATGTTCAAATGTCATACATAACAAACAAAATATCATAGAGATGTTCAAGAAAGTTTGCACACAAGGGAAAAGGGTCATACATAATAAAAAATTAAGATATAATATACTATGTAAAAGTAATAGAATCAATAGAATGTAGAATTGGTAATGTAGTCTAAATCATACATACTTAATGTGATCATATCCTCTCAAATAACATATTCATGTACACAATATAAGATAGATATGTTAGCAAGACATTTTTAAATAATATAAAGCTTAACAGTATAGGATTTATAGAATGATAACACATATACATAATGTGAATTGTCGATAAGATGTTCCAAATTTAGTAAGGCTATTAGGTAGAGGCAAGTCCAACACTTTAATCCATGTGAAATTTGTATATCTTGTAAAACACTCATGAATACCAATAAAATGCATGTGTAATAGAAAAAGAATATGTTATGTATCAATCATGAGATAAATGACATATTTAAAATATGTAAAACAAATGTCTAATCGTGTTCAGGTCTTGATTTTAGATTTTTAGCATATTTTGAATGTTTTTGTATTTTTTATATCTCTAAATTTTTTGGAATTTTTGAATTTATTCCAATAGAAACAAGTGATAAAAAAAGGTGTTGAAATTAGAAGTGAGAAAGATCTAAAAAAAAATTGACACATGAAAATGTGAAATATGCACTGGAATTGATTGTATAGATTTGTATGAGTTAGATGCCCCCACTATATGTGAGTTATGACTTTGAAAAATTTGTATGAGATTGAAAAATGTATGTAGATGATTGATTGTAGATCCTCGTTTCATCAAATGTACACTTATTGAAATATATCACATGTATGATCATAATATCTCTAGAAAAAATATTTTGCATGGAAAATAATGATTTACATACTAAAAATTAGTCAAATAAATGAAAATTGGAATTATTAAGGATTTGTGTGCTCAAACTATGATTTATGGGTGAAAAATATCATAAGACATGATCAACCAACTAGGACAATAGTGGAAGTCATTCTTGTCCATAATTAGTCAATTTTGTCCTTGAATGAAAATGACATTTTATCAATTGAAAATGTGACAACAGACAGATAACAAGAAAATTATGGAAAAGTTGATCACTATTTTGAACTATTCAGATTGGGAAAGTTGAAAGGAAGAATCGAGAGGCCAAAAAGTTAATAATATCCAAGGGCTTGGAAGAATTTATCAATCAATCACATGTACAAACAAATAGAATAATATGATGCAATAGTCAATGATCTATATAGGATAATATTTTTGCTTTTTTGAATTATTTGAAATTTTGTGAAATTATTTAGTCAACGATCATCAAGATTTAAGTATTTAGAGTTGTCTAAGCACATAACATATTATTATTCACCATCAATAGCTTGGTCATTGTTACAGTCATGTGGTATGTAAATTATTCTTCCTTCATGTGAAAAATAAATTCCTTGCTGGTTAGGATCTATTATAGCTCGCATTGTTGTAACCATGATCTTCCAAATTTAAATGGTTGTTGATGTGTATGAGGCATAATTTGTAACTTTTTATTGATAATTTTAGGCTGATAATAAACTAGGTATGTGATATATCCAAGGGCTTCTTCCTAGTCTACACTATGATACAAATTAGCAATAATATATACAGTTTGTGATAATCCTCTTACACTGAAAATAGTTTCCTTTTTAGTAATATCAACATGATTATGCTGAAAATAAGATACTTTTATATATATTGTGATGGTTAACTCTTTATTGAGGATACTTTTTATCTGTTAAAACTATTGTTGAAGCTTTTTTAATCTCTTTAATAAATATGTTTATTTACTCTTTATTAATCTGATAGTGCATGTATGTTTGTAATTTGAATTTTATCCTATAATGTCTTAAAATGTTTTGTATCATGTCTTGTGGTTCTATGATAAGCAAAAAATAATTTATATTTTGTATGTAAAATATCTTTTGTTGATCAATGTCTAGTAGTAGGTAATGTGACAAGCTTATGGTCCAATAATATTTACAAAATTATTATGGGTGTATCTTGATGTGGCATGATTTGTAAGAACTATGAAACATTTTAATTTTATATTTCCACTTTTTTCACTTAGTTTTTCATAATTTCCATATGAAATTTACTATTACAACAATTGTTCAAAATATTCTCTTTAGGCATACCTAAGATTTACATACCTTTTGAATCTTACAGAGTTATAATAATTTGTTTTAAATAATCATGATAAAATCCTAGAGTAATTAGTGTAAATACAATATGAGATAAATAATCTAGAGGATTGAAATTTAACTAATGTATTTTGTCATCTATCATATTAACCATGTTAGCTGCATCATCATCACTATCATAATAAAAAAACATGACCACATTAAATCTTTGAATTAACCAATAAATAGATATCAAGAATATATTATTGTTGATTCACATTATCTTTATGCTCTTTGTGTATATTTTTTATTGGATAATTTTCATTGATGTCATGGAGGTGTCTAGGTGAGTGGATGAAGTGTCTTGATAGTCTACGTGTCAATGAAAATGTATGCAATGTGCTTGTCCTAGTATGATTGAAGTAGGCTTGGCGGACCTTCAATGACATGATTAAGGATGGGTTTGAAGTTGTGAGCATGTGTAAGGGGTCATATTAGAGGTTAAGGATGATTGGAAATCTTATGGAAGTGCATGGTATTCATCCATTTCTTCATTATTTTCATCTTGGCATAGTTGGTTCTATGATAGAAAAATTTGAGTAGGCAGTTTCTTGACATCACCATTGCCACATATGGATGAGTCAGGAAGAGTTGGTCATATGGGTGTGATCACATTAGTCCCAAGTTATTATGGTATAAGTTTTAGATTATGCAGTTGAGTGGATCAAAAGATATAATTATGCAAATTTGGCTTCTTAGGTAGTTTGCAATGTTTTAAGGAGATCTAATGATGCATGTTTAATCGCATCATAGATCTATGGCATGAAATTAATCTGACATTAATGTCTAAGTTCAAGTAGAACTAAGTAATTAGTTTGATGGCATCATATTTCACATATGTGAAGGTAAAAAGAGAAAATTTATATATGGATGGATTTCCTTATGAAAGAAGATCATATGGTTCAAATTTTAGGTCATGAGGTTGAGTGTAGAAAAAGTTATTAAGGTGAAAAGTTGGCTTCTCAGATAGATTTTAATAGTGTTCAATAAGTTCCCATACTTAGCCAATTATTGATATCAAATATCTATGGCTAGCATTTAATGTATCAAAGATCTAATGATGAGCAATTTATCTAACTAGATAAGGATCCAATAGAGTGTGTGATCTTGTCAGATAGAGATCAATGGTGTGAGTAAAGTCAAATTGTCAAAGGATGCTTAGAAGGCATGTACTTTTGAAAAGTGTCACTATCTCATTGAGTTAATAGTAGATCAATGATTCGTAGGCATATGTATTGATATATATCAATGGTGTGGGTCGATTCAAAGTGTCAAATGTGTAGAAGGCATGTAGAGCTACAAAGTGGCACAATCGTAGGAGTTTTGATCTAGATCTAATGATGAGAATTGCTTAATAAAGATTGAGATACTCAGAAGAGATTGATGGTGCATATTTGTTCATAGTTTTTAGGAATAATGAGATGAGTTCAAGGTGCTTGATGTTTAATGATTGCTCAATGACCATTGGAATTCAAATTTTCAAATTTTCAAAGAAAACCAGTCCTCAATTTTTTGGCTATAAATTTTGATCCAAGATGAATTTATTGATGCAGTAAAATACAAAATTGTAGAGGACTATAAGATGAATCTAATTAATCTATTTATAATGTATGAATATTTTTATAGATAAAGTTATTGATTTCTAAAGTTGACTATGTGTTTGACCATATTTTGTAAGTGACCCAAGAAGGTTATTTTGAGTTTGTTCTAATGGTATTTAGATGTTTCAAGGGGATTGAGCTATTAGAGAGTGTTTTAAACTCCATGGGGATGATTTGTATGTATTTTGGAGGTTTAACTAATCCATATTTAGTATGAACAAATGCTTATAAGTTGATTATTTGTTCATTCATGGTGTTCTTATATACAAGGCTAATGTTTGAGTAGATTGAGCATACGCAGAGGTGTGTAATGATGAATTTAATCATTTGAGGATGTCTAAGAGGTCATGTGGAGTGGAATTATGCATTTTTAAGTGGTCTTGTATTTATAATTTTATCTTTTATGTGATAAAGGAGTGAATAGGTATCCATGAGACCTATAAGGGCTACTAAAGCGTAATTGAAAAGAGTAGCTACTGAAGTGTGACCCATAGTTGCTATGGCTGACCTGTGAGAGTGGTATTGAGCTATGTTATATGTATAAAGGGATAATACAAGTATTATGGCTGACCTATAAGTTAATAATCATGATGGCTCTATAAAAGGTGAAATTAAAGGTGGTGATTTATAGACTTGGAAGAAGAGGTGTGTGTAAGAGTTGAAGAGTGAAGGAAAGGGTGTATGCTAAGTGGATGGGTTATAGAACAGAGTAGATTAATGACTATGTGTATGACCTATAGGTTATATTTATGATGTCAAAGACAATTATCTTTCAGGTTTGAAGATTGGGGAGAGAAGTGAATAGAATAATGAATTGCAGGTCTAAATGTGTATATGAAGGCAATTTGAGTGAAGAGGAAGAGAGATTGTGGCATGCCTATGTGAAAGGCTTGTATGAGATAGAGAGGGTGTTTTTTAGGGATTATAAAATTAGAGGTCCATCATCAGGTGTTAAAGGCATCATTTCAAAGTTGGATATTTTCATATCATAGGTGTTAGGAGGGTGCTCAACATCTAGGTCAGAAGGACTTGACAATCCTATGGGAAAGTGCTCATTGTGGAATAGGTGTTTCACTAAAGTCTGGTCAGAATAAATTGACCATCATAGGGTTATATTATCCTTATGTAAAAGGTGTTTCACTAAATTTTGGTTAGAAGGACCTTTGTGGAATAGGTGTTTTACTAAAGTCTCATGTCTGCATACTTCTTATAGTACAAATATTCCATGTGTTTTTAGACTTGAGGTTGGGTTTTATTCCCAAAGAGGGTTTCCCATAAAGATCTTGTGTTGTGTATGTAATCTTAAATTATCTATTAATTCATTTCTATAAACATCTTGAATGCTTCATGAATGATTTATGGAATGCTTAAGTGTTTTAAGGGTTTGGAAATTGAATTGGATTGTTAGAGGTACAAACCATTGATTCAACCCCCCTCTCAGTGGTTTGTACCTATAAAAATTGGTATTAGATCAAGTCCTTTGGTAAAGGCTTGATAGCTTAAAGGAGATCCAAGGTACAATATGGGTAGCCATCAAATGTAAGGAGGTTTTTCCACTTAGCAAGCACTGATGTTTAATGGATCCAATTATGTTTTTTGGAGTGCAAGGATGAGGACCTACATCCTGTTCTTAGGGTTTGAAACTTGGTAATATATTTTGGATGATTATTATGCACCTACTATTCCTTTATTTATTGTTACAGATAAGAATTTGTTTGAGAATAATTCTAAGGTAATGAATGCTATCACTTGTGGTCTTTCAAAGACTAAATACACCAAGGTGATCCATTGCATATCTACCAATGAAATGTGGGATTAATTGAAGACTATTTATGAAGGAGATTAAAAGGTTAAGTTGGAAAATTTGAAGACTCACTGAAGACAATTTGAGAGTCTTAAGTTGAAGGATGAAGATTCTATGGTATCCTTTATACAGAGAGTTGATGAGATTGTGAACATCATTAGAGGTATTGTAGAAAAGCTTGAAGAAGCTACTATAGTTCAAAAGGTATTAAGGTCTCTCCCTCTCTCAAGTTTTATTTTAAAGTATCTAATGTATAATAAATTCATGATCTTATTCAACTGAAGATGGATGAATTGCATGGCATCCTTACGGCCTATGAGATGAGAATAAATGATGATATACCACCAAAAAGGAAGAAACATTCAAGATAGAAATGAATCCAAAGAAGAAGTTCCAAGGTAATCAAATCAAGGAGGATGACATATATGATATTGATGAAGATGACCTAATTTCTTTATTTACAAGGAAATTAAAAATAGGTTCAAGTGCTTCAATTGTGGAGAGGTAGGACATTTTGCTAATAAGTGCCCTCATAAGAATAAGAAGAATGATGATAAAGAGCAAGGTGATGGCTAAGATGAAAATGAGAAGACATACAAGTCTGATAAAAGGAAGAAAGGATTTAGAAAGTATGACAACAAGAAGAAGTCCTTCAAGAACAAGAAGAGTCTCTACACTAATAAAGGTTGTAGCTCATCAGATGAGAGTAAAGATAGTGACTCAGAGTATGATCATGAAGATGATGGTCTTGTTGAAGATAAATCCCTCTTCATGGCTAAAGAAGGAAGTTGATCATATCAAAAGGAGTCTACTTGGAGTGATTAAAATGATGATAAAGATGAGGTGGACTATGAGATTGAATTGATGAAAGCTCTTGAAGAAATAAAGATTGAGAAGAATATTAACAAGAAGATGAAGTCTAAAATCAAGGACTATGAAGATAAATTAAGTGTGTTTAAGGCAAGAATGAATTAAGACACCAAGGAGCATGAATACATAGTCAAGCATCTCAGTTGTCAATTGAAAATCCTATCTACAAGCCTAAAAGCTAAAGAAGATGAATGTTCAAGGTATGTAATTGAAAATGAATCATTAAAATAGAAGTTAGAGAAGACATCTAGTAAGATGAAGTTATTTGTGAGATATGAAAATAGCTCAAGTGATCTAGATAATATTATGAGTGATCAAAATCATGCAAGTTATAGAACTAGTCTTAGATACAAAGTAGAACTAGAAAATGCAACTCAAGACAAGATGAAGACTAATGCAAATTAGACCTTGAAGGTCAACAATCACTCAAGGAATGAAGATGCTGGTAGAAAGAAGATAAATTAGATCAAGAAACCAAATGCCATGAGGTATGCAAGTTTTAATGGTTACTGTTAAACATGTAATTAGCTTGGGCATAGAGTTAGAGAATGCAAGAGACCTGTTAGAAATGAGTTTGCATGGAACTATGATGGGGGTCATCAATCAAAAGGTGAGTCTTCTTCAAAAGGAGTAGTTTTTTTTTAATTTTCAAAAGAATGGAAATATTAAAATATTCTTTTCTAATTAGGAAATGCAAGATAAGCATCTTTCAAAAGGTATAGTGTGCTTCAACTATTAATAGAGAGGTCACATTAATAGATTCTATAAGCAAAGGCCTACAAGATAGATTAGGTTTAATCAGACTCCTAGAGTGCAAGAAAGAAGGCAAGTTAACTCATGGAAACTAAATGTGGTAAGTGTTTGTCATGATAAGTCTGCAGGTCTAAGTAATTTGTTTACTATGGTGGAGAATGCTACAAAATTTGAAGAGTGTCAAGGGATCTCAGTATCTGCTCATGTTGTGAATGAAGAGACCAAGCTTAAAGAAAAGTCCAAGGTGCTAGTTGAGGCTAATTCTGAGGTGTGTATGGATTCAAGTGAACATCATACTATTCTTGAGTAATTTATATGCAAAGAACATTAGTTTTCAATACCTAGTGATGAGGTTCTGAATTGTAAAGAAGATTCTTCAACTGAAAAGGTATGTCATGAATCTATGTTATCCCCATGTGTTGTCAATACAGTCTTAGAAGAGAAGGAGAATGTTGTAGTGGATGAGAAAGTTGTTTCTATTAAGCCTTAGAACAAGAATAAAAATAAGAATAATTATTAGTATTAGATGAGCAAAGAGGAAAAGGAATATGAGGAGTTGTGGGTGACTCCTGATTTCACATTGTTATAAGGAACCATGTGAAGTAGGGTGTGTCTACCTATGCCTCTTAGGAGACATATTTTAGTGGAGAATCAAGTGTTGTTGTGGTGTTCTTAAAAAGGTCCTAGAAGGTAAGAGATGATTTTTTCTAGTTGGATTTGGTGTGTCAAGATGGGAGAACTATTTTTATGAGGTCAGAGTGATGTCATAAGGTGTTTTTGTTATATAAGCAGTGTTTGCAGGATTAGAATGGGTGATTTTTAGGTGGAATAATGAGATTTATGGAATGTCAATAAGATTTTGGTGCTTTGAAAGGTTTGTGCACTTATTTTTGATGTGTTCCAAGTGGTTTTGTGTCTTGATGATCATATTTGTGCCCTTTTGAGGTTTTTGTGTGCTCCTAGGTTTATCTTTCTTATTACATATCAAAGCCATGGTATATTAGGTAAAGGTTAAAAAAGGCTTGAAGGATCAAATCTTGGTCCAAAAGTGTGTGATGGTTGTCTCTAGCTGTACAAGAAGTTTTATAGGTGGGTGTTGACTAGAAGGAGGTTTGTTGACCCTGTTTGTTTTAAGATTCTAGAGTTTTGGGCTATGCTAGAAAAGTGGTTTGCCTTATGAGTTGAGGTTTGAGGATTATTAATAGGTTTAATGGGCCAAATGGGTTGTCAAATCATTATTCATAAATATTTTAAGGTTTGTGTTTTTAAAATTTTTCAAGTTTTTTCAAGATGGAGGCCCAATTAGCTAGAAGGTTTATAAAGGAAGTATGTTGCAGAGGATGAGCTAGGTGATAAAAATTGGTGTAATTGAGGGGGCATATTAGAGTGATCTAGGTATGAGGTTTAAGGTATTTAAGGTCTATCTACTAAAATTTGTGGTCTCTTTAAGTACCAGGTAGGGCTATAAGGAGACTAGACGGGCCTAATGTGAAGAAGAATGTTTTTTGATCAATTTCTCCAAAATAGCATGGTTTGAATGTTTCAATGTAATTTATTAGGTTAGTTTATATCATGTTTCCTACTTGGTGAGTCGCATGAAATTATGTTGGCGGTCCTTGAGGTGGCTTAAGAGAGAAGGCTAGTAAGCATGTGTGGTGGTTCTTCATGGTGTGTGAAGATATAAAGATGCTCAAGAGGTGTAATGGCTTAGAGATATTAGTGGGAGTCCCTCTCAAATGTTTCTTGGTGAGTTCCATCATATTTTAGTGCTTTTGTGTGTTCTTTCTTCATTGGTTACAGTGCTTGGTTGAAAAGAGTGTGGGCATGTAGCAAGAGGAAGTTGTCAAGGCAAGAAGAGGTAGGCTCAAGGTAAGGGGGATTTTGTATCATATTTATAAGATGGTCCTCTCTTGTTCGTGGTATTTTTAGGTACTTAGGATCACTTTGTGCCCACTTTTTCATTATGTCAAATGGGGAGAAGGTTCTTGTTGTGAGATTGATTGAAGAGAGAGAAGGAAGGTGAGTTGTATTATGGGTGTTGACATCAATGACAAAGGGGGAGAATGTTGGAGAGTTTTCATTGATGTCATGGAGGTGTCTAGGTGAGTGGATGAATTTTATTGATAGTCTAAGTGTCAATGATAAAGTGTACAGTATGCTTGTCTTAGTAGGCTTGAAGTAGACTTGGTTGATCTTCATTTTTGGCATGATTAGGGATGGGTCTAGAGTATTAACCATGTGTGAGGGGTCCTATCAGAGGTCAAGGATGATTGGAGAGCATATGAAAGTGCATGGTATTCATCCAATTCTTCACTATGTTCATCTTGGCATCACCATTACCATCTATGGATGATTCAGGGGGAGTTAGTCATATGGGTGTGATCGCATTAGTCCAAAGTTGATATGGTCCAAGTTTTAGGTCATGAATTTGAGCAGATCAAAACATATAACTGTGTAAATTTGGCTTCTGGGGCAGTTTGCAAAGTTTTACCATACTTATCCAAATTTACAAAAGAGATCTAACAATGTGCATTTAATAGCATCATAGATCTACAACATAAAATTAATTTGAGCTTAATGTCTAAGTTCAAGTAGATCTAAGTAATTAATTTTATGGAATCATATTTCACATGCATGAAGGTCTCAGGAGCAACTTGATATATGGATGGATTCCCCTATGAAAGAAGATCATATGGTTCAAATTTTAGGTCACGAGGTTAAGCATAGAAAAAGTTATTAAGGTACAAAGTTGGATTCTTAGATAAATTTCAATAGTGTTCAATAAGTTCCCATACTTAGATAATTCTTGATATCAAATATCTATGGCTAGCATTTAATCAGACCAAATATCTAATGGTGACCAATTTATCTGACTGGATAAGGATCTAATGGAGTGCATGATCTTGTCAAATAGAGATCAATGATGTGAGTGAAGTGAAATTGTCAAAGGATGATCAAAAGGCATGTGATTGTGATAAGTATCACTATCTCATTTATTTGATAGTAAATCAATTATTTGTAGGCATTCATATTGATAGATATCAATAGTATAGGTCGAGTCAAAGAGTCAAATGTGCAGAAGGCACATAGAGATACAAAGTGGCATAATCATGGGAGTTCTAATCTAGATCTAATGGTGAGAATTATTTGATAAAGACTGAGCTAATAAAAAGAGATCAATGGTTTGTATTTGTCCACAATTTATAGGAAGCATGAGATGAGGTCAAAGTGCTCAATATTTAATGATTGTTCAGTGACCATTGGAATTCAAATATTCAAATTTGTAAACAAAACCAGTCCTCAATTTTTTGACTATAAATTTTGATCCAAGATGAGTTTATTGATGTAGTAAAAATAAAAATTATAGAGGACTCCAAGTCACATCCAATAAATCTATTTATAAAGTCTGAATGTTTCTATAGACAAAGTTATTGAGCTCCAAAGTTGACTATGTTTGACCATGTTATGTAAGTGACCCAAGAAGGATATTTTGAGTTTGTTATGATAGTATTTGGATTTTTTAAGGGGAGTGAGCTATTGGAGAGTGTTTTAGACTCCATGAAGATGATTTATATGGATTTTGGAGGTTTGACCAATCCATCTTCAGTATGAATAAATTCTTAGAAGTTGATTGTTTGTACATTTATGGTGTTCTTGTGTACAAAGCTAATGTTTGAGTAGACTGAGCATACATAGATGTGTGTAATGATGGTTGTAATCATTTGAATATGTCTAATAGGTCATGTGGAGTGGACCTATGCATTTGGAAGTGGTCTTATGTTTTTTATTTTCTCATCGAAGTGCTAAAGGAGTGAATAGGTCTCCATGAGACCTATAAGGGCTACTAAGGCCTAATTGAAAGGCATAGCTACTTAAGTGTGACCCATAGTTGATAAAATTAACTTGTGAGAGTGGTATTAAGCTATGTTAAATGTTTAATGGGATAATACAAGTATTATGGCTGACCTAGAAGATAATAATCATGATGGATCTATAAAAGGTGAAATCAAAGGTGGTGATTTCTAGACTTGGAAGAAGAGGTGTGTGTAAGAGTTGAAAAGTGAAGGAAAGGGTGTGTGCCCAATGGATAGGTTGTAGAGTAGAGTAGGTTTATGATTGTGTGTATGACCTATAGTTTATATTTTTGATGTCAAAGATAGTGCTCTTGTAGGTTTAAATATTGGGGAGAAAAGTGAATAGAAGAAAGATTTGTAGGTTTAAATGTGTATATGAGGGCAATTTGAGTGAAGAGGAAGAGTGATTGTGTCATGCCTATGTGAGAGGCTTGTATGAGATAGAGAGGATGTTTTTTATGGGTTCAAAAATTATAGTTCCATCATCAAGTGTTGAATACATCAATTTAAAGGTGGATATGTTCATATCATAGGTGTTAGGAGGGTGCTCAACATCTAGGTCAAAAGGACTTGACCATCCTAAGGGAAGGTGATCCTTGTGGAATAGGTGTTTCACTAAAGTCTATTAAAAATTACTTGACCATCCTAGGGGTAGGTGCTCCTTATGAAATAGGTGTTTCACTAAATTTTGGTCAGAAGGACTTGACCATCCTAGGGGTAGGTGTTCCTTGTAGAATAGGTGTTTCACTAAAGTCTCATGTTTGCATACTTCTTATAGGACAAGTAGTCCATGTGTTTTAAATATTGAGAGTGGGTTTTATTCCCCAAGATGGTTTCCCACATAGATCTTGTGTTGTGTGTGTAATCTTTCATCATCTATTTGTTCATTGTTTTAAACATCTTGAATTTTTCATGAATGGTTATATTGAATGCTTGAGTGTTTGAAGGGTTTAGAAATTGAATTAGATTATTTTCCATGACTAATTCACCCCCCCTCTTAGTGGTTTGTACTTCTAACACTTTCTTATTCCATTTGTATACTTGTTTGTTCCTTTTGTAATGTATCATTCTTAAATTGCTTTATTTGTACTTTTGACTTTCTGATTTATGTTCTTGTAAATATTATTAATGCAATCTCACTTATTCTTTTATCAAATTTTGAAGTTCCTTTTGTACCTTTTCATTTGATTTTTTATATTTCTCAAGTTATTTTTGTGCTTGATTTAATTATTTTTGATTTATTTTATTGTTTTTATAACTTGAATCTCTAACTTCATATGTGAATTTTTAGTTCCAAGAAATAACTTGAGTGGGAGGGATAATAGATGGATCATTCGATTGTGAGTGAGATGCTTAAATTTTACATAATATGAAAGGATTAAAATCTTTAATAATTCATATAAGTATCCTTCATGCATGAATTTGAGACATATATGCAATGTGGATGGAGTGACACTATCATTTGTATCCATGGTCTTACCAATAATAAATTTTAATGCAATTGATAAGGAATAACATTAAATAGAGTGGACATTATTTTTGCTCCCAATGTTACATCTAAATAAATCATTTTAGGTACTTGTCTTGATGAATCATCAAATCCTTTGATGATTTAATTTGCTTTTTGAAGAGTGTCAATGTTAACACCCAATTATTGTAATAAAAGACTACTAAAAAGGTTTACTCCTAACCCAACATCAATAAATACATGTTTGATTCATTTAATTTGATTTGTCACTTGAATAAAAAGTGGTAGATTTTATGTGATTGTATCTTGTGGTGGAAATTATTCATCTTCAAAACTAATAATTTTTTTTGTATCTTTGAATGTTCTCATTAAATAAGCAAAAGTGACAAGATGTCTATCATGAAAAATAATATTTTCCCTTAATGCAACATATGAAATGTCATTAAAAATAGATGAACTCTTCAGTAATTCTAAAAATGAAACTTTTGCATGGGTGTTTTTTATTTGATCTATGATATCATACCCTTTATATTGATTTCTTTGTATTGAAGGAGGGGGAAGGGGTTCGTAAGGAACATGTTGACTACCTCCATGATGTGGTGGCTTACCCCAATAATGATTAATAACATGGATCATAGAATATAATATAATCCATGGGTGAATAATGGGAGTAGGATGGTAACTATTAGAACCCTGAGGCCTAGGAGGAGGAGCAATGAAATGAGTCTTATTGTCATCTATTTGTGATTAGTAAAAGCTCTGATTAAATGTTGAAACAAAAATAATTGAATAACACTTGAGGTTATTTATGAAAATAAATTATAGCATTATATATATATATATATATATATATATATATATATATATATATATATATATATATATATATATATATATATATATATATCTTGATCATATGTCATGCTTGACTTTACAAAATTTTGCACTAGTAATGCTTGTATATTAGCTTATGATTTAATTTGTTTTACTATATGATTATGAATGATTTTATTGATTAAGGTAATACAACATGTAATAAAAACAATATATGATTGAAACAAAAATTACTCATCCAATATAGCCATAAAATTGTTTACAAATGATAGTAATAGAAAACTAATTTTTTGAAATCTAAGAATATGAATTTTTTTTAGTATGGATATTAGTAGATTCTTATGAAATCCAAGGTCAAAATAAGATAATTTTAGTGACATATATCATATACAAGGTATAGGTAAAATGCTTTTAGTGTCAATTACTATGTGTAAGGTCAAAATCAAGTTATTTTTGTGTCAAATTTAGATCTAGAGTCGAAAGGAGATTATTTTAGTGTCAAACTTTCAAGAATTTACCTAAACCCTATGAGAATTTTTTAGAAACAGTCAAATTATATGAGTAACTTAGGTTCACCAACATGTTTTACTAAAAGTTTAATTAATGTGGTAATTAACCCTAATTATAATATTATAAATGTAGTTTTGACAGGTAGAATGAAAGTAAATAACTAAATTCAACAAGGAGAAAATGAATGTAAGAAGGCTAACTATAAAAATGAATAACAAAACTAGCTATTTTTCTTGATTATTGACTATTTTGACTAAAAAATGACTGAAATAGGAAATTAAGAACTATTTTTGTAAGTTCCCTGAAGCAAGGGTTGAGGCTGTTGAAGGACATGATTGATAGATTAAGGACATGATTGACTCCCACTGTTTTCCAACTTCGTCAGCCTTGATTTTTATTGAAAAATAATAATTTAGGTTATGATCACTTGTGAAAAATTAAGTTGAGTTTGTATGTACAAATTTGGCCTTTGATAGTGTGTAGAAGACCTACAAATAAATTTTAAAGTTTGAAACCCTAATAGGTCTAAAAATGATTGAAACCCTGCAAATAGAAAATGGCAAAGTGTAATTGGGTTGGGTTGACCTCACTCACCCCCTGATGATTAACAATTACCTATGTATCCATTAATTCAAGGAGGGAATCAATACCATTTTAAATACTAAAACTAAATATTTATAGCATTTAATTATTTTATATTTGATAAATATAAATCAAGGATATACCCTTCATTTCTAAACATTTTTTTATTGAAAGGCTCCCATTTGTAATCTAACTATGCCTAAATGATTATATCTTAGTATGTTCCATATCATTATGATGACCTAGGTCTCATGCACTACATAAAAACCTCAAAACCTGATAAACATCATTCACTATTAATTTCATATCTATAGCTATTTTATAGCCTTCTAGACATTACTGGCCATAGAGGGACACTATCATCAATGGTAGTGTCTAAATCCTTATCTAGTGGCCAACTACAAAAAGTCATCCAAATTGAAAATGTTTTTAAACCTATGGGTTGGCCTATTTATCTTCTTGAACCCTACCATGATATAGTTTCAAAATGTGTGGTATAAATACAAGTATAAATCTTTTCATTGTTCATCTAAAAAAATACCAATAAAATACCTACTAAAGCTAAATCAATCAACTTCCCAACCAAAATATTTTGCCCTATTTGTCCCTATTTACATATCAAAAATAGGGGTAGTCATATTATAGGCTTGAAGTATTTATAAAGTAGCCCATGAGAAATATTTTTAAAATTACAAGTTATATCACTACATACATCTTCATATATCATATTTCACCCTTGTGCACACACATTCCCACACTTAGGGGAGAACTATATATATTTAAGGCCTCTTTGGAGTATTGGTTATGTAGGCAGTGCTCATTGATAGAGAAGTCTTTGAGGACAACTCAACACTGTGATCCCACTAACCCATTTTTATCAAACTCATTCTAAGGGTGAAGAAGGGTGAAGATCTAGGGTTTGATCAATTAGCAAATAATGATAGTTTGTAACCTATATTTGAGTACATTAGTAGAAAGGAGATAGAAAACCTATAACAACAAAGTTGGTAATATCAAGATCTAATCAGTATTCTACATTATACACCTATGTCATAATCAGACACTAGTGGTGATAGTAATGGCCAAATCTAATGGTAGTGTCTATGTATGTAAAAGTATAATTTCTATAAATTTATGACTGATCCATAATATTGATCTTGCATACTTCCTACCTATTTCTAGACTAGATATTCTTGCACATAGTAACCCAACTAAGTATCATTTCTATTTGATAATGTAATAAATTGAACATATTTTGAATTTAGTATTTTATATATTTAGCATATCTAAGTATTATAATTTAGAATATTAATTTATCTGATTTTACAATTAATTATCTTGTTATAGATTAGTTTATCACCCTTGTGCTTAAACTATTTATATATTATTAACCCTATCTCCAACATACTATAAAATTTAGGATTAAACATTTGGTGAACCTTACCCTTGGTCTATGAATCCTAGGTTGACCTAGGGTTTCTTGATTTACTATTTTTTTGATTTCTAATTTAAAAATATTTAAAACCTAAAAAATAGAATTTATATTCCTACAATCATGTTCAATGTAGATATCTTTATTAATTAATTCATTATCCATTACATAATGATAGACATTACTTATTATGTTTCATGTCTGGTTATCTCAATAAAAACTATAAACAAAAGGAGTGAAAAATCTACCCCATTTAAAGAAAATACATCCTTACATACCCCTTATTGTTATAGTTTTTATAATGAGCTCCTCCTTGTCACCACTAAGAGCTAAAGGGAGTGCATGAAATAACCATTTTATCCATACCACACTACAAATCACTTCAATGATGTTCTTACTACAACTTCATTCTTGTATTTATTACATCATTATTATCATTACAAGGATGTTATTTTATGTGAATTATGTATGACCATATTACTAAGCAATGTGGATCCACCATATGTGCCCTTCATGATAAACTCCATTAAATGGACTGAACATAACATATCTTTTGAAAAAGAATATATACCACCTCAACATCTTATAAATTTTTGGTCACCACTATACATACAAGTGTGTGTTTGTAATAAAATGGTTAAAAGAGTACTCATGGACAATGGATTTAGACTTAAAATTTGCAACATATCTTTCCTTTCCTTACTTAGCATTAGGGCTAAATACCTAGAATCCTTAAGTATGAGCATCAAGGGTTGATTTAATGACATGTATTGGGGAAAATAACATTGCACATTATTATGGGATCCCATACATTACCTAATTTATGCCAAGTGATGCCAAATGATTTAAACTAAAGCATAATTTTTAGGATGAGCTTAGATACATGAAATGTATGTGGTCCCATATAATTTGTATACATTCTTGAAATTCAGCCACTAGGGATTTATCTACACATGTCCAATGTATATTTATCCCTTTAAACATTGTGAGATGGTCCAAAAAATGAATGTTCCTACACAAAATCCTATACCTTCAATTTTGGATCTCAATATTTTCTAAAAAATGGATACAAAGGATAAGGATTAGGAAAAAAATGAACAAGGTATAGCCCAACCTATTTCTCCTGCACATAATACAAATCAGTAGGGATTGGGATTTTTTGTAAAATGTGTAAGGCACAAACACACTACTCACAATAAACCATGTTTTATATAGACCAAATTAGAATGTATGCATGTACCTAATTTTAAAACTGATATACAATTGATATACCCTCATTTGGTTGATGAAAATTCTTCACCAAAAATTTAGACATTGGATGAGTTCTCAGATGATGAGTCATTTATAGAGTACTTACGAGCATATGATGATCTCCCTTTCTTCTATAATAATAATGGATTTCCTCATGTCACCTCTACTCATGCTTACTTTTATGAGAGTGATGATACTAATATTCCACATGACACACCTAACACGATTCCTATCACACCATATATTTCATAATGATCCACTTTGCTAAATGAAGATATAATATAATATAATTATGGAACATATAAAGATCCTTGAACAATATTATTCATTGTAATGATGTAGGAGGATCAAGGCATAACCTATCGGTAGGTCCTACATAATTACTCATCATAATTTGCTCATGCTTATTCAGATATACCTGGGATTAATGCATTAGTGGCAATGCATAATGTATTACTATATATGGATGCAATACTAGTTAAACAAAAAAATCATAAAATGTATCCCATGGCATTTCTATTAAAAGATGAAATTCAAATACTCTTAGATGTGGGCTTCATAATATCCATTGCACATTGGGTTTCTACCATTATACCCATCATTAATCCTAATGGTGACATTTAATGTTGCATAGATTATCATGACTTAAATAAACCTTGTCTGAATGATGACTTTCCTTTACCTAACATCAACATGATTATCAATTCTATATCTAGATATGAGATATTTTCATTTATGGATAGTTTTATCATATATAAGTATATCAACATTAACCTGATAGATCTAGATAAAATAGCATGTACCACCCCATGAGAAACATTTTGTTATAATTTCATGCCCTTCAGACTCAAAAATGTAGTAGAAACGTATCAAAGGGAAATGATGCACATTTTTTCCATGATTTCATCCACAAAGTTATTGAGGACTATGTCGTTGATTTACTCACAAAATCCAAAGATCAAAAAGATCATGTCGTAGATTTATGATAAATATTTGAACACTTACAAAATTTTAATGAGCATTTAAATCCAAAGAAATGTGTTTTTGGAGTGTCTTCTAGAAAAATTTTGGGATACATTATCTCCTAGTGAGGCATCGAGGTTGATCCAAAAAAGGTAAAATCTATTGTTAGGATGCCACCACCAACCTGTCAAAAGAAATTGTGATGTTTTTAAGGTAGAATTTAGGTAATTTGACATACTCTTTCACATGATTACTAAAAAAGGACACTAAATTTATATGGGAAGATGTTTTTCGATAATGTTTTGATAAAATCAAGGAATATTTGTCAATTCACCAATGCACATGCCTCCTATACTAAATAGACCATTACTAATATATTTCTCAATAAATCATGAGGCCTTTGGGGCCATATTAACACAATATGATGATGACCACCCAAAGTGCACAATTTATTACATAAGTCATCAATTGGTTGATTATGAATGCAAATATACTGTAATGGAAAAACTATGTCTAGCATTAGTATATGCTACACAAAAATTATGGCATTACTTACTCAAAAATGAGATCTACATTATAATTAAAGAATATCCTTTCAAGTTTCTCATGAAAAAAACACACCTAATTGTCTAAATAGATAAATGGGTAATGCAACTCATAGAATTTGATCTCAAGATTGTATCTTAAGATTCAGTAAAAGGTCAAGTTATAGTAGATTAGTTAGTTGAAGCTATATTTCCATATCATTTCCCAATTATTAAGGCTTTATGTGATAAGTTAGAGGCACATAATATATCCCATAATCCATGGATAATGTCTTTGATATATCTAGATGTATAACAGGGACATGTGTAGTTATCATATTTTTCACCCCTAAGGGTGACTACATGTCATTCTCTTATAAATTAGCCTTTGATTACATAAATAATATAGAAGAATATGAGGGCTTGATAATCAGATTATCCATAACACATAAACTTCATATCAAGGATATTTAGGTTTTTGGTGACTCTCAATTAATTGTTAATCAAGTTACCAATCATTACCAAACCAAAGAGGATAATTTAATTCCATATAGATAAATGGTGGAAATATTGAAATAAACTTTGACACATTCTTTATTGACAATATCCCGTGTAAAGATAATCATCACATAGATACAATGGATAGTGTGACATCCTTAATGCCTTTTGATATCAATGATGAATACATAAATATGATAACCTTTTATTACATCAAAAAAAATGGATGCCTTAGTGGTTATTAATATTACATGTAATTCTATAAATACATAATGGTACAATGACATTTATAATTTCCTATATCAATCTTATATACCAGATCATTTTACATAGAATGAAAAATGTAGACAACAGTGAGAGGCACTTCATTATATTATTATTAGAAATGATTTACTCAAGTAAATATTATATGGGAAATTGATTCAATTCCTAAACAAATATGAATCTCACACCACACTTTCATAAATGCATGATAGTGAATGTAGAGGACACTTCAGTGGTAGGAACATGTCTGATAAATTATTACACCAATAATGGAAAATGGATATATAAAACATGACAAATTATATTTACAATGCAAAAAATATATCAAGTTAAATAATTCTCCATTGTATGAGCTACAATGGATTGTCTCACCATGGCCCTTTTCCTTATGGAGTTTTGATTTGATTGGAAAAATAAATCTTCTATCTGCAAGTGGTCACAAATTCATAATCACAACTATAGAATAATTTACCAAATTGGTGGAGGAAATTCCACTTAAATTTATCATAGGAGATGACATATGCAAGGCTTTAATGACTAATATTATCTCCTGTTTTGGCATACCTTCAACAATAATTACTAACCATGGGTCATCATTTAAAAATAAAATAATGAAGCACTTTCTCAATAAGTAAAAAATCAAACACATATTTTATACACCCTATTACCCACAAGGCAATGGTCAATAATAAGCAAAAAATAAAACCCTTGTCAAAATACTTTACAAAATAGTTGAACAACACAATATAAATTGGCACCAACAAATGGTGTATGCCTTATGGGCATACCATACCAGTATTTATAGACTGATTTAGGTTATACCTTACTCATTAGTTTATGGTACAGAGGAAATTATACCTACTGAATTACCATACTTGCATGTTTTTCTCAAAGATATTATAAAAGATAATGAATACTATGAAAAGTGATTACATTAGTTGAAATAATTGAGTGCAAATGCACACAAGCTATTAAACTTTTACGGGTCTATCAAGAACATGTTAAATGAACATATAATAAAAGGGTTCGACCATGTGAATTTTATTTAGGTGACCTAGTACTTAAATAAAATCAAAAGAATACCAACACATAAAAAAGACAAGAAAAGGAAGCTCAAACCAAATAAGCTAGGCCCATTTTCAGTTCCAAAAAAATCAGGAAAAGTCATATACCGTTTGGCTACAATTGAAGGAAAACCTATCAAAAACCAAATAAACATTATGCATTTGTGTAAATTTTATACCTAAATATTACAAAACCCAAAAAAAATCAAATATTCAATAAAATACAAAAACATTCAAATAATTTAAAAATACAAAAATACTCAACATTGTCATGTTTATTAGCTCTTTGGCATATATGTTGTTTGATTTATGTTATTATATAGCGTATCATTTCATATATATATATATATATATATATATATATATATATGCACATATTTGAGTGTGATATAGACATACCCAAACACATGATATATACACTTCAAGATGTTGGACCTCTCCTCTACCTACATCATATAGTACGTTAGGACATCTATTTTTTTTATCATGATTAATAAAGGTTACATATCTTTTATGATTATTTCTACATTATCATGTTTGAGCCTATATACTAACGCTTAGACATGTCTATATCCATACTCATATATTCCATAGTGTATTTGATATGCTATTTTACATAACTTTTTTTTATAGCACATACATGCAGGGACTAGTATGATATGCTTATGTTTCCTATATTTTTCACTTCCTTGAGTTATTTTATTGCTTTATATTGTCTTTCTTGTGGAACATTTGAATATTTTCCTTACTTATTGGCCCATGTGCACTGTATGTTGATTGGACATTTGAATATGTCATTCCTTTTGATTTTGTGGTGTTTAAATATACCCCTTATATGCGGTCTCCTTAGACCATTATTTTGAAATACATTGAGTTATCTTGTGTGTGTGCTTGATTTTTTGTTGAGATTTTATTAGTACTCTCTATACATTTCCATGATCTATATCATGCATCTTAGGACTTGATGTGATCACATACATTGAGCTTTATTGATATATATACTTATACACGTTATCCTTAAATGCTACATGATTCATACATAGATTACATGGCTACCTTATCATTTTGAAGTAAGGTACCTACAATATTCTATTTCTTTCACCTTAGAAGGGGGGGAATATCAGTGGGGGCATGTCAAAAAAGTGTGACCTTTACTTTTTTCATAGTTTCTAAACTTTAGATTGGGCATGTCATAAAGGCATGACCTCCACACTTATACACCTACTCAGTGTCTTCAAATTTTAGTGGGAACATGTCATAAAGACATGACCTCCACACTTTCATAAATTCCACTTTAGTTTCATGATTTAGATATACACTTGGGTCAAGATATTATATATTGCACTGATTTTGCATAGATCTAAAATAAATGTTTTCATATTTATGACACATATACTCCAAATTAAACATATCAGAGGTGCATATTCCATGTTATTGCACCAAAAACTATAAAATTTACTAATTATATTATTCACAAAGATGCATTGATTACACCAATATGTACTATTATCAAGCCTTTTTTGATGCAACAATTGGTTCATGTTATCGGTTAAAGTGATTAAATAATTCAAACTCATTAAATGTATAGTTTGAAGTGATTAGATATCCAATATCACTAGATTTATAGGATGAGTTGATTAAATCACTCATCCTCACCATATTATATATATTCACACTTGAGTAGTGTGATTGAGATATAATGATCACAATGGTAATGTCACAACTCATCCTTACACTGGATTGGGGGAATAATACCTTAAAATATCCCTCTTCAAATATCCAAGATTTAGTTCTGAAGCTCTTCCAACTCAATGCTTCATAAGGAACTATCTTTATCAAGTCAAATCATCAAGAGGCACATGGTTTCATCAACACATAGGTGCACTCCTTCCTTACTCTCTTTCTTTTCGAGCATTTTAATTATTTTAAATTTAGATTATATGCACTAATTCATATTATAACATGTTCTTGGTTATAGTTCATACATTAGAAAATTACTTAAAGTGAGCTCAAGTAAAGGCAAGGTGTGTTCTACACACCCAAGTACATATTTATTTCCTTTAAACTAGTTATTTCATCTTTATGTGTTAATATATTAAAAGGGGGAATGTAGATACTAAAATTGAATATTTATATCATCTCAATCTTGAAAATTTGACAAATATCAATCAGGGATCTACCCTTAAATTATATACCTTCTTGTTACTGAAAGGCTCATATTCACCATCTCACTGTGCCTAAATGCTTATCTCTTAGTCCAATCCATATCATTCTAATGACCTAGGTCTTCTACATTGTAAAAAAACTCAAAACTTGATAAACATCATTCACTATCAGTTTTAGATGCATGCCTATTTTTTATCCTTCTGGACACTACTAACCACAAAGGGACACTACCACCAATGGTAGTGTTCAGATCCTTATCTAGTGTTTGGTTGCCAAAAGTCATTCAAATTGAAAATATTTTGAAACCTATGGGTTAGCTTATTTGTCTTATTGAACCCTACTATGAGATATTTTCAAAAGGTTTGGTATAAATGCAAGTATAATCATTATCAATGTTCATCTATAAAAAAAATATGTTTTTTGGATTCATAAAAGAAACATACAAGTAATAAAGTTATTTGAATGTAATATTTTAATGTTTATATCTTAGCAATGTAATATAGTACGTTAACAATATAATTCATTTAAGCATGTGTAAATAAAAACATCAAGTAAAAATTAGCTAAGAGGTAAAAGAGTGCATATTTTGTTTGATGTTCTATTCTAGAAGATGACAATGATCAAGAATTATCATAGGACTGTAATAAAGATCTAGGTTCTATTCACTCTAAATTTTGACTCTATTTAACCACTTGACACTTGAATCCAATTTGGACACCTATGTCAATGATAGTGTCCTTATGTTGATGTTAATGTCTAGACCATAATATAGCTCTATTTTTGGATCTGTTAGTTGGGTTTTTGGTCACCTTTTGCCTAATGTCTTTAGAAATTATGCACAAGTTATCTCTCTTAGTTTATTGATCAAAACCCTAGGTTCACTTCTCTTTTCCCTTAAATGATACCATATGAAAAATGGGTTAGTGGGCACACAAGGTCAAGATTCCTTAAAAACCCATCTATCAGTGGGCATTGTCTAAATAGCTAATACTCTGAACAGGGACTCAAAATTATGTAGTTATCACCTATGTGTTGGCTTGTGTTTAAATCATGTAATATATACAAAGAAATTACAATAGTGACCTAGCTTATAACTTGGAAAATCAAGAAATTGGGCCACTCCTTTAGTACTTCAAACCTGTGTATGTGTTGTCTCTATGATTGATATAGAAATAAGAGAAAATAGGGAAGCTTTCTTTATTGAGTGCTTGATAGAATGCTTTTGATAAGTTGCCTTGGTTTGTGATAGGTGAGGAATGAATAAGGGTTGATCTTGTATTTATATCAATCACTTTGGATAAGTAAATCTCATTAAATCACTTAGGTTGACCATTAGGATATGTTTCATTTGTAAAATATATGATTTTAGGGCATTGGACACTTGCATTGGGTCAAGACACTAACATCGATTCTAGTGTTTATCCTAGACATTAGTGTCCATGGAGTAGGAAAGTAGACACAAGTTTAGAACTTACAAAGGTGGAATATAATTACATTTTAAGCATTATGATAAAGATATAAGGTTTGGATCGTCAACATAAGATTGATCTGACTAAGAGATATAGGCCAAGGCGCACATGATAGAGCAAATGTGAGACTTATGAAAGTGGGAAAGATCTAAAACTAAGAGTAACAACGAAGGTATGAGTTTTCTAAGTATAAAATACTAAGGTCCTATATAATCCATAAGTAGCATCTACATTCCCCATAATCTAGTGATGAAATTGCTAGTTTAAAGGAAAGGAATGTATACCTGGGTGTGTATAGCACACCTTATATTTACATGTGCCCAAATGAAGTGCTTTGTTCATGACTTCCCAACTTAAGTGCTTTGTTCATGACTGACCTAAAACCAAGAGCATGTTACAATATATAATAAATGCATATAATTTGTAATTGAAAGTACTTGAAATAGATTTAAATTGAAAGATCAAGGTTTAAGAGTACACATGTGTGTCAATATAACTACCTTGCCTATTGGTAAGTTTATTTGAAAAAGATGTATCATTATAAGGATCTAAAATTGAGATTAGAAAAAATGTAGATAAAATATTGAAACTGCATATATTTAAGCATATATATATATATATATATATATATATATATATTAGAAGGTGCATGCCCCCAACCTTGGATCAAAAGTGAGTTGCCACCTGGTAATTGAGATTAGCTCAACCATGTAACCTAATGATACTTATAACCTTGTGAGTGTGAGTGAACCAAGTCATCCACACTATCAAACTGGTGAGGTTGGATGATACTATCAAGTCTAACCTAAAAACATGGTACTATTGAGTGTTTTGATCACCTCAACCACACCAAAAAAGTGAACTAGTTAATGCAATAAATTGGCTCAACATATTTCATAAAAGTCCAATTAAATAAGCACATGATTTCAAATCATTCCCCCACTATATATGGGGAAATCTACAAATTTATGTAAGTACCAATGTGCAGAACATGTTTCTAAAATATGCCCCCACTGTAATCTGTAGATGTTGAATACTAAATAGGTGTGGAGAACATGTTTCCAAAGCATGCCCTCACTGAATCTAAAACTATGAATGTGTGTAATCCATGTCCATATGACATTCCCCAATTGAATTTTAGAATTGATATAAGTACCACATACTAAATAATTGTGGAGAAAAAGCTTCCAAAGCATGCCCCTATTGACTCTATAAATTATGTTAAGTGTGGAGAGCATGCCTCTATGACACTTCCCCCACTTT
Source organism: Torreya grandis (assembly GCA_037957365.1). Taxonomy (NCBI): domain Eukaryota; kingdom Viridiplantae; phylum Streptophyta; class Pinopsida; order Cupressales; family Taxaceae; genus Torreya; species Torreya grandis. Next base: position 1,260,679 of record JARHVA010000154.1, read on the forward strand.
AAGCTAAGTGAACTATATAAAATGGTAGTTACCTCACCTTAAAAGGATAAGATAGATATATAATTTGTGAATGTAACCATGTAACATATAGAAGGAACATGTCTAGGTAGATATAGCATAGAAGTGCATAAAACCAATATGGTCACATGAAGGCATAAGATGTATGATAAATATCATGGTAATGTCTAGATAGTAAAAATACAAGTTTAACAGGAAAATAAATCACACTCAAAAGATCACTCAAAAGCAATTCAAAAGGTAATGATCCAAAGAGATCATAAATAAGGGTCATGTTTAAATGTTTCACAATTGAAGGGACATGACTTACCCAAATGTCTACAAAATTAAGGATGAAAGCATACATAGGCATAGAGAATGCAAGCAAAGGATCATATTCAAATACTTGAACGAGTAAGACAATGGCAAGGCAAGACACTCAAGGAAAGTGCATAAAGGAAATCATAAGCAACCAACATAAACATATCATAGTAACCCATGAATCAAATGTGTTAACAAAAAATGTTAAGTGTATAGCATATCAAGTACTCTATGAAAGATATAATCATGGATAAAGGGATGTGTAATTACATATAAGCTCAAAACATGATAATGTAAAGTGACCATATGTTATAACTTGGATGTATCATTATTAAATAAGGTGGATGCCCCCAACATCCTAGTGACATGAGTAGAAGGAAATCCCAACATCCAAAAGTGCCTGTATCACACTCAAAATATGTATGAAACATATGTATATATAGAAAATATTGATATGACATCTACCAATATGGAACTAACAACACATATGCCAATGAGCTAATAGAACAAGTAAATGCTAAAAATATTTTTGAAATTTTGAATGTTTTTTTATTTATTTTTTTTTTTTTTGGTATTTTGGAATGTATGAAGAGAAAATATCATCCTATGATCTCATACAAAGGATGGTCATAGGTATATCACCCCTCAGAACATAGTGCAAGGAATCTATGGTATTGCTAAGGAGCATGTGTAGGTGCAATATCTATCAAGGGTAGTATCTATGATGTGTCAGGATACGTGAACACCGAAATCACACAATTGATTACCAAACCAAGCAACTTAATATGCGAAAATTAACCAGAATCACAAGTAACTAGAATTCAGAATAACACATGATATGAGAGATAATACACAACTTGTATTAATACTTATACAGAAAAGAATACAATAAAGAAGATGCCACTTCTTCTCCACCACCTCTTCAGAGGCTTCCCACACCTCAAGTGAACAGTAATTCTCGCCTCAAAGCTCTCTCTCTCTCAGGTCCCAACACACAACTCAAACACAGATTTGGTGTTCACCTCCAGTGCTCCACGCACACCACAAGTGCTCCACACACTCCACAAGTACTCAAATTACTTCAAGTATATCTCCCATGAACCTGCAAAAACCTGCAATTCAACAGACCATACTTATGGAAGGAACTCCCTTGCCTTCCTCTTTGCTCTATCCGAGTACACACCTGTACTCCAAGTAGATCCTACCTGATTCTGCTCCCTGTTGTGTTGCTGTCCTATCTGATCTTGCACACCTGCAAATCAACCTAGTTTTGCACACCTGTGAACCTTGACCTTGCACACACATACACGTGCAGATCAATGATCTTACTTACCATGCAGATCTCTTATATAGGCCATGCACACCTGCTGACCAAGATCCTACACCCCTGAAGAATCTTGCTGACTCTCCAAAACCAGCACCCACCTTGGTACTATTGTGGAACTAGGAGGAACACCCTTGCTCACCTCACACACAGAAGGAGCTAACTTTGCTCAACTCAAACTAGAACACCTTTCCAATACAACCATGAGTCTATTATATAGATCTCATCCAAACAATAATTAGACATCTAATTACAATAATTAGATCTGCAGCTCTCAGTCTAAAAATAGCTCTCATCATGTAAACACTTGGTTTGTTAGCTAACTGCCCGTAATAAACTCGCAGTCAAACCACACAGGCAACCGACGTCGGTCCCTGTCTGCCTGGGGGTCGCTGACGCCGACCAATCTCTGATCGACGTTGGTTGCCTTCTTGTCTAATCCTGCCGACGTCGGTTGGCCAGACCAACGCCGGTGTCTGTGACACTCTACAACTCTTCTGCAACCTCCTCCATGTCTACATCAGTGAAGCTTTTAGCTCCACAACCTAACAATCTCCCACTTAGAGATAAATAGCTGCACTATACCTGTACCTATACCCTTTCTAATCTGTTTCCTGGTTTGTATCCCTCTTCAAGCTCAATCCTGAAGACAACCCACCACACACACTGTGATGTACCTCCTATCATCCGAGTACCCTACCACATCCGAACCTACAAACCCATGTAGTGAAGTCCTGACCCTACATAGCATGAATCCCTGTTGTTAGTCCCTCTCAAATACCTGAGAACTCACTTCCCCGAATTGGCTCCTAACTCTCTGACAGCTCCCACTGCATGGGAATACTTAGGTCTATACCAGACCTCATGTGATTTTAGACACTGTACCTGTCCAGCCCTTAGTGTGCTCCAGCTCTGCATCCTGAACCTCACCAACACCTGATTCACATCAACTCCCACTAGAGACAAAATCAACCTGTGATCTCCATGTCTCCCATGTCAAAGAATTTTGCTACTCCAAACTCCTCATGACATGCCACTGAACTAACCTTACCCTTAGCTTAGCAAAACCCTGTATGTACAATCCTGCTAGCAAAACATACCATCCACATACAGCAACAGAATGATGTTGCAATCATCATCCCCCTAGTAAGACAAACCACAGTAGTTACCCTGACATTGACTGAAGCCATGCTTCGTCCTCCACCTGTCAAAACCTGTACCATTGTCCTACAGCTCCTCAAGACCATATACCTTGGTCTTCTGTCTCACGTATTCGTTCTCTCTATTCTTCAACTAAAGTATCCATTCGTCTCTGTGCTTTCTTCCCACTGGCAACCCTACCAAATCTCTGCTTGGTTTTGCAATATATCCCTACCATGCTCTCACCTGTTTCCTGGATCCTTCCTGCTCTATAATCAACAATGAGTATAAAGAAGAGGAACAACGAATTTGAGGCTTACTTACGTCTTTAGTCCTCCATATGGGTGTTTGAGACTCCTTGACAGCGTGCTGTCCACCCAAAATCCATTACAGTGACCGACCTCGGTCACTCCACAGTCTGCATCCGATCAACCTCGATTCCCATGCATCTGTCCCTAACTACCGACCCTGCCGACGTCGATGTCCCTGTTGCCGACATCGGTCCTCCTGACCGACATCAGTCTTACCTGCTGCTGATGTCGGTCCTACTGACTGACATCGGTCTTACCCTGCCTGACATCACCGGCTTCGGTCTGCACATGACCGACATCGGCACCTATCTGTTCGACGCCAGTTCCTCCTGACCGACGCCGGTACCTGTGTTTGCCTGTGAGTGATGACTTTTTACCCGCGAGCTCCTTTGAATCAAACCCCATGTCCAAACTGCCCTGCTCAAAAGTATCCAGCACCATCCACTGGTTTCTATCCGCCATCTCCTCCAAGTACAGCAAGGCTTTCCAGTTCTTAAGCCTGTCAAATATATCTATCTTCCACTTAAGAACATGCATCTCCTTCCTACTCATGTGACCAAGCCTACGAAGCCATGTCTCTGCAACAAAAGAAGAATCAGTAATATAAACAAGTAGATAAAGAGTACCTATTTTCTTACCACCAGCTAATTCAAGTGCATCCGCTGTGAGAGTTCTTGTGTATCTCTCATCACCCAATCTTTCTAAATAAATTAGCCATATCTCCAAACCTGGGACCTGCATGACCTTCATCAGCACTTGTATGTTGGCCGCCTACAATTTTAGCTTCACTTCCCCTTTGCCAATTCTTTGGCAAGGCTCACCAGCTCCTCTACTTGGGGCTGCATGGAAAGAGGCAACCGAATCTTTTAACCAAGATTCAACTTTATCCAAGAAACCTCCCAGAGCATCCTGTGCAACAACACCTGCTACATTTGCTTCTTCAGTTCCTTCATGCTGATCTGCTACCAACCAATAATAATCTTTTACCTGCTCTTTCTTTCCATGGGACCGTAAGTGACCATCTGTGCTTTTCAACTCCTCCATTCTTAGCTTACTTTCATCTGCCATTGCTCTACTCCCACTCGATCAGAAACCCTTGAGAGTGACCTGTAACCAAACACAAAACCTGCTCCCTACAACCTTAGCTCTGATACCACTTGTTAGGATACGTGAACACCGGAAGCACATAATTGATTACCAAACCAAGCAACTTAATATGCAAAAATTAACCAGAATCATAAGTAACTAGAATTCAGAATAACACATGATATGAGAGACAATACACAACTTGTATTAATACTTATATAGAAAAGAATACAATAAGAAGATGCCACTTCTTCTCCACCACCTCTTTAGAGGCTTCCCACACCTCAAGTGAATAGTAATTCTCTCCTCAAAGCTCTCTCTCTCAGGTCCCAACACACAACTCAAACACAGAGTTGGTGTTCACCTCCAGTGCTCCACGCACACCACAAGTGCTCCACGCACTCCACAAGTACTCAAAGTACTTCAAGTAGATCTCCCATGAACCTGCAACAACCTACAATTCAACAGACCATACTTATAGAAGGAACTCCCTTGCCTTCCTCTTTGCTCTATCCGAGTACACACCTGTACTCCAAGTAGATCCTGCCTGATTCTGCTCCCTATTGTGTTGTTGTCCTATCTGATCTTGCACACCTGCAAATCAACCTGGTTCTACACACCTGTGAACCTTGACCTTGCACACACATACACCTACAGATCAATGATCTTACTTACCATGCAGATCTCCTATATAGGCCATGCACACCTGCTGACCAAGATCCTACACCCCTGAAGAATCTTGTTGACTCTCCAAAACCAGCACCCACCTTGGTACTGCTGTGGAACTAGGAGGAACACCCTTGCTCACCTCACACACAGAAGGAGCTAACTTTTCTCAACTCAAACTAGAACACCTTTCCAATACAACCATGAGTCTATTATATAGATCTCATCCAAACAATAATTAGACATCTAATTACAATAATTAGATCCGCAGCTCTCAGTCTAAAAATAGCTCTCATCATGCAAACACTTGGTTTGTTAGCTAACTGCCGATAATAAACTCGCAGTCGAACCACACAGGCGATCGACATCGGTCCCTGTCCGCCTGGGGGTCACCGACGCCGGCCAATCTCTGACCGACGTCGGTTGCCTTCTTGTCTAATCCTGCCGACATCGGTTGGCTAGACCAACGCCGGTGTCTGTGACACTCTGCAACTCTTCTACAACCTCCTCCATGTCTGCATCAGTGAAGCTTTTAGCTCCATAACCTAACATGATGTTATATGTATGTATAATAGGAATTTGTGGTCATGAAGGGATAGTAGGAGTAGTAGGGGTTCACGAGACCCATCTTTTTGTGCTTTATGTATTTTTTAAAAAATATTAGTATAAACATGTTTAGGTATTTTGGATCTCTGAATATGGTGTGTAGTATAAATTTTTTCAATTTAATGAAACTTTTAATTTAGTGGTTATGAAGTAATAACTATATGTAATGAAATTTATATGGAAATAAGAAAGCTTGAATATAATTATTATGTGTTAATGGGACTATTGATTTTACAATTGCCTCTAAATTATCTATAGAAAGGTCTTGTGAATCTATATGTATTTATTTAAGTACCCATATCTACTATGTAGATTCACCTTTCCCCTATGTTTCTTTATGAATGACCTGATTGACCAATGGTTCCTTAGTGGGATCAGTGTGGGAGAGATCAGTCTTGGGAGAGATTACACTAGGAGAATCAACTCTACTACTGGTTGTCTTATGTGAACATTGATGGGCCATGTTTTCCTCACAAGGAGTAGCATTGGATGGCTTGACTCTCTTAGACAAGCCTCTAGGAGAAGTATGTGGAATAGGTATAGATATATATTTTTGATATGCAATGATTCTTTGATTGACTAATTGTATAAGCTTTTACTTAGGATAAAAACACTCATTATCTTAATGCCCAGTAATACCATGGTATGTGCACAAGTGTTATCCTTTTGCCTTTTCAAATCAGTGTGGTGGATAATGTTAATGAGGAGGGAGTATTATCATTCATTTATCCAAAAAAATTTGTAATATGCCATATGGTCTATCTTAGTACCAATCAAACTAAAGAGGTTTTCATTTGGTAGAGGTATATGGTCTAACTGTGGGAGGTACTTTGTAAGCATATTCCTTTCTTTTATTCAACACCTTTATCATTTGTTATTTGACATATATTTTTGGTTATGTATAAGGTGTTTGAATTGGTGTATGATCTTTTTTAACTTATTTATGCCTTGAAAACATAAATTTTATCATGTATTATTTTTGGTAAAGAGATAGGCAAGTTGGTTTTAGCATTCATTAGAGCTCATTCATATTTTTGAAAATTCTAATATAGGGTCTCGAATGAAGAAAAGGGCTTATGCAATGCTCTTTCTAAGTGGAGAAAGAAGACTTCTACTAAATATAGATTGTACTTTCAAATCTAAGGGTGTATAAGTTAAGGATACAAGGCATCCTTAAATCAAATGATATAGTCTTATATAGGCTCATTTTTTATTTGTGTCAAAGTGTGAAAATGTTCCAATGGTAGCTTAGGTAAAGTATAACGATGAAAATTTAATAGAAATACATCTTTAGGTTTTGTGAACATTAATAATGAACCATTTGAAAGATTATAAAACCAATCAAGAGCCTCTTGGGTTAAGATATGATAAAAGGCATTTAAAATCAAGCTTCCATTTTGGGCCCAATGTTCAAAAGATTTTATGTATTTTTATAAATGAAAAGTAGGATCCCCTTGACCATTGAAGGAGGAAAACTTATGCATAATAAATTGTGAAGGATAAGGATGCTCAAATACACTCTTAGAAATAGGTTGCTTCATTAATAAATTCCCCTCAAGAATAACCTCACGAGCAAAAATTTGTAGTTTAAGAGTTTCAACTTATTTTTGTAAATCTCCCATGGTAGTCATGATAGATAACATATCATAAGAAGAGGTTGAAGTTTTTTCTAGTGGTTGTAAATTACCATGCATATGGAACATAGGAATAATTGAATATTTTTCACTATAATGGGTTGAATGATCACATGTTTTTATTTCCTATTATAAATGAGTATCCATGGTTAAAGAGGTAAGTATCTCATGTTGGATTACACAAAAGTTGGTGCTATTATCATTAAAAATCTTTTGGCATTGAATAGGAGCAGGGGAAAGAATTTCACTTGTAATAATTTTCTCTTTTGTATTGGAAAATTAAAAGGAGGGGAGGGAAGAAACATTTTCTAATTCGTTTCTAACACCATGATAAAGAAGAATGCAATGCTCACTTTTGGTTTTACTTTTTAAATGGGGGAGAGAAAATGCAATATTAATTTTGATCCTGTCTTACATGACTTGATCTTTGAAAATGATACATGAAATATACTTGGGAGATTATTTGTGTCCTCACACAATGTATATTTTGTAATTAATTCCTTATGATGGTTATATACACTCTCATTTTTTTCCTTAATTGAGACAATGTGAGAGATAGGACACGTATTTTGCTCATCACAAACTAGAGGGGAAGAACAAATTTAGCTATTTGCATTTAGATCATTCAAATAGGGAAAAGAATTTCCAACATTAACATTACTTGGAAGAGAAGGCATGCACTTAATTTCATCAATGTACTCATCATGAAAGATAGGGGAGGAATATGCAATGTATTTAACATTTGCATTATTAGAAGGGAGGAATCAGACTCACTTTATGATGTAACTAAAGAAGGTATGCCTATAATATTTTGATTTTGAACATTATTAATGCTACCAGTTTGTGTATTTGGTAACTCTTCATCATTGTGAAATAAAGGAATAAGATCAGTGTCATAACAAAGAGGGATGTCATCATAGTCATACCTAAAATTAGAGAGATCATAATCACTATATGACAAGAGAAATTGAAGTTGATCTATAAATCAATCCTATCTTGGAGAAGATAAATCACACTAGACCTTCTACTTATTGGTGAATTTAGATGATCATATTTATGACCAATATGGTTCCACTAAACCTAACTAAGGGGTTTCTTACCACACAATATAAATAGAGAGGGTTCCAAAGCCTCTAGTCAATAAATACCACACAATAACCCTAGATAAGTCCTATGGTTTCTAACAAATTAAATGACAAAGTAAAGTAAATCTAATGTAATGCTCACAAAAGCTTATGCCATAAATGGGGATAATAAACATAAAAGTAAACATGCAAAGAAGAACTCTACTCAAGTCAATGTAGAGGTAATCCTAATACATGGAGAGAGAAACATATTCATAAGCTAACATATACAAATCTATCTACTAATAAAAGAGGAGCAAGAGTTAGGAATACTTACCTTGAAGAACCCATCAAGCCTCAATCTCTCACTTGGCTAATGGTTCTTTGCTAGAGATTTTTATGGTTCATAAGAATAACAAAGATAGGTTAACTCTAGGCTACACGACTTCTTCTATGCATCCAAAATACTTTTCCCACAATAAAAGATTCTTCTCTCCAATGGAAGTATGAATCCCTAAGCAATGACTATTCAATTAGAATGGTGGCTAAGTAGATATGTAAATGAATGATTATCTCTATATCTCTCTAATGAAAATGGCAAAAAGGATATGTTTATATAGCCGAATCTAACCCTAAATCCTTACAAAGTTTCAGCTGACACAGTCAGCCCAGTCGACCTAGTTATTAAATAAATAAAGTAATTAGATCCAAGACTAAGTTGGGTGGACTAGCTTAGTCTTGTAATGTGCTCATTTCTAAGAATAGGGTCTACCCATTCAACTGTGTTTATTGGATGATGAAGAGAGGTTTTGGCATAGGTGGGGGCTATTTGAGGCAGTGAATTTATTAGAGTGTGTAAGGGAGTTTTCATAATTTATTAAAATATATATATGAGAGATTTGTGCTGATTTTAAGTGGTGGTATAGGGAATAACAATCTTGTGAAGCACCAATGGTCTACCCACTCTTTTCCTGGTACACCCAAAGAGATTGAGTCTCAATGGGTTCCTGCAAGAGAGAGAGCATCAATAATTGATAAAGTTTAAAAATATTGTGTATATATACGCCCCACTTGAAGCTCTTAACATGTCACATTATTGAAACATGGGATGGTTCTTCAAGAAAAGAACACAACAACACACAATGTTGAGCTAAATGATTTGTAGTAGGAAGTGAATAAGATAAATGAAAAGATAGAATTTAAAAATACATACCTTTACTTACCTTAGTGTTGTAAAGTGAAAATTAAGTGAGATAAATGCAAAGGTGTCTAATATAGGGAACATTAGGTGAACCCATAAAATAAGTGAAAATTTGAAATTTTTGAAAAATATACATGTAATATGTGAAAAACATATCTACGATGTTAAGATTATATAATATAGTTTAGTTCATACAAAGAGCTAGTATAAACAAATTTTTGGGGAAAAATGGAATCTAATGGTAAACAATTGATGGGTAAATAATTTTGTATAGTAAATATAAATAAGGAAAAAATTAATTCATTTGTAATTTTTACTATTCTAAGAAAATACTGCTCTGAGATACCTAGTTGAGCCTAAAGAGCAACCATGGTGAGGATATGACAACTACAATGTGGAGGATGCCTAGCTTCCATAGCTAGTACAACTCAATAAATTGGTGCATTAATTTCAAAAAAATGGTAATTTTAGTTAAAATAAAGCTAGATACAAAAAATTAGGTGTAAGAGGAAATGTAGATACCAAAAATGGCTCGAGGAAATTTTTAGGTAGACTAAGGACAAAATAGGATATTGAGTAGGAAAGAATTGGACTAATAAATGCCTAAGGTATTTATAGTAAATGGTTGAAAATTCATTATATATTTTGAGCAGAGTAGGCCTTGTTGACTTAGTTGGAAAAGGCAAGAGGAAAAAAGGTGGCCAACTGCATATCAAAGGGCCAACTAAATTGGAAACATAAATATGGCCAACTTAGTACATTCTAACTAATGTAGTATGCAGTAGGTGGTTGATATAGTCTATTAAATGGGGTCAACTATGTGGTAGAGGGATGATATAGTATGTAAAATATGGGAAAGGGATGATTTAGTATTAAAATGGCTTCATCTATAGTAATGGTTTATCTTCATAGCAGAGGGTCGACTTAGTTGATAAAGAGGGTTGACATGGATGATTTAGTATCAAAAGGGTTGACTATGTAGAAAAAAGGTGAAAAATAGGAAAATAGGAAAAATAGGCTAATGAAGTAGTTAATTTTTGATAAATTAAGAATTTTAAGATTGTATTTTATTATTTTACATTGAGATCTAACACATTTTATGTTGTTTGAAATTTTACAAAGATGGCAGAGATTTTGGTGCCAATGGATACACTATGGCAACCAGATTTATTAGAATGATTATCAGACATGGATCAAGCATAGCTAGTTTCCTTAGATTTGGAGGCATCATAGAGATATGAAGGATCTCTCTTAATTTTGATTTGGTCATCATGTTCCTAGGAGCATAGGAGTGACTGACCAACACTTATCGATGGGAGGTTGAGCGGGATACCATAGAGGCAGGAATTGCATTGGATGATGTCCATGTCTTACATAGACTTCCCATTGTCATGACTCCTATTATATGTGATGTATTAGAGGTGGAGGATGAGAGGAAAGCCCTAACCCTTTGGCTCATATAGGATTTACCCTGGGTTACAAGTTAGTTTATTTAATGTTAATATCTCAACCATTCTAAATATCCAAAAGGCCATGATATGACTTGTGATACCACATGTATTATGGTACAATTTAGATGGGAAGGTACCATTGTATGTAATAGCCTTATGTCATTTTATCATATATTAGGGTGCTCTATATGATCCAAGTTCTATCATTTGGGTACACCTCATGAATGATATGTATGATATTATGATCAGGGACTAGAAGACTATGGGCCCCATAATTTTATTGAGTGCTTGGATTTATGATAGGTTTCTTATGTATCAACCTACTATGTTTCCCTATGTGGTGGATGATATGCTACCTCAGGTGGTGAGATGGAAATAGGACCATGCAGTGTGTGTCATGCCCCATGCCTCAGCTTTATAAACTATTACACATAGATAGATAGTATGGTATACCTACACTAATATTGTCTCTATTTGGAAAACTTGGGATATTGTTGTTATAGGATTGGTATATGTTTGCATTATAGGACATTATAATTTTTGGGTGGAGCCACATCTGATAGCTCATGTACCCAAATAGCTAGGCCTACCACATCCATTAGCTCCCCTAGTAGTGTCTGATTATTAGGCATGGCATGTTAGAGAGTTGATAAGTAGAGGAGGTGTAAGGGTGCCTATATAGATACCTATCATTAAGCTTTGATGAGTGAAACCATGGGAAATTTAGGCACAATAGCAGTAGAATTAAGGCCCAAGGTAGAAGATGTTATAATTTTGGACATTGAGAGTAATGATGTAGGTAAGGCAGGTATGAAGCCACAATAGGGAAGACAACAACCATCATGAGAACATAAGAGACAGATGCACCATCAAAGGGAGGGAACATGAGCACTATTAGTCATACATGGATATCCCATAGTAGATGTTTGACATAACTAGTCCATAGAGAGGTTGTTAAGGAGAAGAGCATGATGGGCATGAGTGGTGACTCTGGGCTTTGCATTGGCACCTAGGTAGCCTACACATGAGTTTCTTAGTAGTCGAGATGATGGGGAGACCATATTTGGTGACACTAGAACTAGTAAGAAACATTATAACTAATTAAGTTTTTGACATAGATCACTAGTTGTATTATTGTTTATATCCTTAGTGTAGATAGATGGTTTGAGATACATACATGAGATATGATGTATATTGGGTTTTTGTTTTATAAGGACTATTATATAAGAGATAATATGTGGATCCATGATTATAGTCACACACCATGATATTTTTTATGGGATCCTATTTCATTATAAGCCATATGCCTTAGTGGATCATGTGGTACCATCTACCCTAGCTTATGCTCATTAGTTTAGATTGGTTGGGGAGGTTGTTCGATAGTTACATGCATGAGGATATGGCCTACAAAAACCTATAGGAGTAGGATAGGGAGAGGCCTAAGCCTGGTAGGGATTGATTCAAGAATTTTCTACCCATATGAAGACTATTGTAGAGCTTGGACATGTGAAGGCCTAGGTGGCCAATATATAGGGACAGGTCGATGGTTTGAGATTCCAGACAACCTTATTACACCAAACCATTTAGAGGGGTCAGTCACATGTATCTATGGGTAGTGTGGCTTAACCAAAGGATATACATGATGGAGCACATCATTATATTTATAGCTAATGTGTTTTTTATTTGTATTATATTGTATCAAACTCGTGTTATATATATTGATATGGATAGCTCTTGATCTATGGGGTGTACTAATGTTATGGATGGATGTATGGATGTATGGATGTATTTTATTTCTAGCACATGTATTTTACTTTTGTTGTATATGCTATGGGAAATATGTTATATATGTTTTATTTTCTATCATTATGTGATACACATGCATGGTCAAAAAGAAAAGCAAATTGTATGCACCTAAATTTGCTCGCTATAATTATTCTATTAATCATGCTAATTTATCCTATAACCATAATCATATTCAATTAATTAATCCTATTTCATATTAAATATTTCCTACATCCCATAAACCTTTATACACCCCCATGACCAATTAATCACCTCATTATCCTACTAACATCCCACTTAACTACTAATTGTACTTCATCAACTAGCCACTAGCCCATTTGCAAATTAAAAGTTCATATTTTTTCAACTACCACCTAGAAAACCTACCACCCTAGCCTTTCCTAAATCTCTATGAGCCTTAAACCTCATAAATCCCCATATAATCCCCATTATCCCTTAATCTAACCTAGTAGTCTCTAGATCTAGAGAACCCTCTCTAAAATTCTAGAACTCTCCAAACTAGAGGCTTCTAAATTAATTAAAAATTCCCCTAAAATTCCCTCCATAAACTTATAAATATCCATGCTTGGAGCATGGATAATCTAATTTAAAAATTTATAAGCCTTCTATATACTCTCATACCATCCATCTAACGCATCCATACTCTCTTTCAAATCCACTTAAACATCCAAAGAAGCTATTAAATACATCTTGAATCCATTATCAAGTAATCCACATAAAATTCAAATAACATTGGAATCAGTTGGAAAATATTGGAGGGAAGCTACTAAGAGAAAGGCGATGGTAAGGATTCACTCCTAATTTTTTGATTGTTCCTACATTTCTCTCTTTTTGATGTTATTGTGCTTTTGATTAAAACTTACTATTTATAGTAGTTTCAATTCATAACTCAAAAATGCAATCATACATTAGCAACCATGGTGGGAAAACCCCTTCAAATTGACCATTTTTCATGTTAAAAGTGTTGACATAGCTTGTATGATATGTCAAACAAAGAGAAAGCTCTAGATTTTATCAAATTTTCATGTCCAGGTAAAAGGCAATTTTATACTAACCGTACCATCTAACTGATAACAACTAGTTTTTTTGGCAGGATATTTACTTTTTGTAATAATGCATATTGCAAAAGGTTCTTTTGATGTCTGAGTTATGATTTTGCCTTTTAAAGTGTGGTTTTGAAGAATATAGTCTTAAAATCAAGCAATTAGTCCTATACACATCTTTTTGCTTTATGGAAGTTCATACTAACTTGATTTTGTCTTACAGGGTTAGACTTAAAGTTTATCAATCTTAAAATTAGTAGTTATTTTATATTGATCACACTGTCGATTTGTAGTCATGATATTATCCAGAAGATGTGGTTTTGCCTCTATAAAAGGTGATTTTTTTTTTTTTAATCACTAATCTACACTACTAACCTTGGTTGTCTAATAGTTTTTTTGTGTTTGTTTGATTGTAATTTGCTCATAGGAAGGGGAGGTTCTACCCATGTTGATTTAAAACATCCCTAAATACCCCTTTGGCTACCTAGTGCAATACAACATTTTTTTAAAGGCGATTTCATTGTTGATAGTTGGTTATGAATATTGATAGGTAGTTTTGATTTAGATCATTTAAACAACATATTCATCTATTCAAAATTAAGTATAACCTTAAATACTCATATCATAACTATTATCATTCTATAAGCATCTTGCTTATTCTATGAAATAGTTTTTTATCTACTGTTAAAGTTTTTTTCTTCAAAAATTGTAGGTTGTAAAGAGTAGTATTGACATCTACAGTCAATTTTACACACTAATAGTCAATTTTGAGAAAAAAAAATTCAAATAATTTAATTGTCTAAATATAGTTTTAAATCATTTTTACACATTGTTGAATAATTGATAAACAATTTAACTTTTGTAGATATTATTCATTCTACTATTAAACTTAGTGTGTTTTTCTTAGAACCTGCAAAACCACATATCATGATTTATGATTTTCACTTTTATATTGCCTAGTAATATGTGTTTTTGTATAACTACCTAGTTACAATTAGCTAATATCTTTCAAAAGTGCATATTGACCAGTTACATTATTACATAGTAGATACAATTTGTGCTTTATAGAATCGACTCTGCATTAATTAATTATGTAACTATGATTTTTTAGGTCTAAAGGTGGTTTTGACTCCTTTAAAACTGCTAATCATTTTCCTTGTTGGTAACCTTAGCGAGAGATACTATATCTGCTTACTAATGCATTTTATTGCAAGATTCATACTTAATTTAGGATTCTAATCTCTAATTTGTATATAATTTTGTGTGCTTATGTGTTTGCTTTTTTTTCTCACGTAGTTAATTAGTTAGATAAATAAACCTTTTATTTACTTGTTTTTAACCCATTATTGATTTTAGGAGTGCACATGATGTGGAATTCATCCCCACACACTTGCCTAGTCACTAAGGGTCGATGATGCAGATTTCATCACTGTGCATTCAACCAAACTCTGAGTTTTGGTAGAGTATAAATATTAAGGACAACTATCATTAGGCTAAGCAGTTAACCCCATATAGGGCATCTGTGAATAGGAAGATTTAATTCTCTAAACTAGGAATTAGATAGCACTCTATATGAATTTGGGCCCCATGTAGCTTGTGTATCTTGGGGACACCCTTAGACACCTTTGTGTATACCTATCTTAAGACCTATCAACCATAATGAGCAACTCGTTATCAGAGTCAATATCAACTCCCAAGTGACTGTCAAGTGCAAATAGTGTTGAGAGGGTTTGGTAGATTTTGTAATAGTTCACTTGCCTACAGCCTCACCTATGAAGATGTTAGATGGTACAGTCATTGGGTTACACACCCTTTTAGTTGACTAATAATAGGGCTTGTGTTGGGTGTGCTTATGTGTGTGTTATGCTCAAACTCGTACTATTTTTGGATTGAGTTATCATATCCCTTTACCACTAAAAAACCTAGAGAAACTTTTAGGACACACTTTAGGACAAACCCAAACTATTTCATCTTCATATCAGCATCCACACCTTTGAGTATTGGATTTTGTCTTGAAACCAAAACTATAAGTAGTCACTCGTCACTCTAGTCTTCATCATCACCTCATTCAACCTACCCTTGATTAAGAATTATCAAAGTCTATAATCTTGTTAGGTTTTGTTTAACACCCCATCATCTCATCATCTTGACTATTCATAACTAGCACCCATCCAATCATCATCTTGCTAGTGTGAAGGGTATTTAGTCATCTCACTCTTTAGTCTCTTTACTAGATTGAACCTCTATAAGGTTGTTACCTTGGTAATACTTGATCACTTAAATATTCAATCTCCAAATCCAACTATAAATCACATATAATCATATCTCTTGACCACTATAGTCTAAGATTTAAGACAAAATTAGTATCCAAAGTTACTTTCTCTCTCATCCTCCATCAAAAAAACACCTAATCACTCTCACATCACCTTCAATATCCACCATGCCTATTAGAACCCATGCCTAATTCCTAAGAATGGGACAAGGATAAAACTAATAAAATGATATCCTTAGGACTTTGGGTGATTGAAATCAAAATAATGAAGAAACACAAAGTGATCTGCACACCCCTGGAGATGAAAAATAGTTTCCAAATGACTACTTTAATAGTGATGAGGTTAGAGCATAGTTTGACTAGTACATATATGAGAACTGTAATCAAATTCTCACCCAAGTCATTAGAATTGGGGGAACACTACCCCTTACATTCAATCCAAGCCTCCTACAATAGTCCATCCACCCATCATCTAGACCTAATAATCCACCTTGTCAAGATAACACTAACTAGGAACAGGGGGAACACAACCTTGTAGATTATGAACAATAATTGAAAGAAGAAAAATAACCCCCATAGAATAACTACATTGAAGCTGAAAGGAGGAAATTGACCTTGGAGGATCTCCTAGACCAACTGACTTAGTAAATTAATTCCCTTGCCTCATAATTTTGTGCTCAAAACCAAAGACCCACTTCACCAAGATGAACCACTAAAAACACCAATCTTGAATCATCAAGACCAAGAACAAACAAAGCATAAAATTCTAATCCCTTAATGGACCCTGCATTTGTCCAAGAGTGGAGGATGAGAGAGACTCTTCAATATATTGACCCTCATATTTAGGAAATGAGATATAAGTACAAAGACTTTTGTATGTCTCCATTGGATATGAACATCTTGAAAATACCCTTCTCAGCACTTTGAATTTTTGAAGTTTGACAAATATAAAGGGAGAGGGGACCCATGTGACCACATTCAAGAATTATATGTGTCATGTCATGAGGTCATGTATGATGATGATTACTTACTTAGACTCTTCCCCAAAAGTCTCATAGGACCCACACTAGAATGGTTCATGCATCTACCATAAGGGCCCATCTCTAGTTTTGGAAAGCTAACAAAGAAGTCCATCTGACACTTCTCCTTAAACATTGAACATGACATTTTTGTTATAAATCTTTACAACACAAATAAAATAAATGGGGAGATCTTAGGATTATTTCTACAATGGTGGAGAAGCCTCACTAGCCGATTCTACTTCATGGTCCCTAAAAAGGAGATGGCTAAAATATTTACTAACAATATCAATGTTGAATTAAAATATCGATTGAAAATATAGTGTGCCAAATATTTTGATGAAATTATAGAAAAGGGTATTCAAATCAAAAAGGCACTCATTTAGAAAGGGAAAATTAAATTATATACCTGAAATGAACAAGTCTAGAACTGGGATAATACTTTTTTAGGTAAACCCAAGGTCTTCAACAAGAATAAAAATGTGGTAGGGGATGGTGTCATAGATTCAAAGCATGTACAAATAGTGCAGAAGGTTCCCCCTACTACTAACAATCAAAATGTCTCTATCATAATGGTACCAAGGGGAAAACCATAGCCTAAAATGAGAAAGAGGCATATAAATAGTCTTGGTGTACCCACATAAATAGCCCTACAAATATTAATTATTTATAATATGATTACTCTCCCTAAAATTTTACCATTATATGATAATAAACCACGCCCAGATTGGTATCGAGAGTATGAATTTTACCAATATCATAGAGTCAAGGGACATGATATCGATAAATGAATCTAATTAACAAACTTCATCCAATATTTAATAGAGAAAGGAAATATATAAATTAAAGGGGAGGGCCCAAAAAGTCAATCAAAGAATCAGCAGCTAGGTATATATCAAGACCCATTACCTAAGCACAATCACAGACATAAGAAACCACCAAAGCATCAGGTTCAAGCCTCCACTTCCAATATAAATTATTATCACTCCAGCCCATATCAATACATTAATACCATTAAAATCTGAATCCCTCAAAATCCTACACATCTTCCATCTACCATCCTCAAAATTAATAGGGCAATAATTGATTATGTAGTTACTACACAGCATGGCAAGTTCACAGTTCTTGGAGTACCTCTAAAGGACATATTCACCTCATCTTATAATTTCACTATCCCTAAGAAAGTCTCAAGCTCTTAAAATAAACCATTTAATATCATTCAGCAACTTGAGAAGACTCCTACCCAAATCTCTCTTGTAGACCTTCTCAAGGCATCATATATACATCGAGAGATACTCAATCAAGTTTTAAATGAACTAAAAGTCCCTAGGGATATTGACACAAGTCAATTTCAAGTTTTGGTGGGTCATTTATCTCCTTCATAACAAATTACTTTTAGTGCTCAGGATATGCAACTTATAGGCCCTCACCATAATTATCCATTATTCATTATAATTTCTATCACCAATCACAATATCCCATGGGTACTTATAAATAGAGGATCAACACTAAATTTATGTAATCTTGATTTTATTAAGAATTTGGGGTACTCTAAATCTTCATTAGGGCCCACTTTCATAATGATCAAAGTATATGATGATAATGAAAGGTCATCTATAGGCACAATCTATCTTCTTATAATTGTGGGACCTATAGTCCACCAAACCCTAATTCATGTAGTGGACATTGATCTCCCATATAATCTATTTTTGGGATGCCTTAGGATCCATAAGATGAGAATGGTACCATCTACCCTCCACCAATGTCTAAAATTCCCACATTCCAGAATGAAGGTCACAATTTTTGGGGAAACTAAACATTTTTGTAGTTGTCAAATGGACCAATCAAGTCTTGCATGTTATTGTCATAACACCCATAGTTCCTCTTATAATCCAAAAGCTAAAAAATATATCCACCTTGATGATTTGTCACTCACTTTATCTAAATCCCCAAACATCACTCACCTCAAAATAACTTCTAAGGGTTATGGGGAATATGAATATAAAACCTTTGTGTCATAAATCTACCACTATCCCCATGCAGCTATGGGTCCCCCTCTATGAAGAAAGATAAACTTGTTACCTATCAGTTTGGGTCCAAGGCCTTCACTAGTGTAGGCATGTTATCAAATGAATATTTTTAAGAACCTAATGATTTTTGGCTTATTCTTGAGTATGAGGCCTTATAATTTCACAAGCATAAATATCCCTAGCTTCAAAAGATGCTTTAAAACATGAACTATAAGGACAAAGGATTAAGAAGAGAAAAATAAGGTGAGATGGAACCTATCAGGGTTTAATAACATCTAAAATGTCTTTTCCTATGGTAAAAACCACTATAAATTGACCTAAACACTATCATTATGGATACTTCTTTGATTCTTAAAAAATCTACTTTAGATGAAGAAGTCAAGACAGGATCCATCTATAGTCTCTACAAAGACTTGGCTACCATATATATCTTCGCTGACACTACCATATCCACCAAAAACATCTCCCTCCACTACCCTACACTCATCAACTAGGATCAGAAGATTGAGCCATCACTGGATGTCTTCCAAAATGATGAGGCCATCATTCAATATATGGAAGATATAAATTTTCTATTTTCAAGAGACCACAAGAAAGTATTCTCTATTAATCTACATGAATCCACATATTTTGGAGAGAAACAAGAGTCACTAAATAAAATAAAAGAAGAGGAATATGGAGGAAATGATCCCTCTCCAAATATGGAAGAAATTCAGTCAAAACCTAATAAACAACAGTCTTATCAAGAACTATATGTAGAGCTTCCAAAAAAAATCGATTTAGGAGAAGAATTACCACCACCCCAAAATATCTTCAGGATCGGTCCCCTTATCTTATTGAAGAGGTCATAGAAGTAAATATTGGAACAGATGAAAATCCTAAAATCATCAAACTAGGGGCAATTCTCACATCCGAAGATCAACAAATCCTCATTAAGCTCCTCAAGGAATATATAGATGTGTTTGCATAGAGATATTTTGACACGCCTAGGCTAGATCCCACCTTGGTGGTACATCACTTAGTGGTTCATATTAATGCCAAATTGATTAAATGAAAAATAAGGTATCCCTCTTGGTAATATAAGAATTACAAAAATTCTTGGAAGCCAATTTTATTCGACCAATTGACTATTCTAAGTGGATATCTAATATTGTCCCCTTGGTCAAAGCACAAGGAAGAATTAGAATCTATATCAAATTCTAGGATATAAATAAATCATGTCCTAAATATGACATTCCCTTACCTAATATTGACATGATCATGGATTCTATCGCATGGTATGAGATGTTTTCCCTTATGGACAATTTCTTTGGCCATAATCAAATTAAAATTGCTCCCGAAGATCAACATAAAACTATGTTTATCACTCCATGAGGGATATTTTACTACTAAGTAATGCCTTTTGGTTTAAAAAATGTGGGAGCCACTTACCAAAGGGCCATGACTATAATATTCCATGATATGATGCATGATATTGTATAATATTGTGTGGATGACATACTAGGAAAGCCTAAGCTCCGATTAGAACATCCAATGGTCCTAAGAATATTTCCTAAGAGGCTCAAGGAATACAAAGTTAGGTTAAACCCTAATAAATGTGTATTTGGATTCACCTTAGGCAAAATTTTGGGTCTCATAGTCTCTAAGTGAGGCATTGAAGTAGATCCTGCTAAAGTGAAAGTTATTATTTATATTCTTCCTCCTGAAAACTTGAAGCAGCTAAGAAGCCTTCAAGGGAAACTACAGGCCAACCATCAATTCATATCATAATTGGAATATAAATGCTATCCCTTCACCCATCTCTTAAATAAGGGATCTCATTTTGACTATAACTTAGAATGTCAAATGGCCTTTGATAATCTAAAGCGAAATCTAGTAAAGCCTCTAGTCTTATCACCACCTATCTTAGGCAGGCCATTGATTTTATATATCTCTGCTACACCTTGTGTTATAGGGGATCTACTAGCTCAGCATAACAATAAAGGTAAAGAAAGAGATATTTATTATCTAAATATAACTTTAATTTCATATGAGCTCAATTATACCCCTATTCAAAAATCTTGCTTGGTTGTGGTCTTTGCCTCGCAAAAACTCAAGCACTATATGTTAAATAACCAAGTCAAGCTCATAGCTAAGGTTGATTTACTCAAGTATATACTATCTAAATCTTCCTTCATGGTTGAATGGATAAATGGATCATGTTACTAGGTGAATTTGATATTAAATACATAAAACAAAAATCCATTAAGGGTTAAGTCATTATGGATTAACTTACAGCAGCACCCATCATGGATACCAAACCATTAATCATGGCTTTTTCAGATTAATTTATACTAGCTACTAAAGAATAAACTAGTTGGAAGTTATATTTTGATGGATCTTTCACCACACAGGTTAGGAGTAATAATCCTTTTGATAACCCCATAAGGTGACCTAATCCCTAAGGCCTTTCGAATTACTTTTCCATGCATAAATAACATTTTTGAACTTTGGGGCATTAGTTGTCAGATTATAGCTTGTCACTTAATGGAATATCTAGCACCTTCAGGTATTTGGTGATTCTCAATTAATTATAAAATAGGTGAATGAATATTTATAGACAAAAGATGAAATTACTTCCTTATAAATAACTAGTGGATCAATTGAAGTAAAAAATTTAGTCAATAACTTTTGAGCAAGTTCCTAGAGGAAGCAACAAAGTCATCAACTTAATGGCCACTATTGGTTCTTTGATAAATCTTCCAAAAGATTTATTTGAAGGCAAATTTCTCATTAAACAATTATTATTGTTGGTTGATCAAGCAATGGCTCATTATCAAATTTATTCTATACCTGATCCTAGTCTACCCTAGTACCATGACATTTACACTTACCTCCATGGTAACATACTACCACAAAACCTCAATCACCACCAACAAAAAGCCTTCATTCATCAAACATCTTGTTATGCAATCCTCAATACCATGCTCTATCATCAAGGCTATGATGAAACCTTATTGAGATGTCTGACATCAAAGGAAGCTATTATCACAATCAAGGAGGTCCATAATGACATCTATGATGATCATGATAGTGCGATGGACCTAGCCAAGAAGTTACTCCAGATTGGATACTATCAGCCCATAATGGATCATGATGCCTACCAATATGTATGCAAATGTGTAGCCTACTAGAAGTATGGAAATCTCATACATGCCCCTGCACAAGAACTATAACCTATAATGATCTTGTGACCATTTTTGATATGGGGACTAGATCTTATTATCAAGATTAATCCCACATCATTAGATGGACATAAGTTCATTATCACAGATATAAAGTATTTCATTAAATGAGTTGAAGCAATGCTAATAATTTATACCAGAAGTTTGTAAATATCAAAATTCATTCTAAACCAGATTATTTTCCACTTTGGAATCCTAGCTAAAATCATATCAGATAATGACAAATCTTTCAAAAATCAAGAAGTAAAAGACCTATGCAATCATTATCACATTGAGCAACATTTTTCTACAACTTACTACCCCCATGGTAATGGACAAGTAAAAGCTACCAATAAAAATGCTTCTCAAAATTCTTAAGAAAATTATCAATGATGCTAGTAAAAATTGGCACTTACAATTATATATAGCTCATTGGCCTTATAGAACCAACATCAAAACACCTATTGGGGCTACTCTGTATTCTTTGGTTTATGGAGAAAAGTAATCCTACTCATTGAAGTTGAGCTTCCCTCCTTATGGATATCTTTGTGGGGTATGATCACTGATAATAAATATGGACAAGATATGCTAAAAGAGATAGAACTATTAGATGAAAAGCATCAAAATACCCTTGACCACCTTAGGGCATATCAAAATAAGATTAAGGGCCAATATCACAAAAAGATCTAGTCTAGAGAAGTTGAAGTTGGTGACCTAGTCCTAAAAGAGAACCATAAAAACATTAACATTGAGAGAGAAAAGAAAGGGAAATTTGAAGAAAATTGGCTGAAGCCCTATTTTATTCTACAAAATTTTGATTAACAACTTATAAATTGGCCACATTAGATAGTGATGAGCTTGATGAGCCCATGAATATTATGCATATGAAGCATTTTTATACTTAAAAGGATCCAAATAACCTATGTCTATAAACCCCCACTTTTCGGGGCACATCCATCCGCCTCCACTCCATTTCTCCCATCTTTCTATCTGACACCATCACTTCCCATATGACCTTGATCCTAAAGAGTGGGTATAAAATATATGCTTGGGAAAAATCATGAGACATGAGTTCCAAAATGGGGAAAATAATTGTTGCAAGTGTGAAGGGGATACCTGTTGAATATTTAATTATAACATCTAATCCACTTTTATAACTACTTATTCCATTTTGATATCTTAGTTCAAAAACTTAATTGCATCTTCCTAGATGACTCTTCTTCCTATCAACCTTAATCACACCTAATGCATCCATCCCCATTCACCCCCTAAGCAAAAGTTCACATGAACCCACTAACCTCATCACTAAAAGAGAGTCATATAATATTTATAATCCAAGATTTATAATACGTTTTGTACATAATTGAATCTTGACCGATAACTCTAGATCCTAAGATTATCATTATAACTAGTTTTAATCCTTGTACCAATTGTCATAAAAATTATTGAGCATGATTTACCATTGTAAATATTCATCTAGTCATACCCTTAAAAATCATTTCTTTTAGTCTTAGTATAAATTTGGTCATCTTGTATATACCTATCATTATTATCCTTGCTTAGTTGCCTTTAGGTTATGTGTTGAAACAAAGAATTCATTTTAGTATTTATTCCATCTTGATCTTATTATTTACAATGATTAATTGTCCTTGTAAATTATGTCTTCATTAAGTTGTCTTGATTTTTTCATGATCTTTTTATATTGTCTTTTCAACTATTAGTTTTTATCTTATCTTGTTCCATTATCCTAGTCTACTAATTAAAACCCCCACCACCTTGGTGTAGGAGGATTTCACCCAAAATTAATTTGTGAGACATATTATTAAATCAATGGATTATTTATTTATAGCACATGTCATTAGTTATCACAAGTTTGATCACATTATCATATGATAAATAAACATCATCCATAAAATAAATAATGTCCATAATCACATATCATCTAAATCCATACAACAACATCATGTATGTAATGATGAAACATCCCATATAATCATATCAAATAGCATAATCTAAATCCACACATCAACATCATATAGCTCAAATCCATAATCCAATCCATAAATAATCATAATCACATAAAAATAATATCCATAACCCACAGTCACATGTACCTAAACCATCAAACACATAATAAAATCATCATCACCATAACATATATCATATAAATAGTCCATAATGTCCATAAGATTCCATGTCAAAATATATAAATAGACAAAATGGGCCCCATGGACATCAATATGATATAAAAATACATGTCCATAATATGCACTATGTCTCACAAATACAAGTCTAGATCATTGTTATCCAAGTGGCCTCCTAGTAGGTTGATGCATGGGTTGGGAAGATGTGCTAGCTCTAAAGGATGGGGCATGTTGTTGGTGGTACTACTCTTTCATAAGACCCTATAATATTGGGCCTCACATGTCAATTAGGATATTTGCCTCATCACAACCCCCATACCCTCTTGTTGTAATAGAACATCCTCCTCCTCCTTGACCTTCTTGACCACTTACAACTCTAACTCTATTAGCAGAGGTTCTTGGTTCACCAGAACATGTTAATTATGAGGATAGCTAAGTTCTACAAAAAATTTTAGGAAAGAGAAGTGAAGTCATAGCTAATAAAAGTATAACAGAGACAAAGGATGTGCGCTCATGAAGAACCAGATTAACCAAAGAGTTCTTTAGATGTGCAAAACATTTAAGAATGATTTTAAGATAGATTAAACCTTATAATTAAACATGATAACACAAACAAGGATAAACACAAGAAATTTGATAGGTATCCATAAACTAGGAAGTCTATATTGATCTCAGAAAAGGTCATCATCTTCTTCATACAAACATACATATTTATAATTCATATAATTCTTGACTATTTGTATCCTACTTTATACATTGGTACCAATTTAAGGAGACTATTCACCTTCTATCTTTTCACAAGTCAAGAGGATGGGACAAAATACACAGGCCAACAATTACATATATAATGCACAAATATTCAAGGATTATCATGTGTAATCTTACTTATCCAATTTTATTCTCCCAACACTTTTTTAAACTTAAAGTGTTATCTCATCTTGAGATAACGTCGCAAGTTCATTTATCTATGAATTGAGGGTAAAAGCTTAAAAATTTGGGTAGAGTAGCAAGAGTCACAGTAATCACTTAAGGTGTCATTTTTGATTTTCACCTCTTGAGTACTACTTAGCCACCGTTTTAGGTTTTCAACTAAGCAGCGTACCAACCTACTACCCTTTTAAGTTTTCAATAGGTTGGCATAACCAAGTGGCCACCCTTTATAGGTTTTCAACCAACCTGGCCTTGCTTGTCTCACTAATCATCCCCAATGTAAAAACTATTCAAAATTATACAAAAATTTTCAAAACTTGTGCAGTGCATAATACTCAACTGGTAGTTGGTGGTGTATCTAAGGAATAAGGTTGGTCAATAGGATCCTTGACCTCTTTTTGGTTAGTCTTGCATTAGGTGATCACTTGCTAAAGTTCATAAGGTAGAATTTACATAGGAACCCTAAGCATAGAAGTCACCTCACTATAAAATTGGGCCAAGTCAATCTTGAATGCATCCCAATCTAGCATGACTTCTTAGACGATGAAAATTAAGATGTGCATTAGTGCATAAATCCTAATGAGTTCCTTAAAAACCTTATTCTATGCAGCACTTAAATTAGCCCTTATATTAGTAACCTTTAATTTAATCTCTATGCTAAGCTACTCTATCCTTTCTACATGTCTTTCCACCTATTCCTCTATAAATACACTACATCACAGGTCCTATTTCTAGCTGAGAAGTCAATCCTACACATTATCTCTAACATTGAAGGATTGCTAGAGAGCAATTTTAGTCTCATTAGATGATGCAATCAAGATGTGCATAATTGTGTGGGTTGTAGCAGCTACATTGAAATATGTGTTGGAGCTAGATAGGGAGTTGTCGAGCTACTATTTTCAATCTAGAAGACTATGTGTGAGTTGATGGGCTTAGATAGCTACAATGTCTAACATACTTTGATACTCTTCCAATAGAATAATCAAATTTTGGGTATCATTCTTCAAATTGAAACCTAGATTTCTAAGCACATGAAGTTCTTATGTTGTGCACCAGTCTTTGGTGAGCTCCATTACTAGTGTCATTAACCTATGATGATTTGACATGATTTATTTGCCTATGACTCAAAAAGCCAAAATTGGGCAAGCATCTTTAATTGCATTTATTTCTTCATGTAATAGAATTTGAATCTCCCCATTCTTGGTCTTGTCTTCATCCCACTCTTGCTCTAAGAAATTTGCCTTCTATGTAATGGATTCTTAGAATGTTGTGGTTCCCTCCAATCATTTCTTCAAGGGAAAATGAGAGACATCCAAATATGCCTCTTTATTGATTGAAAGAATGGCCAAAGTGCTCATTATCACTATAGGATCCTAGTAGGGTATGGTGGCTAGAGGAAGGGAGAAAGTGGTACACTGAGCAGTGACTACTAGAACATAATAGAGCCATACACCTCTTAATGGAAGTTGTGGCATATAATCTTGTGTCTACATTGTGACTGATACTTGATATTGTGTTTTGGCCTCTACTACCAACTTAGCTTATTGTACAACATCCTTAATATTTTTTTGCTTCACCTCTTCCTCTTACTTCTTCTATTCTTCTTCCTCCCTTTTCTTTTTCTCCTCTTCTTCTTGCTTTTTCTTCTTTTTTTCCTCTTCTCTTTTCCTGTTCTCTTCCTCTTTATTACTCCTTTCTTCATCTTCTTTCCTCATTTTCTTGTCGGATTCCTCTTTATCTTTATTCACCCTCTCATATTCTTCTTCCTTTCAATTCTTTTCTTTTTCTTCCTTCTTCCTTTATTCTTCTTCTTCTTTCTTCCTTTGTTCCTCTTCTTCTTTCTTCCTTTGTTCTTGTTCCTACATAGCTTGAGCCTGCACTTGGGCTTGTGTTTGTGCCTATGTTTATTGTTGCTATAGGACGTCAACATGTTCCTCCTTCTTTTTGGTAGCTTCTTTTGCCTGTTATTGTGCCTGGAATGCTTATTCTTTTTTTTTCTTTCTTCTCCTTCTCTTCTTCTATTTATTGTTATGCTACAGTTGCTTCTTAGGATTTTTGAGCCATTTTTTTAGCCTTTTATAAGTCTTCCTCTATGTTCTTGGCCTTTTTTGAGGCCCCCACTTCCCCAGATTGTTGCATTTATTATTGTTCTTCTTATTCCTTCTTTCTCTTTTGCTCTTCCTTTCTCCTTCTATACTCAGTAGTGCAGGTAGCTTCTTCTCTTGTAGTTTGTTGTTCTTCAGCTAAGATATGCTCCATTTCAATTTCTTTAATCTCTTATGATTATGGTGTTGGTGGGGAATCCTCAAGTCATACCTATGTATTTAAAACCTATTACTTCCTCCTACCTATGGTGACCAACCTATGTCATGGTGGTGCAAAAGTTTTTGGGGTAGGTTGTGCTTCTTTCTTAGTAGCTAGTCGATCGAATTTACATTCCTTGAGTGAAGGGGTGACTCGAGCCTCCCTTTTCATTCATAACCTATGCATAAGTTTCTTTGGTGAACTCTTTGGTATGGGTGTGAATACATAAGTTACAAATGTTGGAGTAGTGACTAGTTGAGAAAATTATATTCAACTTTATAGTTGTTCATCCTCTTCTTTGATAGTATCCACAATGATCGACAGTGGATAGGTAGGGAGTTTTACCCATATATTAGGAGGGACTTGCTTATATATTTAGACTATGCATACTACCTTTCAAAAGAAAAACTTTTTTTCTTCTTCCTTCTCATATTAGTCCCCAGCCATGTTTGCCAACATGACTTGGTAGACCTCCTACATGTTAGTTCCCATTTTCATGGGATCATAGGACCTGACAATTTATGGCACCTTTAGGTCATCCTTCCATAGTGTGTTGTATCTTGTGTGCTTTGGATAAGGTGACACTGAATAAGGGTCTACTTTGTGCTTCCCCTTATGTTGTTATGCACTAGATGTTAGTTCTGAAGGTTGCATCATAGGAATGTTGCACTTGGTGGTATCGATTACAGAGGGGTTGCTCACTTGGTTGTTATATATTTGTTTGGCCACCTTACCTGTGACATATCCATAATGATGAAAAATGGAAGTGGTTTTAAAGTTGATCATGATAGCTCATGTATGATGATGAATACCCCCTTAGGCATGAGGGTGATAGTGTTATGATATCCCAAATACTGTAAAACATTTACTAGAACTCTGGGGTGTGTGATGATGAGATTTAGGGACTCCTCCCACCATGATTTTAACTTATCCTCATGTGTGATGGCTCCTCATTCTTATGTTTATATGAGGTTGTATAACTATTATGTCAACCAAGAGTTTGTATATGGGTGTACTTCCCCCTTAGGTGACTTCTACTAGGTGAAACAGAGGAAGAGGATCAAGAATTGATATTAGAAGGTTTGCTTTGGTGTGGTGTGACACTTCTCGATGTTGGTAATCACTTTTTGAACAAATTATTTAGGCTATTTGAATTGCTCACCTTGATGGATCATCTTACGAGTGATTTCCACAACTCCCTTAGATATTTTCTTAGCTAACTTAATTTTCCACCAGAAGCATATGGTAATGCATTAGATAAGGATGCACATAGGTTTATTTGGAATCCCATTAAAGATGATCCCTTGGCTTTGTCACACATACATATCTCTAAATTATGAAAATATTGGAGGCATTTTTGGTCTTGTAGGCCAACAAAGAATCTCCATGCACAAGTATGCCCAAAGCTCAGGGCATGGCCTATGTGTTGATGATGACCATGTCATTTAGTCCCAAATAGATGGCTTTGTCATTATATCATCTAAGTAATACTTGAATGATTTTGCCCACGTCACTAAAGATTGGCATTTGAAGCAAGCATTCAACGTCTATGTTTTGGAACTTTTGTGGAGCTGTAAGGGCAAGTGGTTGTGTAACATCCATAGGGTCCAACTAGAATATTTTCTACTCAACTTCGTATAGATATTGGAATGGCTCCTAATCACTATATTTTATCTTTTATAGTGCCATATCAATGCCCATGGCTTCCTTCTATGCTTTTGAGAGAGGTTAAATAATGACATAGTATCCATGGTAGCTTGAGAAGAACGTTGATTGTTTTAGAATACTCTGTGTATTAGAATGGGTTAGCTTCTTGATAAGTACAACTCTCAGTAATATGCCAAGTATGAAATGCAAACATGGAGTTTGAACTTATCTTTTATAGATTTTGTGCTTCTTGGATTTCCTATCTAGGTCATACCTAGTAGTCCATTCACCTTGAATGCATGGTAGATGTGGTAAATCACTTTTTAATTTAACTCTTACAGTCGTTAGTCATTGGTGCATGTTTTGAATTACGTTGTTATGCCTTTAGGTGCTCATACGAAGGGTATAAGTTATTGATGTTGATTAGTCATCAATTTTTGGAAGATCATATCTATTGAACCTTGGTTTTTGAATTTATTTCTAATGGATGAACATTATCCATAGGATGTCTTATTGATGTGACCTTTTGGCTTCTTTCCTAGACTTAAAAAATTTTATTTGCTCCTCGTTAACTTTTTTTGTGGTACACGTGGCATTTCCTACACATGTTTGGTGCACGTAATGCTTGGTCTTAATACTTCATAAATTTTTTTGATAAGATCATCTACATACAAAAAAAATAGAAAATAAACACAAAAAACATTAACAAAAATCCCAATCTATATGGTGTTACTCAGCACCCACTCAGTTATGGAAAGAGATCAATAGCTATTGGTAGTAGGGCTTAAGCCTACAGCTATTTACTTGCCCTAGAAATATGCTTCCCTATAAATCTCTTAAAATGACCATTCCTTATTACATTAAATCATGAATAATGTAAGGTACTTTCCATCTTATTTTTAGTTTGCTTAGGAATGCTCTAAACCAACTATCATACAACAAAATTGGATGTTCCTTATAGAATTCCTTATGGCATAGGTTCTGATCATGCCATGTTTTCTGACTTTGTTTATGCATTTAGTGAATCCATGTTGATTTTCTTCTAAACTCATCCATTCTATTCAATTCTAAGATTTGATTGGTAAGAGATTCCCACTCTCCTAGGCACATAACCATATCAATGCATAGATTGGGTACTAGATACTCCATTGGTATGACTGCTTCCTGATCATACACCAACTAAAATGGTGTAAATCATGTAGCTCTCTTATAGTTTGTGTGATATGCCCATAATATTTTAGGAAATAAATTTTCCCAGTCATCGTGCTTAACATCACAAATTTTTCTGAGCATTTTCCCCAGTACCTTATTAGAAGCTTCAACGTGACCATTTACCATCAATGATAGGCAATGATTTTATGATGTGAAATCATGAACTCTTATATCAAAGCTTTGATATTATTATTGAAGAAGTGCATTCTTATATCATTGACTAGTTTTATTAGACATTTGAACTTGGTAGTGATGTTTTGATACAAAAATTTTGTTGCATCCTTTGCACCACAGCTAGGTGTGGTAGCAACTTCAACCCATTTAGTGAAATAGCCTATTATAGTAATAATATACATGGCCTTGTTGCACTTTCTTGGAGGGTTGATTGGTCTTACAATTTAAATATCCCACTATTTAAATGGTTTCTCTACTAGGAGGGGTTATAGCGACATCTCATCTTTCTAAAGTGCTTTCCCCATACGTTAATAAACATCATAATGTTGCACAACTCTATATACATCCTAAAATAAATTTGGCCATCACAATCTACTATGTAGGATCTTTCTTGTTTTATCTTCTCCTATGAAATTTCCTCTTGTGACTCCTTGATGAGCTTCCTCTAGGATTTGAGGGTGTTCATGTTTGCAAACAAACCTGTGCAGGACTTCATCCTTCCCCAAGTGATATAATAGTCCATTAATGATATTATAGGGAAGTGCTCTCATTAAAAACTAATTTTTGTCCCACTCCTAAAAGTGCATAGGGAAGATCCTTTACTTGATAAAGTTATCAATTACTTCAAAATTTTGAAGAATCACAGTGACACAAAATAGGTGCACATCAAGTGAGTCTTCTTGTAGTTATTATAGCTCTTCATCATTTAGAATTTGACTGAGGTGGTCAGTTCCCACATTTTATCTACCTAATTTTACATTTATTTTAACTAAATATTCCTAAAATAACATCATCTAGTTAGATATCCATCCTCCTAGTTTTGGTTTGTTGACCAAGTAGTGCAGGGCTTGATGGTCCATGAAAACTTCAAACAGTGTCACTAGAAGATAGTGCCTAAATTTTTGTAGTATGAACATAATGGCTAATGCTTCCCATTCTATGGTTGTGTAATTTTTCTCTACATTAAACAATTTTTGGCTAGAAAATTGAATGGGATGGTCAAGCACACCATCTCCAAGCTGCATAAGTACTGCATCGACTGTGATGCCCGAAGCATCTACATGTACATAAAATGGCTTAGTCCAGCCTAGGAAAATAAGTATAGGCATAGTGAATAGTTTTTATTTGATCTCAATGAAATATGCTTGGTATTTATATGTCCATAAAAACTTAGAATTCTTGTGCAATAAGGCTTCTAGTGGAGATGATATTGTTGCATAGCCTTTGATGAATTTTTAGGAGTATCTTTTATATCCAAGAAATGAGAGCACTTTCATGGAACTAACAGGTGGTGGAATACTCAAGATTACTACAATTTTATCCTAATCCACCAAAATTCCATCACTGCAAATAACATGACCAAGTAAAACACCAAAAGGTGTGAAAAATAAGCATTTTTTCAAATTTAAATCAATGCAAAGGGTTTGGCATCATTCTAACATCAAATGTAATTTAGACAAATGCTCTTTAAACAAGGAGAAGATTTTCCAATCATATAAATAAACTTCCAAGAAATCATGGATGAAATATTTAAATGTTGTGACTAATGCACATGAAAATATCGTAGGTGATTTCTTCAGCCTAAACGGGATGACTGTGTATACAAAAGAACCCCACTTTGTTGTAAAATTCATTTTGGCTCTATCCTCCTCTATGATTGGAATTTGATGGTATCCACTGAACCCATTTGTAAATGAATATACTTTATGGCCTATGATAGACTCTAGAACTTCATCTTTAAATGGTATGGGGAATGGATCATTTACATAGCCATCTTTAGGAATCTGGTAGTCTCCGCATACCTAGATTTCTCTTATTTTCTTGTGTTGTACTACAATTGGGCTTACCCAGTTAACTTTTTCTATTGGATAGATTATCCCTACATCCTACATCCTATCAAGTTCTACTTTTACTTTGAGTTTCATATTGGGGTTTAGTTTATATGGTCACTTCTTAATTGGATGTGCACACTCTTTTAATTCAATGTGCATCTCACCAAGGCATGGGTCAACTCATTGTACCTCTAAGAAGTTAGTGGGGAATACATCTTGATAGTCCCTTAGAAGTTGTAGAGCTTCTAAAATCTTAGTCTCTATCCAATAGTCACCTACACTTGCTAGCTTTGGAACCTCCTCTGTTCTAATGTTAGCGACATGTTTCTTGAGAGGCTACTAATATATGTTATGTTTTTTATCATCTACTGATTCTTGGATCTTCCTTTTCCCTTCCTTCTAAAAGATCTAGATGTTGTGCAGCGTATCTTCTTTAGTTATCACTATGTCAGTGTCCTTAAGTGGTTTTATAGGCCACTCAGGTCCAAATAAATCATTCAAATCTAAATTTACATCAGAATCAAAGTCTTCATCATCATCTACCTCATCTTAGATTTGATGACAAGGCTATGTCAAAGCTTGTTCTTTAGTCCTAGTAGCTTTATACCTTTGGAGTGCATAGTTAAGATCAAAAGTTGAGTTTTTCTGCATAGTTGATTCTATTATGGTACTCATATCTTCCACGCACCCATGGCATAAAAAGTACTTAAGTTTCTGAAGTGTGTTATGGACTAATGGATTTTCATATTCAAAAACAAAAGTTTGTATGAAGTCACTATGTACTTGTACCCAATGTTTGGCTTCTCTCATACACTCCTAATGCATGTACCATGTTGTGGGTAGTGGAGCTAGTGTGTAGTGAAAAATATGAACCTAACACTTAGGTGACACACATTCTGCATTTCAAACTTCAACACATTTATGTACATGAATCTTAGGGCATTCTTCTTCTTGAAAAAATGTCCAGTTAGTGCAGATGAATTATGGGAGCTAAAATCTATTGATCATGAGTTCATAGGTGTCATCCCAATCCAGATGATTATCTCGATGAGTTGCCCACCAAGTTGCAGTAACTCCCTTTAAAGCATAGTTTAGTATGCTAACCCCCTGATTGATAGTCATAATATGGACTTGCAGTCATAGAATAAAATCATTGATATCCTTCATTGTGTAATATATAGGTAGGTGAAATTTGTGCACAAAGACCATCCTCATGGGCCTAAGTTCATGGTCATCATGGCCCCAGTTAAGGAAATGTGTATCTGAATCACCACTGATAGAAGAATATGATTCCTAGGGTAATGCACCTTCCCTTGTTAGTTTTATGTAATCCTGCATGTGATCATTAGCTTGGAATAGGAATTCAAATTTTGAAAGAGTGGGAAATTTTATAGATATGGAGGTGTAGTCTTCACTGATGAATTGATTTAAAATTGGCTATGCAGCTTCTTTTTTTGGTCTCCATTATTCTACTATGTTTAATTATTGTGTAAGCATTGATTACACTTGGGGTTTGGCTTGTTGGTATAGGAAGTAATATTATGTTACACATAGAGCATTAGGATTCTCTTCTGTATTAACCTTCATCTAGCTGGTTTTTAACAAAACATGTGGGGAGTCTAGTTTAGCAAGAATTATATATATTGTGCACTCTATTGAAGGGAATGACCACAACCTTATCACCATGGTGTCCCTCACACTGATTGAGTATTGTATTAATAGTCATCTAACCATCATACACCCATTTATTCCCTATCAAGGTAGGATAGTGAATTGTCACAGTATTCATGTTTATGACCTCATAGAGACAAGTCTATGACTTTGATCTCAACATCCTCCAAGCAACCAATAGGTTTAAGTTTTTTGTAGTCAACCAAGTTTAGAGTTATTGGGTATAGCTAAGGGTTGGTCATCCAATAACTTCCCATGTGGATCTAGGGATCATATTTACTATGTTACCAAAGTTCAAGATAGAATTTGGGATTTCATATCCTATAACCTCAATATCAATCCATGCATCCACATCTCATGGTTTCTTCATCTTAACGTATAAGACTTGCTTTTTTATCTGTTACTGGCCATGTTACACACATTCCAAAATATTATGCAATAAGTTCATGATGTTATATGATATGTAGTCATTATGCAAAGTGTGATCTATGAATTTGACTCATGAGAGGATGGTTAGTATGGTGTTAGTTCCAAAATGAAAATGAAATGAAAAAAACACACGAATAGCATAACATCTCTAGGCCTAAACACTAGGGAGAGCTTAGTTAACAAAAACAAATGACAAACATAAATAAAAAGTAAGGGATAAACACAATAATTCCTTTACCTTCCTTGAATTCTCCAAATGCCTTTATATTAGTAGCTTGCTTGGCTTAAGCTCATGAAGTCCTTAGTAATGGAAGCTTGGCTACCTCCATCTCTCCTTGGCACCTTTGGCTTATGATTTGGCTTGACTTGGAATCAATTTGGCATGGTAACACTAATTTCATGAATCTTTTAGAACCAATCTTTCATTATAACTTTGCATTCTCAAGTCTTAGAAATGATGTTCATGGCCTCTCTATTTATAGATTTTTTAGAATGTCTAGAATCAACCTGAACCGTCCATCTCAAGATTGAGATGTGTGGTTGAGGATTAATTCAAATTTTGGAATTAAGTTTGTACATATCCTCATCATGACATTGTAAGAAGGGGAAATTAAGAGGCATGGAGGGCATCATGGAAGGCATTAATGAGGCATGGAGGGCGTGAATCCTAATATTTATGGTATTTATAGCCTAGGGATGTCTTCCCAAGAAATGAGGTCACCTAATGATGCAGATATTCAATATTCATTTCTAAAAATAAGTATTCAACAAGTTTCCATGAAATTTTTTATTAGGCTTTGATTTGGGTTAATTAGCTCTTAAGCATGATTAAGCACTTTGTACCACAAATTACTTAATTTGATCATAATGCTTTGTTATTGGTCCAAAATTAGATTGGATTGGAATTTAAAGGCATTGTTAGATGCATTATAGCCATATTCTCATTTAGTAAGTTATCAATATCAAATAAAAAAATGTAAGCATCTTGTGCAAAATATTTGATAGGAAAGAGCAATCCAGAGCACCCAAGTGCAAAATTGGCATTTTGACTCAGAATGATCTGATCAAAGTTAGTTGGCCCATAAATTGCATTACCTCATTTAGAGATACCCTAGCCAAAATTGGCTCTTGAATATGTCAGTTTCACATCATTTAACATTTTTTAGTGTTTTTAGGCCAAATTGTGCATTTTGGGTAGAAATTGGTCAAAAGCTTAGTTGGACGTTATCGGTGGCTAGATTTAGGTGTCTACAATTTGCCCTTATTTGGGAAGGTGTTACAAGCTATAAGTATAGTAAGGTCTTCTCAAAGAATGAAAAGGTCTTGTATTCCTATAATTTCAAGGATGATAAACTAACAGTATGATGCCCCCTTGAGGGAATTGTTGGTATAAGCAGGTCGATAAACAGTCCCTCAAAAAGAAAGAAGCAAAATGAGGGGACCAAAGGAAAAAAATATGATGGAGTGAAAACATAATGATATTAAAAAAATAGTTAAAATCATTGAGAATGCAAGTGAGATGGTGTACAATGGTTTGCCCAAAGGAAATTAAAAGCATTGTACCCTAATAATGGCAACATGGTATGATAACACAATGATTTGTCTAAAGGTGATTATAATTATTGAGAAGATGGAGCTACCCCAGTTAGGATAGACAAACAAGATAACATGCCCTTGTATAGGTAGAAAAATTAAAGTGGTGACAACACAATGAGTTTCCCAAAGGTGATTATAATCATTAAGAATGTAGTTGGGATGGTGTGCAATGATTTGCCTATAGGAAGTTATAATCATTGGACATCGATTATGAAAAACATTATAAACTTGGTCGAGAATGATGATAACTTAACATAGAGGGTAATGATGAATTGGAACAACCTACTAGTAGGGAGATGCTCATCTAAAATAATAAAGGTTGAAATTCTTTCATGATCAATTACTCTATTTGGGATATGATTAAGATTGAATCGGGATGTCGATGCCGAAGAGGTATCACCATTATTGAATAAACTTCTTAAAGCTAAGGTTTACTTTAGCACATGTCGGTAGGCATCATGGTATAATATCATGAGGACTTAGTCAAAATATGCATGAGGACTGACTCCCGTAATCCAATACTCAATAGAAAATAATGGACCAATGATAGAAACCATGATGACAATGTAAACATATTAATATGGATGGATTCAAGCGTAAATGTGGGAAAGGAATCACCCAATGAAAACACATAAATTGAATCAAGGCAATAGTACTAAAAGCAAACAAATATACAAACAAACAAATAAAATAAGTAGAAATAAACAAATAATGCGATAAAAACCCTACGAACATTGCCCTTAGAAAATAGGTGACAACTTAACAAACAAATAAAATGAGGGAATAGAAGAAAAAGAAGGGGGTGGCTAAGCTATCTCCAAATGCTCTAGGCAAGTGGATGCTACCTACATAGTTCCATGGATGTAATATCCAATAAAAAAACTTTAGGCTAAATGTAGTTCACCCAAGGAATGGGAAGAATGTGATAACTAAGGAAAATAAGTAGAATGGATGTGATAGAAGAATAGGAATGGTCTTGCCAAACAACAAGTTTGTGACAGAAAAAGGCCAAAAAAGATGGGGAAACTAAATGACAAGTGATTTGCTTGTAACTTAGTGAAGGTTCCCAAAATCCTGAAGGAAAAGAAGTGGTCAATGTTTTTTGTTCTTTTCTAATGATTTTACAAATGTTTTTGGAATTGTTTTGGAGTGTCTCAACTCAATCAAGATTGATGAGACACTAAATGGTTCAAGTTTACAAAATGGTGAGAGCGTCCAAACTTAGGTTGCTCATAAACTGGCGAGAGTGTGGCTTAGGTTGCTCACAAAATGGTGAGAGCATGGGGAAAAGGGTGACTGAGCTGACCTCAACAAGTATTGAGTGTTGCCTATATAGTCCTAGAGTAAGACCTCAAGTCACTATAGTTTCATGCGTACAGTAGAGGAATTCAACTAGTGTAGCAATCAATTCAAACAAAAAAGGCATAGTTAGCAAAAAGGCATAGTATGACACAAGAAGTGGCAAGTTGGTATGTCAAAACTTAATGTTGCCCCTCGTTTTCCCATAGGTGGTTATAACCAAGACATAATGACATAGATTAATGGTACTAATTTTCCCACATGTGGTTATAATTATTAGCAAGACTAGTGGTAAAAAAGGAATAATAAATGAAGGATGCAACTATCAAAACTTTTATCACACTATCCCAAAATATGCTTTCCATCTGAAGAACTTGAATGAACTAATGAATTGATTAGATACATCGATGTTGAAACTATGTAACAAATGAAAAAAACTAGGGTCAAATGGGCTAGGCTTTAGAACATACTGGGCTAATAGGTCGGTAGCAAAAAGTGGATACGATGAAGAGGACAAATAAGGATGGTATTTGCATAAAGAAGAATAGTGATAAAATGGCATAACTGAAATGGTCCTTACAGACAATACACCTTAGTGCTCAAGCATAGTATTGCTTGAGATGAATGATATTTATTGGCTCTGGAAATTCATCTCCATCTAGTGTGGCAAGCCTATATGTTCTTGATCCATAATCTATAGTAATGATGAAAGGCCCTATCTAGTTTGGTTTGAGTTTCCCTTTATGCTTCTTCTCAATCGTAGTATTCTTTTGGTTTTCTTTAAGAACAAGATCACCAATTTCAAATGTTTTATACTTAACATGCTGATTATAGTGGCCTTTGAGTCAATTTTGATATGCTTGAAGATTGTTGAGCATAGTTGTGCATTTCTCATCAAGTAGGTCTAGCTCTTGCAAGTGAGCTACTCGACAGTTATGATCATCCAAAACATGCTTGAAAGAGATGCATAGTGAAGGCAATTTGACCTTAATGGGAAGGATGGCTTCAGTACCATAAACAAGTGAGTATGGATTGGCTCCTATGGGGGTATGATAATTGGTACGATTTTCCCAAAGGGTAATAAATATCTACAAGTGCCAATCATGACCGGCATCATTGATAATCTTTTTGAGAATGTTAACAATTGTTTTATTGGATGCCTCAGTTTGGCCATTATATTAAGGGTAATATGTTATAAAAAAATGTTGTGTTATGTTGTATTAAGTACATATCTTGTCTACATCCTTATTCTTGAATGATCCTCCATTATCAGATATAATGTCAAACGGGATACCATAGTAGTAAATGAGATGGTTGAAAATGAATTTGGAAATTTGCTTTCCAGTCATGTAAGTGAGGGGTATAGCTTCAACCCACTTAGTGAAATACTCAGTGGTTGTAAGGATATGTTTATGCCCATCAGATGAAGTGGGGTTAATCTTCCCAATGAGGTCAAGTACCCATGTGGCCATGGTGTCAACATCAATTTCAAAAAAATTGTTGGGGCATGAATCATATTAACATGCCATTAACATTAATCACACTTTTTTACATATGCAGTGGCATATGCATCCATTGTGGGCCAATAATAACCAGTACATAAAAGCTTTATGGATAGGACTGCCTTGCTAGAATGAGATCCACACACTCCTTTGTGAACTTCTCTTAAAGCTAGTGTAGACTCTGCTAAAGTTAAACAACAAAGCAGAGTTCCATCAAAGCTGTGATGGTAAAGGGTGGATCCAAGTAAAGTATAATGAGTGGAATGATGAATGAAGGATTTAGTTTGTTTTTGAGATAGGTTAGGTGGTAGAACTTGGTCATGAAGGTATTTTTAAAGGTCTGAGTACCAGATAGAATTAGGACCAATAATATTACAAATCATGACAATGGTTGAAGGTTCATGAGCTGGTGTTGATAAATTATTGATGAGTAATTGATACTCTCTAGCTTTATCTATTTGTCAAATCTAAGAGCCAATAGTAGCCATGGGATCTACAATTCTATTACTAGCCCTTGGTATGTGCTCAAACTAAATTTTGACAATTTGTTGCTTAAGACTGTCAACCATGGCTTTATATGGAACTAGCTTGTCAATCTTTGGTCTAAAAATGATATGTGACCTGATTGATGATTAATTGAGAATCACCATAGACTTGGAGATGAGATATGTTCCAATTCACTTCCTATCTAAGTCCTACAACAAGTGCTTCATACTCAGCCATGTTATTTGTACATGATTTAGGGATTAGATACCCCTATGGTGTAATAAATAATAGGCCCACTCTTGATGCATACACAGTAAATGAACCATCAAAATATAGCTTCTAGGGATGATACTCAAGGGGTGTGTTAATGATGGTCATTATGGATTCATTAAAAAATCAAAATGTGAGCGGTTGTGTGTCTATGAGAGGTGCTTCAGTAAATTGATCTACAAGAGCTTGTTCCTTAATTGCCTTCTGATTGATATACTCTATGTCAAACTCACTAAGAAACATGATCCATTTAGCCATGCTACCTTTTAAAGTTATTTTACATAGTAAATACTTGAGTGGATCTACCTTTGAAATGACCATGGTATTATTATGCAACATGTAATGGCATAGTTTCTGAGCTACAAAGACCATGGCTAGACAAGATTTTTCAACATGTACATAGTTATGTTCATATGTAACCAAGGTATGGCTTAGGTAGTATATAGCATGCTCCTTTCCTTTGTCATCATGTTGAGCCAAGTGTGCCCCCAAAGCATGATCGTTAGTTGATAGGTATAACAAGAATGGCTTTCCTGGCATAGGAAGTAATAAAATAGGTGGATTAACAAGATAGTCTTTGAGTTGTTGAAAAGTTGTTTGGCAGTGATCATCCCAGTGAAATGCAACTTCATTCTTTAAAAGATGTGTGAATGGATGGCACTTGTCTGCTAACTGATATATGAAGCATCAAATGGATTGGATCTTACCTTGCAAACTTTAAAGTTTCTTTAAATTGGTTAGTGGCAGCATCTCGATGATAGCATGGACTTTAGCTAAATAAAATTCAATACCTCTACGACACACGATGAATCAAGGTAGTTTGCCTTAAGTTACACCAAACACACATTTCTTTCGATTGAGTCTAACCTTGTACTCTTGTAATCTTTTAAATATCTTACACAATACTGCTAAATGGTCGGCCCTAGTTTTAGATTTTCCTAATATGCCATTGACATAGTCTTCAACAATATCATGCATCATATCATGGAATATGATAGTCATGGCCCTTTGATATGTAAATCTATCATTCTTAAGGAAAAATGGCATTACTTGATAACAAAATTTTCCCCATACAGTGGTGATTATTATTTTATGTTGGTATTTTGGTGCTTTCTGATTTGGTTGTATCCTGAAAGCCATCTATGAGTGAAAGCATTTCATAACCGGTCATGGAGTCAATGATCATGTTGATATTAGGCAAAACAAAATCATCTTTAGGACAAGCTTTTTTGATGTCTCAAAAATTAGTACAAATTCTAATCCCTTTAGGCTTTTTACTAACATGTAGAACATTAAAGATCCATTTTGAGTAGTTAATGGATCGGATACATCCTACTTCTATGATTTTTTCCAACTCTTTCTTTACCAATATAGCAATGTGAGGATGAATCTTATGTATCTTTTGTTTTACAAATTTAACGAAGATTAACTATAAGGTGGTACAAAGCCAAAGCAGGATATAAACCTGGCATGTCAGAATAGGCTCATCTAAAGATATCTTAAAATTCTCTCAATAGGGCTATAAAGATCTCATGTTCCTACTCAGTAAGGCACGTGCCTAATTTTATTCATTTCAGGTCTGATAGAGTTTTGATATTGACCTCTATTATAGCTTCAACTAGAAGGGTTGAACCATCTTCTAAGATAGTAGACAATGACTTGAACTATTGAATTATGTCAGGGTCCTCAGTTAGGACTTGCTCTTCAACTTCTCCTAGGCATGATGAATCTGAGTCCCCTAATGGGAGATCTAGCCATATAACAAAAATATTCAAAAATTCTTGGATAATTTGATCAAATACTTGTTGTTGCTCAAAGCTGAATTTGGATCCATAGGCAAGTTCATCATTGGTGGTCTCCTGGTCTAAATTCTAAGAAGAATGAATACCCCAATCTAATGGCACCTAAAACAAGTTTTCACCACTAGACTGGCCTTTATCTTTACTTTTTCCCTAGTCAAAAAGTGCCTCAAAGAGGTTTTCACTTTAAGACCTCAATGTTTTACTTATTTGTTTTTGGCTAAGGGTGTTCACTCGCTTTCCAAAATAGGCAACAGGATCCAATGTGATTGAGAATCTTGATTTGTGATCTCCCAATAGAACATTGTTTCTAAGGCCTAAAAAATCATAGAATGCCTCATCATTCTGGAACTCATCAATTGGTAGACTGGATTCTTATTTGTCCCAATCTATCAATTGGGGATAATATAATGGTAAAGGGTTATGATAAATGGCCAAGGTAAGGGTATAAATGGAATTGTTATCAAATAGGTTGGTTTCAACTAGGTTATCAAAGGTGAGGCTATGATCAGACCCTACTTCATTATCAACACCATCATCACTAGTCATTGGTGATGGAGTTTGAATAAGATATGTGGGATCACCCCCAGGTAGTTTAAATCCAAGTCCATAAGGTATTTCATAATTAGTCATGGAAATTAGCTCGATGGTACCTTGTTGATTTGATCTGAGGCCTCTTCCTTCAATATTGTGATGCTCCATGATTCTATTAGGAATAAGATACTTTGCATTTTTATAACAATCAGCTTGGTTATCATTAAATAACCATGATTCATCCCCTTTGAGAGGGTCAGCTCATAGGCCAAATGATGGTACAAATGTGATAGGTCCTTTATCTTTGTTCTTTTATTAGCAATGCATATGTGGGATGACTTTAGGTCACCCAAAGGTTTTTAGATTCTGAGGAAGTGTTGATGCAAGAGATTACACCCTTGGCAGGAGGCCGAGCTCCTGCCTTCTCTTCGCAACTATGGAAACTCCCCTCTCGCCTGTGGGACTGGCGAAGCTGGAGGGGAGAGTCTCTAGATAAGGGCTAGCTCCCTTTGATGCATCATGTTTGTTCCAGCAAGTGAAAATACATACATGTATAGATATATAAACTGGGGGGATGAAAAGGGAAAAAGATTGTAGGAATTCAAACTACTCTAAGGAGGTGATACACCAAAATGAAATGACCTTCTCACATCCACACTTAAAACCAGACAAATGCATACATACGCTTCAGACTTGGCAGAAGGACCAAGCTACAAGAAAATGGTAGGGAGGCTTTCATGAAAACCCAAAAAATAGATACTCACCAAGGTGCTATGAAATGCACATTGTAACTAACCTCTTCTGTTCTACACTCTCAAATAGAGCTCTTCTCTTGTCAGCTACAAAATGGTGCCTTGTAGACAACAGATACGTTGGTATTGAACCTTTGAAAGCATCAAGAAATAATGACTGAACACAAATCAACACTCAGCACATACACAGAAATGTCTATCCAAGATAGAGGTAAAGAATTGCGTTTATTGATTCAGGTGGAAAATTTTGCCAGGGCTATGCCTTACAAATGTGAAAGAT
Organism: Torreya grandis; assembly: GCA_037957365.1. Classification (NCBI taxonomy): domain Eukaryota; kingdom Viridiplantae; phylum Streptophyta; class Pinopsida; order Cupressales; family Taxaceae; genus Torreya; species Torreya grandis. The sequence continues at coordinate 1,303,714 of JARHVA010000154.1, forward strand.
GTTCCTTAAAATGACAAGTCTTCAATATATAGGAGAAGCAAGGAGGCCCATTTGGTGCTCCTTTTTTACAAGTGGCCTATCGCGTCCCTTCATTGGGAAGAACAAGTTGCTCAAAACATTAATGAGCTGTGCGCTTTATCTGTTTGAAGTCTGCCTTTTCAAGGTCAATACACGATTTGTCTACTCATTAAATGTAAAATGGAGAAACTGGTTGCATTGCTAGCTGTTTACGTCCCCAATGATCAATTCGCAAGAATTGTTTCACCTGTCAGAGTCACTTCTCAAATTGGTGCCACTTGCACTAATTGCTTTCTCGTTCCATGCTTGTATCCTTGTATTTTCCTCAATTTTGTCTCTTTTGGCTCCTTCGGCCCTCGGGGACGAATTCTTAGTAAGTCGCTGCATTCTAGCCCCTTGGTTAGCTCTCTCTCATTTTGAAAACAAACGGCCATTTTGCTTCGCTCACTTTGACGTTCATACGGCCATCATTGGTTTGAAAACCAACGGCTAACTTGTTTTGTTAATTTTGACGTCCTTTGAGACGTCACCGTCCCTGTCAAAATGTCATCAGGTCTTCATGGCTTCTCTGTGGATTTGCTTCCTCTTAGCACCTTTCTGGGGGAAGATGACCCTCTGGCTCTTTGAAAATGTCCCCTTTGTGTTTGGCCAAGAGTCCCCCACAAGGGAACCTACCCTTCAGGGTCCTTCGGTGTTATCTGAGATTATGGTGGCTAGGACCCTGAATCTTGTTACCAGGTCCTCATAAAAATCTAGGACCGCACTTTCATTTGCCTCTTTCAGAGCGATAGCCTCCACCCACCTTGTGAAATAATCCATAGCAGTTAGGACCCACTTATGTCCAGCACTGGAGGGAGGATTGATCATCCCTATGAAATCCAGGCCCCACTGCATGAATGGTTGTTCCACCTAAATGGGCTGTAGAGGCATGGTAGCCAATCATTGTTTCCCATCAAAAAGTGCACACTTCTGGCAATTTCTTACCCAAGCATGGGTGTCCTTGAAAAGAGTAGGCCAAAAATAGCGAGCTCTCATTATCCTTGTTATAGTAGCTCTAGGAGTGAAATGACCACCTACTGGCCCATCATGTAACTCAGATATCACTTTATTAGCCTGGTTTGGGTCGATGCATCTTAGAAGAACTCCAGAGAGATCCTAAACAATACTTCATCAACCAGGACATAAGGGAGAGACTGCAGCCTAAAGTACCTTCTTCTAGTCTTATCAAGACCCTATGGGCACTCACTAGTGATAAGGAAATGCCTCAGATCTGATGTCCAATCTTTCATGACAGTTGGTTCTGTTGCAGTGGCTGCATCGTGAATTAGCAAGTTATCTTCCCTTCATTGCTTGAAATCAATAGCAAGCTATTCACACAGGCCTCTTCCCCTCACCAGCTTGGTGATCTTGATGTCTATGTCATACTCCACTTTGGTGATCCACCCTGCTCTCTTCTCACTTAAGTATCTATTGGTCAAGAAATCCTTAACGTTAGGATGTGGGACCATGAGGTGAATCCTACTATTAGACAACATATGCCTGAATTTCTTCAAGCTCCTCACTACTGCCAGGACTTGCTTCTCTACATACATGTATCTAACTTCAAAATCCTCTAACCCTTGGCTAAAGAAGGCAAGTGGTTGCTCGAGGTCATCACCATTTTCTTGGGTAAGCACGGCAGAAATCACCTCTTCGTTGCTGAAAGTGTAGAGGTTGAAGTCTTTGTTGAAGTCGGGGATGATCAAAGTAGGAGCTCAGATTATGGCCTTCTTGATGGCTTCAAAGCTATCCTTCCTTTGTATTGTCCACTTGAACTCCTCACCCTTCCTTAGCATAGAGGTTAGGGGCTTGACTATCTCTACGAAATTCGGAATGAATCTCTTAATGAAATTTATCCTGCCAAAGAAGCTCTGGAGGCCTTTCTTGTGCTTTGGTAGGGACATCTCTAGGATAGAGCGAACTCTCTTAGGGTCAATGGATAAGCCCTCCTTGGACATGATGTGGCCAAATAGTTTCCCCTCATGAACAGCAAACACGCATTTCTTTAGATTAAGAGAGATGTTGAATTCCCTACACCTTTCAAAAATTTGCCAGAGGTGTTCTATGTGTCAGCTTACTTCATTGGAGAATACCGTCACATCATCGAGGTATACCAGCACGTTGTTGTTTATCAAGCCTCCAAAATCCATGTTCATGGCTCGCTGAAAGGTATCACCAGCATTAGATTGACTAAATGGCATCTTCTTGTAGGCAAATGTTCCCCATTTAGTGGTGAAGGCCATTTTATGTTGGTCACAGCCTTACACTAGAATATGATTATACCCTAAATAACCATCCAGGAGGGAGAAGTGCTCGCTACCAGTTACCTTCTAAAGGATCCGCTCCATGCTTGGGAGGGGATAATGGTCTTTTAAAGAGACTTTATTTAAGGTCTCTGAAATTGACACATAGCCTGATCTCCCCTTTCTTCTTTCTAACAGGAACAAGGTTGGCCAGCCAGGAGGAATGCTTGATTGGAAATATAATTTTGGACTCAATCAATTTGGCCAGTTCCCTTTGCATGAGGGGCTCAATTGTCAGATTGACAGGTCTTTGCTTCTACGTGACTACCCTGGCACCTTCTTCTAATTCGATGGTGTGCTGGGCGAGCCTTGGGTCGAAGCCCTTCAAGTCAGTGTAATCCCATGCAAAAACATGTATGAATTCCTAACACAGCAAAATGAAAGCTTACTTTTCTTGAATCGTGCAGACTTTTCCAAGCGCAAGCAGCTTGTCCTTGAAGATCTCAACCCTTTCGTAATTCTCCTCTTTGGTTGTGATGCATGCCTTGTCATTTTTCAATTGGTCATCTCCATTGAAGATGTTCTCAAGAGTGACCAAACCTTTAGGGAGCTTATTGTTCTTCAACTGAACAATCTAATTGCCATATTGCTGCTATAATTTCACCTAATTTTGTGTTGTGAACTCAGCTTCCTCCTATAGGAATAAAGCTATTTACTGGTCACTTTCAAAAACTTGACAATTTGTAATGTTGTCTGGGATAGAGGGTCGAACCACCACTTTCAAGTGGCGTGAACCACAGTCTCAACTTATTTCCTTGGAAACATTGAATTGAGCATTAATTGTTGCTAGCATATCTGCTTGTTTGTTTTGCTCTCTGGGAATTGAGGTGATATTCAAAGCAAGGAAATCTTCCACCAAGTCCCAGACCCTATGCTTGTAAGAATTTAGCAAGGAATTGTTGGTCAGATTCAGGCCTTTCACCTGATTTACAATTAGCTCACTGTCTCCCAAAACTTGTAACTCCTTCATCCCTCTTTTTCTTGCCCATTCCAGCCCATGGATAAGGGACTCCTATTCTGTGACATTGCTAGTGCAAGAGAAATGGAAATGAAAAGATAAAAATTACCTATCCTTTGAAGAGGAGACTAACATTACCCCACCACTAGCTCCAAGCTTACTTCTAGAACCGTCAAAGTACAGTGGCCATAGACCAAGGTCCTCTTGGCTTGCCTTCAATATATTTGGTATGAGGGTGCCCTCTTCGTGCATACTATAAACTCCAAGGTCTACCTCCTCAATGAATTTGTAAGGTCCATGTTTAAAGTTATCATTTCCCCACTCATCCAAGAGTAGGTCTGTAACTCCTTCAAGAGCAGAAGATGGAGATTGGTCTGTCTAGGACTCTTTTGGGTCGATAATGGTGTAACTGACATTCGCTGCCTTGGGTGAGTATGGTTCTAGATGGTCCTTGAAGAGTGGCTCAGACTCAATTTTTACCTTGGTCCCATACTTGGTTCTAAAAACCAGATATGACCAATTCACTGCTAGATAGCCACCTATCTTTGATGTGAAGTCTCTGAACAAGCAAATTGTGAAATAAGGAGGAACATCTGCTACCACTATATCATGGGGAATTGAGAAAGTTGGGAAAGCATGCAATGTCAAGCCTAAACCCTTCATAATCCCAACTATTTTTGTAGGTGTCCCATCTAGCTGCAGGACTCCTTTGTTCATCTCTTCATATTTCAGTCCCATCTTGTCAGCTATGCACTTGGGCATCACTGAGGTGCTAGCCCCACTATCGATTATGCAGTTGTGTACCAAGAAATCCCCTATGACCAAGGATACATAAAAAGGGGGAATTTTCTCTTCCTTCTTTACCTGACCTGAAGTGGAAGGCTGTCCATTTGTCATCAAGACATTATCAGTGCTTGCGGGGATAGCTTGACGATCCAGCTCATGCATTTCCTTCTTCAATACGTCCTATCCTGGAAGAGAATGAATCCCATAAAGAGATGTTCATATGCAGCTTCTTCATCTGGTCCACTATATTGACCTAGGGACTGCCTCCCTTCAAGCCTTCTTTGGGGCTGATTCCAACTTGAGCTACAGGCTGAGGAGCTGAAGGTACAAATGGGTATTTGAAATTTGGGGCTTTCTGATTTGAGTGTGATGGAGGAGTTGTTGTCACTTGGGTGGTAGCTTGGGCTTCTCCCATTGCTCTTCTCTTAAATCTTATGTTGGCTTCAATGCAGTCAGCCTGATTGTCTACAGTGCCCACATAATTCACTAAATAAAATTTCCCTTCCAGATGATTCATGAGGGTAGAATCTGGCTGGGCCTGATTGTTACTCGTGCTGGGTTGAGTTGGAGCCTCAAAAATTTGGGAATGAGCAGCTACCTGATTGTCTGTATTTTGGAAATAACTCATCATCTCATTTGTGTAAATAGCCTATTCTTGACCATATCCCATGGTTAAACAACTTGGTTGTTCCTGTACTAGATTGCTTTGAATTGGCACCATGACTTTAGATGATGAAGTGGGGTCTGGGTTATGGTTTTGAAATGGTCTGGTCTGAGTGAGCTAACCCTGTCCTTGATTATAGCCTTGAAAAGGGGGTCTAGGGGCTTGACCATAATGCTTATATCCCTGGTTTGGCCTGTTGCTTTGAGCTTGCTACCTTTTAAGAGCTACAAGTTCATTTGACATGCTTTGCAACAGACTTTTAACCTCATGAAGTTCACTAGACGAAACAGCATCTAGTTTCTCTATGGTAGGCAGAGGAGCCAATGTGGGAGCAACGGTCTGAATTGGAGACAACATTTCTAGGAAAAGTGGCATGTGAGGTCTAGGGGTTATTTTCCCAGCCTGTACTAAGCAATTTTTAGCTACTATGGCTATGTCATAAGCAGCAGGCAGTGTATGCCCTCCCATAGATTGGATCATCACAACAATATCACTATTTAATGTCTTTAAATAGTACAAGAAAGCATAGCTGGGAGTCGGTCTTACTAGGATGGGAATTCTATCCCAAGTCTTTTGAAATTGCGTGTTAAAATCCTGCATATACTCGTGTGGAGCTCTCTTTATGGTCGTCAACTGCTCAGCAAGCGAGAGGTCATCGCTCTTTTCCCCAAAATGATCTGTCAACTGAGTACCCAACTCATTCTAAGAATGTATTGAATTTACAGGCAAAGTTATGTACCAGTCAAGAGCCTTGCCTTTGAGAGACAATGCTAACAATCTGATGGCAATATTTTACTCTGTTACATTGTGAATATTGCAGAGGTTAGTAATATTCCCAATATGCTCGATGACTGTAATGGGCCCCTCTCCATCGAAAGAAGGCACATTTTTTAGGGCTATTCCTAGAATTAGATCATAGCGTGGGAGATTCAAGGGGTTTTCACCACAAAAAGCCATAAAAGACAATGCCATAGCTAGGATGGGTTGTAATTGGGGCTCTACTTCATTTGCATCCCTTACAATAGGTCTAGGAGGATTGCTTGTTGGATAAGGACAGGTCCTTTCAAATCATAGTCTCTTTGTAGAGTTCAAAGGCAACTCAACAAAATTGAAAGGAACCCCTTTTGAAGTAGACCTTATGGTGACTTTAGGCATAGAAATTTAAAAAACTGGTCTTAATTGGAAAACTGAAGCTCTTACCAGTGGAGTCGCCAGATGTTGGAAAACTTTGAATTGTTGTGACAGGACCAACATCAATCCTGAAACCTTACTGAGTTGTCAAATTGAGTCCCACCGGGTGTGCCAAAATTGTTGATGCAAGAGATTGCACCCTTGGCAGGAGGCTGAGCTCCTACCTTCTCTTCGCAACTATGGAAACTCCCCTCTCGCCTGTGGGACTGGCGAAGCTGGAGGGGAGAGTCTTTAGATAAGGGCTAGCTCCCTTTGATGCATCATGTTTGTTCTAGCAAGTGTAAATACATACATGTATAGATATATAAATTGGGGGGATGAAAAGGGAGAAAGATTGTAGGAATTCAAACTACTCTAAGGAGGTGATACACCAAAATGAAATGACCTTCTCACATCCACACTTAAAACTAGACAAATGCATACATACGCTTCAGACTTGGCAGAAGGACTAGGCTACAAGAAAATGGCAGGGAGGCTTTCATGAAAACCTAGAAAATAGAGACTCACCAAGGTGCTGTGAAATGCACACTGTAAGTAACCTCTTCTGTTCTACACTCTCAAATAGAGCTCTTCTCCTGTCAACTACAAAATGGTGCCTTGTAGACAACAGATACGTTGGTATTGAACCTATGAAAGCATGACTGAACACAAATCAACACTCAACACATACACAAAAATGTCTATCCAAGATAGAGGTAAAGAACTGCGTTTATTGATTCAGGTGGAAAATTTTGCCAGGGATACGCCTTACAAATGTGAAAGATGTTTCTTAAAATGACAAGTCTTCAATATATAAGAGAAGCAAGGAGGCCCATTTGGTGCTCCTTTTTTACAAGTGGCCTATCGCGTCCCTTCATTGGGAAGAACAAGTCGCTCAAAACATTAATGAGTTGTGCACTTTGTCTATTTGAAGTCTGCCTTTTCAAGGTCAATACACGGTTTGTCTACTCATTAAATGTAAAATGGAGAAACCAGTTGCATTGCTAGCTGTTTACGTCCCCAATGATCAATTCGCAGGAACTGTTTCACCTGTCGGAGTCACTTCTCAAATTGGTGCCACTTGGACTAATTGATTGCTCATTCCATGCTTTTCTCCTTGTCTTTTCCTCAATTTTGTCTCTTTTGGCTCCTTCGGCCCTCAGAGGCAAATTCTTAGTAGGTCGCTGCATTCTGGCCCCTTGGTTAGCTCTCTCTCATTTTGAAAACAAACAGCCATTTTGCTTCGCTAACTTTGACGTTCATACAGCTGTCATTGGTTTGAAAACCAACAGCTAACTTGTTTTGTTAATTTTGACGTCCTTTGAGACATCACCGTCCCCATCAAAATGTCATCGGGTCTTCATGGCTTCTCTGCGGCTTTGCTTCCTCTTAGCACCTTTTTGGGGGAAGGTGACCCTCTAGCTCTTTGAAAATGTCCCCTTTGTGTTTGGCCGAGAATCCCCTGCAAGGGCACCTACCCTTAAGGGTCCTTCGATGGGTCCTTTGATGCTTCAGACAATCTCCTTGATTCCTACAGGCTTTTTGTATTTCCCATGGACTTTTGTCCGCAGACATTTTCCCGCGGACAAAAAGTCTGTGGAAATTCCCTGGGTCTATCTTTGCCTTGAGTTGCACCCAAATTCCTTTGGACTTTTTGTTAGAAGGAATTCCTTCAGACAAAAAGTCTGAAGGGATTCAGGGCTTAAATAAATTTGAACAATTTGAACTTTATACAAATCCGAACTTACCTGGTTTTTCCTTTGCAAATGTTTGAAGTGCTTACCCTTTGAAACCATGTGTGCCAATGAACTAGGTCGATGAACCAATGAACCAGGCCTATCTGAAGGTTAAGATGGACAAACCGAGTGTTGATGAACTAAGGGGCTGAAACAAAAAGACTGAACCAAATGAAGAACCATGGCATTGAACTTGTGCAACCTGGAAATGACTGTCTTCGAATAGCAAGGGAATAAGGTGATCAAAATTTTGCCTGTGGGCAAAATTGGTCAACAGATTGGCAACTCATAGGGGAAGCATGCCTAATATGCTTAGAAGCTAGTTGCCTTGAAAAAACCATTAGACACGGAGTCAAATTGTAACTTTAAAAATAGCAACAACCCTAATAAATTCAGAAACAGTCACGCAGATCTACCTCCAAAGAAATGAAAATAGTCATAAGGCTAAGAAAACTACTACTTGTGCAACAACACTTAGGAAAAATAGGGAAAAAAAATAAGGAAAGTATATACAGATGAAAAGAGACTCAGTGGCAATGCTTTAGATGTATCCAATTAACTGGGATATGCAGTTCTTCACCGTCCAAACTGGAGAGTTGGAATGCATTATGTTGCTTGCACTGAGTGATTACGCATGGGCCACTCCATAGGGCATTGAATTTTGCATGCTTTCCAAGCTTGGCTCAGTCTTCGTTCCATTTCAAGATAATGTCTCTTTCAGAGAAATCTTTTGGCAAAGATTTCTTGTTGAAGTGTCTCTTCGCTTTTTGTTGGTGACTGGTCATAGAAGCATAGCCCGGTCCCTTGTCTCTTGGAGCTCCATTAGCTCACACAACTTGACCTCCATGCTACTTCCTCTTCAAATTGCAGCTGGTGAGCGAGGTCCAGTGCTGGAAATTCAAGTGAAATGGGAAGCCTAGATTCCCTTCCATATACGAGCGTATATGGAGATTTTTTGATTGCTCTCTTTGAAGTGATTCGATCGGCCCACAGAGCTGTCTTCAGCTTAGCATGCCAAGTCCTTTGATTTTCTTCCATGGTCCTCTTTATAATCTTGATCAAATTTTTGTTGGTGGACTCAGCCAGCCCATTCCATCATGGGTAATAATTGGATGAAGTGTTGAGGTATATACCATACCTCAGTGCCCATTCACTTGTTTTAGTTCCCAGAAAAGCCAAGGCATTATCTGAGATTATGGTGGCCGGGAACCCGAATCTTGTTACCAAGTCCTCATAAAAATTTAGGACCGCACTTTCATTTGCCTCTTTCAGAGTGATAGCCTCCACCCACCTTGTGAAATAATCTATAGTAGTTAGGACCCACTTATGTCCAACACTGGAGGGGGGATTGATCATCCCTATGAAATCCAGGCCCCACTGCATGAATGGTTGTTCCACCTGAATGGGTTATAGAGGCATGGTAGCCAATCATTGTTTTCCATCAAAAAGTGCACACTTCTGGCACTTTCTTATCCAGGCATGGGTGTCCTTGAAAAGAGTAGGCCAAAAATAGCCAGCTCTCATTATCCTTGTTGCAGAAGCTCTAGGAGTGAAATGACCACCTACTGGCCCATCGTGTAACTCAGATAGCACTTTATCAGCCTAGTTTGGGTCAATGCATCTTAGAAGAACTCCAGAGAGATCCTTCCTAAATAATACTTCATCAACCAGGACATAAGGGAGAGACTACAGCTTGAAGTACCTTCTTCATGTCTTATCAAGATCCTATGGGCACTCACCAGTGATAAGGAAATGCCTCAGGTCCGATGTCCAATCTTTCATGACAGCTAGTTCTGTTGCAGTGGCTGCATCGTGAATTAGCAAGTTGTCTTCCCTTCTTTGCTTGAAATCTATAGCAAGCTATTCACACAGGCCTCTTCCCCTCACCAGCTTGGTGATCTTGATGTCTATGTCATACTCCACTTTGGTGATCCACCCTGCTCTCTTCTCACTTAAGTCTCTATTGGTCAAGAAATCCTTGATGCCAGGATGTGGGACCATGAGGTGAATCCTGCTATTAGACAACATATGCCTGAATTTATTTAGGCTCTACACTACTGCCAATTGCTTCTCTACATACATGTATCTGACCTTGAAATCCTCTAACCCTTGGCTAAAAAAGGCAAGTGGTTGCTCGAGGTCATCACCATTTGCTTGGGTAATCACAACAGAAATCACCTCTTCATTGTTGAAAGTGTAGAGGTTGAAGTCTTTGTTGAAGTCGGGGCTGATCAAAGTAGGAGCCCAAGTTATGGCCTGCTTGATGGCTTCAAATCTGTCCTTCCTTTGTGTTGTCCACTTGAACTCCTCACCCTTCCTTAGCATAGAGGTTAGGGGCTTGACTATCTCTGCAAAATTTTGGATGAATCTCCGAATGAAATTTATCATGCCAAAGAAGCTCTGGAGGCCTTTCTTGTGCTTTGGTAGGGACATCTCCAGGATAGAGCAAACTCTCTCAGGGTTAATGGATAAGCCCTCCTTGGACAGGATGTGGCCAAGGAGTTTCCCCTCATGAACAACAAACATGCATTTCTTTGGATTAAGAGAGATGCGGAATTCCCTGCACCTTTCAAAAATCTGCCTGAGGTGTTCTATGTGTCAGTTTGCTTCCTTAGATAATACCATCACATCATCGAGTTATACCAGCATGTTTTTTTTTATCAAGCCTCCAAAAGCCATGTCCATGGCTCGTTGAAAGGTAGCACCAGCATTAGATTGCCCAAATGGCATCTTCTTGTAGGCAAACGTCCCCATTTAGTGGTGAAGGCCATTTTGTGATGGTCATAGCCTTGCACTAGAATCTAATTATACCCTAAATAACCATCCAAGAGGGAGAAGCGCTCGCTAATAGTTACCCTTTGAAGGATCTACTCCATGCTTGGGAGGGGAAAATGGTCTTTTCAAGAGACTTTATTAAGGTCTCTAAAATTGACACATAGCCTGATCTCCCCTTTCTTTTTTCTAACAGGAACAAGGTTGGCCAGCCAGGAGGAATGCTTGATTGGAAATATAATCTTGGACTCAATCAATTTGGCCAATTCCTTCTGCATGAGGGGCTCAATTGTCAGATTGACAGGTCTTTGCTTCTGCGTGACTAGCCTAGCACCTTCTTCTAATTCGATGGTGTACTGGGCGATCCTTGGGTTGAAGCCCTTCAAGTCACTGTAATCCCATGCAAAAACATCTATGAATTCCTAACACAGCAAAATGAAAGCTCACTTTTCTTGAATCGTGCAGCCTTTTCCAAGCGCAAGCAGCTTGTCCTTGAAGATCTCAACCCTTTCATAATTCCCCTCTTTGGTTGTGATGCATGCCTTGTCATTTCTCAATTGGTCATCTCCATTGAAGATACTCTCAAGAGTGACCAAACCTTTAGGGAGCTTATTGTTCTTCAACTGAACAATCTGATTGCCATATTGCTGCTACAATTTCACTTGATTTTGTGTTACGAACTTAGCTTCCTCCTGTAGGAAGAAAGCTATTTGCTGGTCACTTTTGAAAACTTGCCAATGTGTAATGTTGTCTGGGATAGAGAGCCGAACCACCACTTTCAAGTGGCGTGAACCACAGTCATGAATTATTTCCTTGGAAACATTGAATTGAGCGCTAATTGTTGCTAGCCTATCCATTTGTTTGTTTTGCTCTCTGGGAATGGAGGTGATATTCAAAGCGAGGAAATCTTCCACCAAGTCCCAAACCCTATTCTTGTAAGACTTTATCAAGAAATTCTTGGTCAGATTCAGACCTTTCACCTGATTTACAATCAGCTCGTTGTCTCCTAAAACTTGCAACTCCTTGATCCCTCTTTTTCTTTCTCATTCCAGCCCATGGATAAGGGACTCATATTTTGCAACATTACTTGTGCAAGAGAAATGGAAATGGAAAGCTGAAAAGTACCTATCCTTTGAAGGGGAGACTAACATCGCCCCACCACCAGCTCCCAGCTTACTTCTGAAACCGTCAAAGTATAGCGGCCATAGACCAAGGTCCTCTTGACTTGCCTTCATTATATTTGGTATGAGGGTGCCCTCTTAGTGCATACAATAGACTCCAAGGTCTGCCTCCTCAATGAATTTGTAAGGGTCATGTTTAAAGTTATCATTTCCCCATTCATCCAAGATTAGGTCTGTAACTCCTTCAAGAGCAGAGGATGGAGATTGGTCTGTCTGGGACTCTTCTGGGTCGATAATGGTGTAACTGACATTCGCTGCCCTGGATGAGTATGGTTCTAGATGGTCCTTGAAGAGTGGCTCAGACTCAATTTTTACCTTGGTCCCATACTTGGTTCTAAAAACCAGATATGACCAATTCACTGCTAGATAGCCACCTATCTTTGATGTGAAGTCTCTGGACAAGCAAATTGTGAAATAAGGAGGAACATCCGCTACCACTATATCATGGGGAATTGAGAAGGTTGGGCAAGCATGCAATGTCAAGCCTAAACCCTTCATAATCCCAACTATTTTTGCAGGTGTCCCATCTAGCTGCAGGACTCCTTTGTTCATCTCTTCATATTTTAGTCTCATATTGTCAGATATGTACTTGGGCATCACTGAGGTGCTAGCCCCACTGTCAATTATGCAGTTGTGTACCAAGAAATCCCCTATGACCAAGGATACATAAAAAGGGGGAATTTTCTCTTCCTTCTTTACCTGACTTGAAGTGGAAGGCTGTCCATTTGTCATCAAGACATTATCAGTGCTTGTTGGGACAGCTTGACGATCCAGCTCATGCATTTCCTTCTTCAATACATCCTTTTGTCCTAGAAGAGAATGAATCCCATAAAGAGATGTTCATATGCATCTTCTTCATCTGGTCCACTATATTGACCTAGGGACTGCCTCCCTTCAAGCCTTCTTTGGGGTTGATTCCAACTTGAGCTGCAAGCTGAGGAGCTAAAGGTACAAATGGCTATTTGAAATTTGGAGCTTTCTAATTTGAGTGTGATGGAGAAGGTGTTGTTGTCGCTTGGGTGGTAGCCTGGGCTTCTCCCATTGCTCTTCTCTTAAATCTTATGTTGGCTGCAATGCAGTCAGCCTGATTGTCTACAGCACCCACATAATTCACTAAATAAAATTCCCCTTCCAGATGATTCATGAGGGTAGAATCCGGCTGGGCCTGATTGCTACTTGTGCTGCGTTGAGTTGGAGCCTCAAAAATTTGGGAATGAGCAGCTACTTGATTGTTTGCATTTTGGAAATAACTCATCATCTCATTTGTGTAAATAGCCTATTTTTTACCATATCCCATGGTCAAACAACTTGGTTGTTCCTGTACTAGATTGTTTTTAATCAGCACCATGACTTTAAATGATGAAGGGGGGCCTGGGTTATGGTTTTGAAATGGTCTGGTCTGAGTGAGTTGACCATGTCCTTGATTATAGCCTTGAAAAGGGGGTCTAGGGGCTTGACCATAATGCTTATATCCCTGGTTTGGCTTGTTGCTTTGAGCTTGCTACCTTTTAAGAGCTACAAGTTCATTTGACATGCTTTGCAACAGACTTTTAACCTCATGAAGTTCATTAGATGGAACAGCAGCTGGTTTCTCTATGGTAGGCAGAGGAGCCAATGTGGGAGCAACGGTCTGAATTAGAGACAACATTTTTGGGAAAAGTGGCATGTGAGGTCTAGGGGCTATTTTCCCAGCCTGTACTAAGCAGTTTTCAGCTGCTATGGCTATGTCATAAGCAGCAGGCAGTATATGCCCTCCCATAGATTGGATCATCATAGCAATATCACTATTTAATGCCTTTAAATAGTACAAGAAAGCATAGCTGGGAGTCGGTCTTACTAAGATGGGAATTCTATCCCAAGTCTTTTGAAACCGCGTGTTAAAATCCTACATATACTCGTGTGGAGCTCTCTTTATGGTCGTTAGCTGCTCAGCAAGCGAGAGGCCATCGCTCTTTTCCCCAAAATGATATGTCAACTGAGTACCCAACTCATTCCAAGAATGTATTGAATTTATAGGCAAAGTTCTATACTAGTCAAGAGCCTTGCCTTTGAGAGACAATGCTAACAATTTGATGGCAATATTTTCCTCTTTTACATTGTGAATATTGTAGAGGTTAGCAATATTCCTAATATGCTCGACGACTGTAATGGGCCCCTCTCCATCGAAAGAAGGCACATTTTTTAGGGCTATTCCCAGAATTGGATCATAGCGTGGGAGATTCAAGGGGTTTTCACCACGAAAAGCCACAAAATGGAATGCCATAGCTGGGATGGGCTGTAATTGGGGCTCTACTTCATCTGCATCCCTTACAACAGGTCTAGGAGGATTACTTGTTGGATAAGGACGGGTCCTTTCAAATCATAGTCTTTTTGCAAAGTTCAAAGGCAACTCAACGAAATCAAAAGGAACCCCTTTTGAAGTAGACCTTGTGGTGACTTTAGGCATAAAAAGTTAAGAAACTAGTCTTAATTGGAAAACTGAAGCTCTTACCAGTGGAGTCACCAGATGTTGGAAAACTTTGAATTATTGTGACAGGACCAGCATCAATCCTGAAACCTTACTAAGTTGTCAAATTGAGTCCCACCGGGTGTGCCAAAACTGTTGATGCAAGAGATTGCACCCTTGGCAAGAGGCCAAGCTCCTGCCTTCTCTTCGTAACTATGGAAACTCCCCTCTCGCCTGTGGGACTGGCGAAGCTAGAGGGGAGAGTCTCTAGATAAGGTCTAGCTCCCTTTGATGCATCATGTTTGTTCTAGAAAGTACAAATACATACATTTATAGATATATAAACTGGGGGGGATGAAAAGGGAGAAAGATTACAGGAATTCAAACTACTCTAAGGTGGTGATACACCAAAATGAAATGACCTTCTCACATCCACACTTAAAACCAGACAAATGCATACATACGCTTCAGTCTTGGCAGAAGGACCAGGCTACAAGAAAATGGTAGGGGCTTTCATGAAAACCCAAAAAATAGAGACTCACTAAGGTGTTGTGAAATGCACACTGTAAGTAACCTCTTCTATTCTACACTCTCAAATAGAGATCTTCTCCTGTCAGCTACAAAATGGCACCTTGTAGACAATAGATACATTGGTATTGAACCTGTGAAAGCATCAAGAAACAATGACTGAACACAAATCAACACTTAGCACATACACATAAATGTCTATCCAAGATAGTGGTAAAGAACTACGTTTATTGATTCAGGTGGAAAATTTTGCTAGGGCTACACCTTACAAATGTGAAATATGTTTCTTAAAATGAGGGGTCTTCAATATATAAGAGAAGCAAGGAGGCTCATTTGGTGTTCCTTTTTTACAAGTGGCCTATTGCATCCCTTCATTGGGAAGAACAAGTCGCTCAAAACATTAATGAGCTGTGCACTTTGTCTGTTTGAAGTCTACCTTTTCAAGGTCAATACATAATTTGTCTACTCATTAAATGTAAACTGGAGAAACCGATTGCATTGCTAGTTGTTTGCATCCCCAATGATCAATTCATAGGAACTGTTTCACCTGCTAGAGTCACTTCTCAAATTAGCGCCACTTAGACTAATTGCTTGCTCGTTCCATGCTTGTCTCCTTGTCTTTTCCTCAATTTTGTCTCTTCTAGCTCCTTCGGCCCTCGAGGGTGAATTCTTAGTGGGTCGTTGCATTCTAGCCCCTTGGTTAGCTCTCTCTCAGTTTGAAAACAAATGGCCATTTTGCTTCACTAACTTTGACGTTCACATGGCCGTCATTGGTTTAAAAACCAACAGCTAACTTGTTTTGTTAATTTTATCATCCTCTGGGACGTCACCGTCCCCATCAAAACGTCATCGGGTCTTCATGGCTTCTCTGCGGATTTGCTTCCTCTTAGCACCTTTTCAGGGGAAGGTGACCCTCTGGCTCTTTGAAAATGTCCCCTTTGCATTTGGCTGAGAGTCCCCCACAAGGGCACCTGCCCTTCGGGGTCCCTTGGCGGGTACTTTGATGCTTCAGACGGTCTCCTGGGTTACCGCAAGCTTTGTGTATTTCCCGCAGACTTTTGTCTGTAGAAATTCCCTGAGTCTATCATTGCCTTGAGCTACACCCGAATTCCTTCAAACTTTTTGTCTGAAGGAATTCCTTCAAATAAAAAGTCCAAAGGGATTCAGGGCTTAAATAAATTTGAACAATTTGAACTTTATACAAATCCAAACTTACCCTGCATGTGAGGTCTAGGGGTTATTTTCCCAGCCTGTACTAAGCAATTTTTAGCTACTATGGCTATGTCATAAGCAGCAGGCAGTGTATGCCCTCCCATAGATTGGATCATCACAACAATATCACTATTTAATGTCTTTAAATAGTACAAGAAAGCATAGCTGGGAGTCGGTCTTACTAGGATGGGAATTCTATCCCAAGTCTTTTGAAATTGCGTGTTAAAATCCTGCATATACTCGTGTGGAGCTCTCTTTATGGTCGTCAACTGCTCAGCAAGCGAGAGGTCATCGCTCTTTTCCCCAAAATGATCTGTCAACTGAGTACCCAACTCATTCTAAGAATGTATTGAATTTACAGGCAAAGTTATGTACCAGTCAAGAGCCTTGCCTTTGAGAGACAATGCTAACAATCTGATGGCAATATTTTACTCTGTTACATTGTGAATATTGCAGAGGTTAGCAATATTCCCAATATGCTCGATGACTGTAATGGGCCCCTCTCCATCGAAAGAAGGCACATTTTTTAGGGCTATTCCTAGAATTAGATCATAGCGTGGGAGATTCAAGGGGTTTTCACCACAAAAAGCCATAAAAGACAATGCCATAGCTAGGATGGGTTGTAATTGGGGCTCTACTTCATTTGCATCCCTTACAATAGGTCTAGGAGGATTGCTTGTTGGATAAGGACAGGTCCTTTCAAATCATAGTCTCTTTGTAGAGTTCAAAGGCAACTCAACAAAATTGAAAGGAACCCCTTTTGAAGTAGACCTTATGGTGACTTTAGGCATAGAAATTTAAAAAACTGGTCTTAATTGGAAAACTGAAGCTCTTACCAGTGGAGTCACCAGATGTTGGAAAACTTTGAATTGTTGTGACAGGACCAACATCAATCCTGAAACCTTACTGAGTTGTCAAATTGAGTCCCACCGGGTGTGCCAAAATTGTTGATGCAAGAGATTGCACCCTTGGCAGGAGGCTGAGCTCCTACCTTCTCTTCGCAACTATGGAAACTCCCCTCTCGCCTGTGGGACTGGCGAAGCTGGAGGGGAGAGTCTTTAGATAAGGGCTAGCTCCCTTTGATGCATCATGTTTGTTCTAGCAAGTGTAAATACATACATGTATAGATATATAAATTGGGGGGATGAAAAGGGAGAAAGATTGTAGGAATTCAAACTACTCTAAGGAGGTGATACACCAAAATGAAATGACCTTCTCACATCCACACTTAAAACTAGACAAATGCATACATACGCTTCAGACTTGGCAGAAGGACTAGGCTACAAGAAAATGGCAGGGAGGCTTTCATGAAAACCCAGAAAATAGAGACTCACCAAGGTGCTGTGAAATGCACACTGTAAGTAACCTCTTCTGTTCTACACTCTCAAATAGAGCTCTTCTCCTGTCAACTGCAAAATGGTGCCTTGTAGACAACAGATACGTTGGTATTGAACCTATGAAAGCATGACTGAACACAAATCAACACTCAACACATACACAAAAATGTCTATCCAAGATAGAGGTAAAGAACTGCGTTTATTGATTCAGGTGGAAAATTTTGCCAGGGATACGCCTTACAAATGTGAAAGATGTTTCTTAAAATGACAAGTCTTCAATATATAAGAGAAGCAAGGAGGCCCATTTGGTGCTCCTTTTTTACAAGTGGCCTATCGCGTCCCTTCATTGGGAAGAACAAGTCGCTCAAAACATTAATGAGTTGTGCACTTTGTCTATTTGAAGTCTGCCTTTTCAAGGTCAATACACGGTTTGTCTACTCATTAAATGTAAAATGGAGAAACCAGTTGCATTGCTAGCTGTTTACGTCCCCAATGATCAATTCGCAGGAACTGTTTCACCTGTCGGAGTCACTTCTCAAATTGGTGCCACTTGGACTAATTGATTGCTCATTCCATGCTTTTCTCCTTGTCTTTTCCTCAATTTTGTCTCTTTTGGCTCCTTCGGCCCTCGGAGGCAAATTCTTAGTAGGTCGCTGCATTCTGGCCCCTTGGTTAGCTCTCTCTCATTTTGAAAACAAACAGCCATTTTGCTTCGCTAACTTTGACGTTCATACAGCTGTCATTGGTTTGAAAACCAACAGCTAACTTGTTTTGTTAATTTTGACGTCCTTTGAGACATCACCGTCCCCATCAAAATGTCATCGGGTCTTCATGGCTTCTCTGCGGCTTTGCTTCCTCTTAGCACCTTTTTGGGGGAAGGTGACCCTCTAGCTCTTTGAAAATGTCCCCTTTGTGTTTGGCCGAGAATCCCCTGCAAGGGCACCTACCCTTAAGGGTCCTTCGATGGGTCCTTTGATGCTTCAGACAATCTCCTTGATTCCTACAGGCTTTTTGTATTTCCCATGGACTTTTGTCCGCAGACATTTTCCCGCGGACAAAAAGTCTGTGGAAATTCCCTGGGTCTATCTTTGCCTTGAGTTGCACCCAAATTCCTTTGGACTTTTTGTTAGAAGGAATTCCTTCAGACAAAAAGTCTGAAGGGATTCAGGGCTTAAATAAATTTGAACAATTTGAACTTTATACAAATCCGAACTTACCTGGTTTTTCCTTTGCAAATGTTTGAAGTGCTTACCCTCTGAAACCATGTGTGCCAATGAACTAGGCCGATGAACCAATGAACCAGGCCTGTCTGAAGGTTAAGATGGACAAACCGAGTGTTGATGAACTAAGGGGCTGAAACAAAAAGACTGAACCAAATGAATAACAACAGCATTGAACTTGTGCAACCTAGAAATGACTATCTTTGAATAACAAGGGAAGAAGGTGACTAAAATTTTGCCTGTGGGCAAAATTGATCAACAAGAAGACTTGAAATATGAAATGTATCATGGGTCACGTACTCTCTCAGTCCATTTTCTGAAATGGTGAAATGATTAGAAGCTTCAGGAGGTGGCACGTGTGAAAAGGAATACAAGGTATTAGGATCTATGCAAATATCTGGTGAAGGATTGATCAATATAGCCTTTTCTTTGTCTTTCTTGGAACTTGGATTCATACTATACTGATAATTATAGCTTTGAAATTCAGCATCAAGATGCTTACAATGTTCATATGGATGTAAATCTCCTGGAATATTCACATCCATCCGTGAGTGGGAAAACTTGATACAGTGGTGCAGCATTGATGGGACTGCACGAATCTCATGTAACCAAGTCCTTTCTAGAAGCATATTGTATGATAACTCAAGATCAAGCACATGGAAAAGTGTATCATGGGTCAAAGTCCAAATGATAACTAGAAAAATAATGGTGCCTTATGATTCTCTTTGCTAATTATCATAGGCTTTGATAGTTATTATTTCTGGTTGGAGATCTGCCATTGTGAACCCAAGAAGCTTGATGAGATTTAGAGACACTATGTTGAGGCCTGATCCATTGTCTATAAAGACATGTTTCACTTTATGTCACTTTATATAAACTTTTATGTATAATGGATTATTATGGAGCAAGCTAAGGGAAGACATATTGCTTTGGTTGAATGTGACTTATTGGGCTGGAGCTAGGTGTCCAACCAAATCTTGAAATTGATCAGGGGATATGTCACTAGAAACTATGGATTGGGTCAAAAACTCATTCAAGATGTTCTTGTGGATTATTGACATTCACAACAAATCTAAAATAGAAATTTGTGCTAGTTTCTTCTACAATTATTCCATAATATCGAATTTTTTGTCTTGGTCAGTAGTGAATGGTTTATTCCAAGGCTAAATGATTGGTTAGATGATAGGCAAAGTGGTAGATGGTTGTGGGCCTGGTATAGTAATCTTTGACCTCCAAGTTGTGATTGCATAATTAGTATTAAATATTGGACCTTTATTGCTAACCGATATTAGAAATGGTGTGGGACCAGACAGGACAAGTCTTGGTTGTTGGTGCACTTACATGTGGTCACATAACAAGAATAAGTTGTCGATATAAGGTCCAAAAGGAGAAGTCCTAGTTTCTTGTTTTGCCTATATGCATTCCCAAGTCAAAAAAGGATTATCCATGTAATTTAGCTAAATGGGGTTGTTTAGCAATGGTCTAGGTTGATTATTGCTTGGTCTAGGATTAATGGATATGGTATTAATGCTACCCCCTGCAATATGACCTACAACCCTGTTGTAGTCATGTACAACTACATAGTAGGTTTGTTGATTGTTATCGTTCTGACCTTGATTTTGACCATTGTTTTGTCATTGTAGGTTTTGTTGTTGATTTTGTTGATTCTACTGGTTTGGCCTTTAATTTTGATACTATTGATTTTGTTGTTACACTAACTATTATTGTTACTGATTATTTTATTGTTGTTGATTATTATGTCAAGGAAAGGGATTTTGATAAATCCCAATATTTTGATTGGAAGTGGAAGCACCATTATCCAACGTTATCTCCCCATTCTCCAATATATTCTCAATTAAATGCTTGATTTGGACACATCTTCGTAAATTATGCCCATTGACCCGATGATAGTCACAGAATTCATTTTCAAGGTACCAATCAGGATAAGGAATGTCATGTGGATAATGTTTTGGTATAGGCCAACTAATCAAATTAGTGGTAGTAAACTTGTGAAATATAGATTCAATAGGTTCTCCTAGGTCACTAAAGACATGATATGTAAGCACGGTTCTTCTAAGAGGAGGGGTTTATAATGGTAAATGTTATTGTACTTATTGTCTAAGTTTTAGTTGTTATGCTTGTGGCATTGGTTGAGTAGGAGTAATATGAAAAGGAAATGCATATGATGTTTGCACCATTTGGACATGACAGGACTCAGTTACTCCATTTCGCACAACATTTCTATTACGGTTGAATTGCTTCAGTCTTTCATGGTTATTGGCATGTACTGATTACGATGCAGACGCTTGAATGGGATGTTGATGTTGGCCATTTATCTGATTGGTACCTTGGTTTTGATTAGTTGAATTAATCTTGATTACTCCTTTATTGATGAGCACCTGCTCGATCAACAAAACTTTATCAATGATCTCTTTGAAAGTATGTGCACATTGTAATTCCAGATGGTAAGCTATCTCACTATGTAATTTTATAGTAAACACAACGGCTAATTGTTTATCTAGTAAACTATGGGTGAAATAGCTTACAAGGGCTCTCCATCACTGTAAATAACTTGCAAAACTCTCCCCAACTTTTTGCTTTACTTGTATCAAGTCCACTAATGAAATCTCATGCTCAAGATTATAGGAAAAGTGTTGCATAAATTTAACAGAAAGATAATCAAAACCTATTACTAAATTCTTGGGAAACTTTAAAAACCACTCCAAGGCTTGTCCATCCAAGCTACTTGGAAATAATAGTAAAAGGTACATGTCACTATATGCCACTGGTTGACATGCGACAAAGAATTCGGTCAAATGAGCCTTGGGATCACCTTTCCCTTTATATTTGTCAAATTTGGGTGATTTATATCTTTGAGGGAATGGTATCTATAAATACTCCATGTTGAATGGATAAGAACACACATCATCCAATTTGAACTTTTTAGTTTGTTTCCTCACTTGAATAGCAACAATTACATCCTTCAGCTATTGTAAATCTTAGGATAGGAAACTAGAAGGGATATTGGTTTGATGGAGAAAATTAGTTTGGGTAAATGGCTAGGAGGTCACAAGTGGGACACTTTGACCAAGGTATGATAGTGATATTTTTTGGGTTATATTGGTTTGGTTGGGGAATGGACAAGGAATACACATAATTGGATTGGGATGTACTTGAAATTGCACATTCAGTTGTGTGATATTCTAGTTTGGGTTAGCAATAAAGGTTTGAATTAGAGGATTTTATGGTTGGGATGGGGGGATATAACTATATTATGCCTACCATGGTTGAAAAGAGACATGTTGCCAATTAATCAAACCTTGCTATGGAGTAGAAACTTGTGGACCAAGACCCCGTCTATGAATTTGTGGCACATTTTGAACCAACAGTTGTCTAGTAGGTACCTAAAAAACATGGGGACCTCCTTGTTGCATGAATCCTTTTGAGAAGGTGAAAGTAGGCTGCAGATTTGTCACCTGTTACTCACCAATATTTGCACATTGTTGACTAGTCATTGCTTAGTTTTAGATTGGCATATTAGTCTGTGATGGAAGAGGTATGTTCATCATTACCTGACGAGGTGGAACATTTGTTGCCCCTGATACATTGATACACTAGATTGGAACTATTTTTATGGAATACTACTCATTACTTAGTGAGGAGGAGTAGGGTTCATCACATTTTGTCATTGAGGCATGCCATTGGTTATTGTTTGATTACCTAATCCCATAGGCTGTACACTTGAGGAAGCAACTGTTTAAGGCTAGGGTGTAGAAACTCCTATTACTTGGTATGATAATCTACTCATAGGATTAACAACATGCACATGTTGTTGGCTAGTTGTTTGTGTGTTAGTACCACTTTGATCAGGATTGGATGTTGTTTGCACATTGTCCACTACGTTTGGCTCACTATTCAGTTTAGAGGCTGAAGATACCTATTTAATAAAGGGCATATGCATCAAGTTATCTATCAAAGTAGTTTGTATGAATGGGTCAGAACTTAGATTCTCTAGTCCAATTAACTCTATCAACACTCCTATTGAAGGAACTAGGTCAATAAGATACTTACTCACCATGTTCATCTTATTGAAATCGCGTGCTAGATTCAGGTAGGTTTGATATGTTGTTTGCATTTGGTTAAAGTGATTTTCCATGATGTTTTTGCCTTGATCAGATATATTAAGATCTAGGTACATTATTTGGACTAGATCCATAGGATTTCTAGAAGAAGCCTATTGATCATAAATGATATTGTGGGGCACTCTTACTAGACTAGGTAAATTTTCATGGGGAAAGTCTATTGAAAACTTGGTACCTACTTCTATGGTTCTAACCAAAATCTCATCTTTATTCTCTAACAAATATCACTCAGATAAAATGGATCATATGTGGAAGTCATATTAGTAGAATATGACTATTGAAGTACTGGCTCATCCACTGTAGGTATTGTAGCTAGGTATTGCACGGTTTACTCTTGGTCCTATTCTAAATAATTCAATGTGTTAACGGTTTACTCTTGGCCTTGTGCCCATGATTGATTATTACATCAGGGATAAGAACCCATCTCATAAGTAATATTATCTACATAGGGGTCTTTTACCATTTCTTCCTGTGCAACTACATTACTAATCCCTGGATTGTACATGAGTCCACTACGAGTGTAGGAATACATGTTGGGATCCATCGTCAATGCTTCATGATAAAAGGCTAAAGAGTTATACAAACTCTAAAAAAGGATAGAATCTAAAATAGATGATGTTTCAACTTGGTCTAGATTTGTCAAAAGGATCAAAAGGTTTATGCAAAAATTTGTGAGGAAACAAGCTAGCATAAAGTATCTAATGTTTCACTGTTCACACAAAGATAAGCAAGTAAATGGACCGAAAATCAAAATGCCAAACTCTAAGGTCAATGTGTTTTAAATAAGTCTAATCTAGGAATTTAAAAGTTTCTAGGTCTTTTGGCTAAATGCAGCATCAAAAGCTAGGCTCAAACAAGGCATGTGTTAGGACTCTTGACCAAACAGCATCAAAAGCTAGACTTTGAAAATAGATGAAAGTTTTAATCTAACAGATTTGAAACACTTCTAAGAAACTCTAGGCATTCGAGTCTTGGTCATGAACAAGATCAACTAGGTATAAGGTATGAAACAAAAGGCACTTTAGAAATAGTTTATTTTCTCACAAATAATGGTATTAAACTTGGTTCTTTTGAAAAATAAGCTAGACAAAGGTGAGAGGTATAATTGTGTTTTAGACAAAGGATCACAAAAAGCACACTCAGATTTACTCTAAAAATATAGGAACAAATTTGAACTCTATATAAGAGGGTTAATGAAAGAATATTTAAAATGCTTTGGGTAGCATAATGACACTATACTACCCAAAAGGTATAACAAAAAGGTTTGTTTCAAAAACTCTCAAAGGCAAAAGATGTTTTCCTACAAATTTGATAGCATAACACTACTTTTCTTGATTCAAAATGTTACGGAGCATAGACTTAAAGTACAAGTGCCTAGTACAAAATGGCTTAAGTCTATCAAATGATGATAATGATTATGAGTCTTTAATGGCCTTCAACCCAAATTGGAAATTAAACCTAAGTCCCCTAAAATTTAGCATAAATGGTGAACCCACTTAACAAATCAACCCTATGAACTTGTAAAGGTGCAATTTTGAAATTAGATTATAAGTGAAGGACTTAAATAACTTTGGTAAAGGTCTAGACTCAATTGGGAACCATAATTGTGCCAAAGTGGTTGATATGACTCTCAAGCTTTTGATGAACTTTTGAACAAGGCAAATTGATGATCTCATGCGGGCAGCATAACGCCTCTTTCTTCAAAGGAAAATTTGGACTGTGTGTTTGGTTTAGATTGTCTATTTACACTAATTTTTGACTCTAAACAAGACTTTAAACTAGAATAATACCAACTACTTAATCGTTCTTAGATCCTAAAACTAACAAGGTTGCTTGGTATTGTTGGAATCCATCAATATACATCATTTGAGAGGATTTTAAGTGTTCATATAAAAGTAAATATTCATTATATAGTAGGGTTTTTACATCCCTCTTCTCTCAAATGACAATACTATGACATAGAATTTGAGGTGCACCTTGCACCAATAATACTTACACGGCAAGTGGGGATTTATCTAATATCTAATAATTTTTTGAATGATCTAGGGGAATCAATTTCACAATGACTTTCACGCCAAACAATGTAAAAGAAAAACATGGATTTTGGGTCTATATCACTTGGCTTGTTGTAAAAAGGTCTAGTCATTTTTGCAACCACTACATCCTATTATTCACTCAGTGTAGTGTGATGTCCAAACTACCAATACATCTCGTGTGTAACTCCAAAGGAGCTAAATGAAGTCAATGTCGGGAGATGAAACACTGGGTCAAAGCTTCCCTAAAGAACTTGAGGGAGGTGATGAAGTCACCCTTGTAAGCCAAGTTTGCATAAAAATAGAAGACATGAAATAGAAAGACTTTAGGGTCATTTGCAAGGTCACCCAAACTTTGATAACTTTTTGGGGAGTGATTTAGATTACTTTCTTTCCAATCCTTGGACTAGGCTACTTACAATAGGAATGACACTTTTGATTCCAAAGGTTCCTTATAAGGGACAAATAGAAGATCATACACACAACATCCATCCTTTTGCCAAACAAAAATTTGATTAAGTAACTATTGAAAACAAGAATTTTCAAATGTGTTCAATTTTAAGCCCAAAATGAAAGATTTGGTGGTGTTCATTTGACCCCTTGGTTTTAGTTGCAAACTTTGAAAACATTCACCAAAAACATCTAAATTCTTTGTTAAACACCCAAAACAAGGTTCCTAATTGATTTTTAAGCATGAAAAGGTGAGTTAAACATGTTTTGAGTAGATATCAAGCTTGGTACTACAGCAAAAATGTTAGCATGTCCTTTAGCTTTGAAGCTCTTTTTAGTTTGAAACAATAAACTTTGGAAAAATAGCTCTCAAATATGTGTTTTTGGAAAAACATAGTGATTGGCATCAGTTATATACAACTGATGATGGTTACTTTGGCTAACTAAAATATAACTGATGTCAGTTTTGTTAATCGACGTCAGTTAAGCTATATAACTAATGTCAATCTAACCTATCGACATCAATTATTGTGTAAAACTATGGCAAATGAAAATGGTAAAATAAAGTTAGAAAATCAATTTGAAAGAGTTTTAAATGTCCAAATAAATATTTTAGAGTTTCAAAATGATCTTCTTCAAGTGTGAGATGATTTTAGTCCCATCAAGCATGCCATAATATGATCTAGGAATTTGACTCAAGAGAAGATGGTTAGTATGGTGTTAGTTCCAAAATGAAAACAAAATGAAAGAAACACACTAATAGCATAACAACTCTAGGCCTAGACACTAGGGAGAGCTTAGTTAATAAAATCAAATGATAAACACAACTAAAAAATAAGGCGTAAAGACAAGAATTCCTTCACCTTCCTTGAATGCTCCAAATGCCTTTGTAGTAGTGGCTTGTTCGGCTTGTGCTCATGAAGTCCTTGGCAGTGGAAGTTTGGCTACCTCCATCTCTCCTTGGCACCTTTGGATTGTGGCTTGGCTTGGATTGGAATAAATTTGGCATGATAACACTAATTTTATGAAGCTTATATAACTAATCATGCATTATAACTTTGCATTCTCAAGTCTTAGAAATGATGTTCATGACCTCTCTATTTATAGATTTTTGAGAATGTCTAGAATCAACTTGAACCATCCATCTCAAGATTGAGATGTGTGGTTGAGGATTAATTCAATTTTTGGAATTAATTTTTTAATTATCCTCATCATGACATTGGAAGAAAGGACAATTAAGAGGCATGGAGGGCATCATGGAAGGCATTGATGAGGCATATAGGGCATGAATGTTGATATTTATGGCATTTATGGCCTAGGGATGTCTTCCCAAGAAATGAGGTCACCTGATAATGTATTTATTAAATATTCATTTCAAAAAATGAAGTATTCAACAAGTTTCTATGGAATTTTTGATTAGGCCTTGATTTGGGCTAATTAGATCTTAAGCACGATTAAGCACTTTGTGCACAAATTACTCAATTTCATCAGAATGCCTTATTATTAGTCCAAAA
Organism: Torreya grandis; assembly: GCA_037957365.1. NCBI lineage: Eukaryota > Viridiplantae > Streptophyta > Pinopsida > Cupressales > Taxaceae > Torreya > Torreya grandis. The sequence goes on from JARHVA010000154.1 coordinate 1,330,223, forward strand.
TTTGACTGGATTATAATTGAAAGGTGATGTTAGATACATTGGAACCATATTCCCATTTAGGAAGTTACCAATAGCAAATAACAAAGGTACACATCTTGTGCAGAAGATTTGATAGGAAAAAACAATCCAGAACACCTAGGTGCAAAATTGGCATTTTGACTCAGAATGATCTGATCAAAGTTAGCTAGCCCATAAATTGCATTACCCCATTTAGGGATACCCTAGCCAAAATCAAAACTTTAATATGTTAGTTTCGCATCATTTAGCATATTTTAGTGTTTTTAGGCCAAATTGTGCATTTTGGGTAGAAATTGGTCAAAAGCCTGCTTGGAGGTTATCGGTGGCTAGATTTAGGTGTCCACACAAGGTGATCAAGAGTTTTATTAAATCCATTAGTGTAGTGATAACTCCATCTTATCATATGATGCACATAGTTTGACCATACATTTGTGCATACATGGATGCAACATCATCATCAGTAGTTTCCTCTTGTTGAATGTTTTTCAATAGTTGCACAACTTTGATCATCAAAATCTTTTCTATAATTGGATCTAGGTATTTTTCTTGTCTAACTTTTCTGATGCCATGATCCTGAGGCATCTCAAGTAGAGGTAGTCCTTTTTTTTCATGTTGTTAACATGTCATAGCAATCAGAAAGGCATTTTCTCTGGGTTATGCACTTACCATGTTTACATTTTAGACAACTTTGTCTTTCCTCCACTTGTCCAAAATAAGGAAATCCTCTATATCATGTTGCTCAAAAACTTGGTATTATGCATAATATGACTACCTTTGTAGATTCATTAGGTAGTTTCTTTGAAAATGATTTTACTCTCCACATATGTAGTACTATAGAGGATGCCACTGATAGTTATTTCCTCTATCACCTTGGTATCCTCAGTATTTACCTCAGCCTCCTTCCCTATTTGATTGATATCCCCTTGATGTCCTCCTTATGGCTATGTAGAGTTCCACTACTAATACTACTAATTATTGTCTCCCATATTGAACTATTATTACATAGCTGGAGGGGTTCAATTCGATTGTTAAGGTTACATTATGGGTGTAATCCAAGTTGTTGGATAATAATATTGAGGGAATGAGGGTGTCCAACTCAATGAAGAAAGAGTCCATCTAGCTAGACTGTGAGGTTGGTACTGTGGTGAACATGGAATCCATTGTAGACCCATTTGGGTCACACAATTCTTATCAACCTCTAGGCCCAGAATTATTTGTTTCATCAAGAAGATATGTTGTTTTATGATGGCAAAAACATTTTTGGAAATTCCCTCTTTAATTTCTTTTAGAGCTCTACAATTCTTTTCATCATGTGTAGTTGATTTGCAAAAATTATAATACAAGTTCTAAGGAATTTTCATGTATTGTTGTAGTAGATGGCATAATGTTGTGGCATGCCCTACTACTCGACAAAGTTCACAAAATTTTGTTTTTATTTTAGGACAATCATTTTGGTGGTGTCCTTCTTTATTACACTATATGCACCATAGGTTCAATTTAGGCTTTTCTATTTCATGATATTGTTCCACCTTTTTCATAAAATCCTGCAATGTATTTTTAAACCTAGAGCTAACTATAGGAGTTTCACTGTAGTCTTTGATTTATTCAACTTGTAGTGTAGCAACCCTAGCATCTACTTTTGTCTCATATTGCATTTGTATCGTGGCAAACCGAATCCTGCCTCATAATCCTTCAACAAACCATTTTGCTTTGTCTTTATCTATTAAGGTGAACTCTACTTTGTTTAATACATCCAAAAATATATGATCATAATCATAGATTGACTCTCCTAATTTTTGCCTTTTTTTTTCAAATCCTATAATATCTAGCTAGTGCATTTATTAATTTTAAACTCTGTGATGAGCTATTTCTACACATCTTGTAGGCTTGATACTTGCATATATATTTTGTATATGAATTCAAGTGTTCTCCCAGCTAAAGCTCCTACTAATTCACACTTTTGTAAATTTTCATCAGTAAGACCTTTAACTTACCACTTCATTTTTCAAGTTAACAAATTCTATTTAAGATCTATGGACCCATCATAAATGGTCAAATACAAGAATCCTCCTACTTGATTCAACATAGTGGTAGGTATAGATGGAGTATTCTACACAACTATTACTTGAAGTGACTACATCCTGATTATTCATATATGCATACTAATCTACGTACCAGAGGAATTTATGTACACACTATGCTTATCTATACTTCCTTGTTATTGTTAAACTTTACCTAATCATATATACTTCAAAGCCTTCTTAATTGACTTTGTCTATATTTTCATTACCCAATGGTCCACGTGCTCTGAGAATGATTTTTCCCAACTCTTCTCCTCATATTCAGATGGCTAAAAACTTCTACTAGGATATATAAGATTGGGCTTTGAGGATGCATACACTTATGGTGAATAATCCTTCCTAGTGACTTCTTTTTATAATGTACTTAAGCCTGTGACTAAGTTATATTCCTTTTTATAGCTCTTCTTCTTCTGTCAATACCTTTTCTTGTAGCTATGCACTACTTCTATCTTATATCTGCTCTACTCCTATACTACTCTCAACTTCTTCATCACACATCTCTTCTTCTACTCGTTATTCATCTTCTCATTCTTTCTATTGACATCCCACATCATCCTCTTTCTTCGACCTTTTCTCATCACCTCATTCACTACTTCTTCACACTCGATCATCATCTACTCTACTACTATTCTTACTTCTATTCACAATTAATAGGGTATTAGTCTATTTATTCCATTTATTCCATTTATTCTATTATCATAGTTCTCTTTCTAAATCTAGAGTTTTCTTCAGACTCTTCTTCCTTCGCATCTCTATTATAGATTTAGGCTCAAGCTCTAGTCACTAACCTATCCATCATTCACCATCATGTGCATATATCCCCATACGCCCCAAGTGACTACTCCATATTAGTAGGAGTAGGCACCATGGCCTTTTCCACCACCAACATCTTTAATAAAAGAGGTAGTCATTGCAAAAAAATTCCCCTGATTCCTCGAATGAAATGGTATTGTGTAGCCTCAAATGTTATGTAACTTTGTACCACAAACTCAGTAATATATCTATCTGTAGTTGTGGTGACCCAGTAATCTATAGTTATCATCCAATCAGTTTCCAATTTTAGTAACTAGTCAATCTTATCTTCATTCTAGGTAATGGTTTCTTCCACTCTAGGATGGAAGTAATAGTACTCCAATCTTGTCAACCATATAGCTAGTAATTTAGGTAACTCGCACTAGAAAATTTCATATATTTTGACATATATATATTTTTGAATAATTTCACTCATAGTGAGGCCCATCCTGTTGTATTCTTCTTCCGTAAAGTGCCATATTTTTTGGTCTAACCAAGTTTCAATATCTTGTTGTCCCAGTAACCATTTGAGCATAGCTTTCTCTTGGAAGAGCTATCTATTCTCACTACACCATTGTTAGTAGAGGTTCCTGGTTTATCAAAACATGCTAATTATGAGGATAGCTAAGTTATATGAGTTTGCACAAGAAAGAGTAGTGAAGTCATCACTAATGAAAGCATAATAAGGACAAAGGATGTGCACTCATGAAGAACCAGATTAACCAAAGAGTTATTTAGATGTGCAGAACATTTAAGAGTTATTTTAAGATACATTAAACCTTAGCATTAAACATGATAACACAAACAAGGATAAACACAATAAATTTATTAGGTAACCATAAACCAGAAAGTCTATATTGATCTCATAAAAGGTTATCATCTTCTTCATACAAACACACATATTTATAGTCGATATAGTTCTTGACTATTCATATCCTACTTTGTACATTAGCACCAATTTGAGGAGACTATTCACCTTTTATGTTTTCAAAAGTTGAGAGGATAAGACAAAATACACAAGTTGGCAATTACATATATAATGCATAAATATTCAAGGAATATAATGTGCAGTCTTACATATCTAATTTTATTCTCCCAAAAAACTCTCTTCGCCTTAGTCTCGACTAAAGCTATGCAATCTTCCCCTATAGATTCATTATCTATTCATCTCAACTCTGAATCTACCTCTATAACACAACAATCTAACCATCCTAAGGCTGACTCTAGCTCAATTATCCCCATAATGTTGCAACCTATCCCTGTAAGGATGTAATATATGCATCTTGAGCTCTCACATGTCTCAATAATCATATAACCTATGCCATTACACCTACCATCTGACTGTATGATTTGGTGTTATAGGTCTTCCATTATCCTATCCCTCTCAGTAGTAATACTTGCCACGTCTGTCGCCCAAGCTTGCAACTCTCACCTTAGTCTATCTAATAATGCCTAGTCATCTACACTTAAAAGTGGCTTGGATAGCCCCACATCATTTGAAACCACTCTCTTACCTTCTTAATTTCTACATGTGACCTAATCTAATCCCATAACCCCCTAATCTTCATCGTCAATAACCATAACTGTCGGGCCATCCCAATCCTACCCATTTGGCCCCACCTACTCATAATGTCCATCACACCTATCATGTGCCTAGGGATGTGGTCTTTGAGCTTGTCTCCTCCCTAAATGAGGCCATGTCTGTATCAACCTCTATATAGAACTTCTCCTCACTCTTGTTGACCACTTCAATAATCTTTAGGGCCATATCTAGGCCCACCACCCTATATATGCAATTATCACTATAGGATCAAATATGGGTGTCTGATAATCCCAAAACACTAGGGCAATGCTCACATAATCCACTCTAGCTAGTGCTCTATGTATTGTAGGTAGGTCCCCACTAAGGCCTCTCTTTGTCACTACAGGTAAACAGGTCTTCATCTCTTGGTACATACTATTGCCTACCATATTACTACTAAATCTGATCAAGCATGTATCTCTCAATAATGTAATCATGACAACCAATCAAATAACACTCCATAAGCATAAACCATGTCATATCTATGTCCTTGGCCCATCCCCACTAGACCTATCTATATGGCATCTAGGTAATCTAGTTGGCCCTCAAACTATTAAATGCCTGCCTATAAAATTGCATGATTCTAGCATGCACTCTTTGTAATCCCAAAAAAATACACCACCCGAACACTAGAGGTTGGTCAAGATCCCTATCTACCTAAGTACCTAGTGGTTTTTCTATAAAAATATGCTCCCAAATCCAAATTTGTAATAGCAATGATGGACCAAGGCTAACTACCCCTTTATATGCACCCATGTGCAGCTCCCTATACAAATGGGCCAGTGCCACAAGACCCTAGGCAAAAACATGATAGTCTTACACCATGTCAGCTACCACATCTCCTAACCTAAGGTGAAACCATTTTCTACTCTTATCTGGTAAAAGTATGTTGGTAACAAGAGAGACATCATAACCAATGTCAACCTATCAATCATCTCCTCTCTAAATGCTTTATCAATATCTATTCGAGCATTCCACACTTTGACCTACAAATACCCACACAATCTTTGTACTTTAATACTAAGGGTTCAAGATCTCTAGTAAATTTGATTGCCTCTCATAAGTAGCTATAAACATTATAACATGCCCTCTAATGTCACCATCATCTCCCCAGTCATAAAGTGAAAAGTATTGGTCTTCAAATACCACCACTTCACTAGGGTTGTAATCAATTCTCTATCAATCCAAACCACTAGTATCATCACAATATAGTACAAACTAATAATCTCTAACACTTTGTAGTCTATGAGAGTCAATTTGTGCATCTCATGAAGCACCAATGGATGGAATAGACTGGACATTAATAATCTTAAGTCCTCTTGCACCAATAAATAACCAACCAATCCATACTCACTATTTACCCCTTGTGCCTATCCAACCAATCAACCCTACCCTCCCTCACTACTCCAACCATCTTAATTACCCACTCTAACAACCTATACCTATCTAACAAATCATCCCCTCATCTTGTTATACACCTACACCTAATCACCCCTCACAAACCTTTCCACTTATCTCACTAACCTAACCAACCAATTAACCTCCCCTATATAACTAATCCAAATCCTACTATCTAACTATGCCTCATTACCCATATTACTCCTCCTAACAAACCCTTCTACCTGTCTAACTTATCTACCTACTCATTTGTCTAGCTTCCCTACCCTCCTACCTAACTAACTTTATTCTTCCTTACCCCTTTATCTGTTTCACACATTTATCTACCCTATCCACCCATCATCTCCTTGACCAACCATAATATCTACTTTTATCAATATTGCATCTTTCTCAAAACCCAAACCTATAGCTTTAACAAAACTATAACTAATAATATATGATTTTACAAAACTACACATCACCATTTGAGGTTAAGCAAAACTACATAAGCCCCCTTGTAGTATTGCAATCTCACTCTTTACTCACTATAGTATTACAAACCTACATATCACTACATGTGGTTTTGTAAAAATGTAGCTTACGAGTGTAATACCACATGTTACGATGGCAATACCACAACTAAGGGCAATGCCCCCAAATGTACTAATAATAAATAACCATAATAAATGCATAAATGACAAAAATAGTTAAATAGGCTTTGAGTACTCACTGGTGGTCCTACGTCAACCACCCTCTGGTGCTTTCTAACTCTCTCTTTGTAGTTTGATGAGAGAGGAAGGTGATCCATCATTTTCTCTCTAGAGCTCAAATCCACTATAACCGATAGTCAAAATGATTCATTTTACCCCCTTTTTTTAATTTTACCTCCTCAAATTCACCCCTTCTTTTAGCCCCTTCACCTTGTTTAACACTTGCTAACTATCCCATACCATCCAAATCATCTAATTTTGACCCCTAAACCCATGTCTATGTCCTGTTACCACATTTAATCACCTTATGAATCATTCTTCATCATTTTTTGTAATATATACTTTTATTCCCTATTTCTCGTCTACCATCCCAAGTCAGAACTACATCGACCTAAGATCTCTTAAGACTATGTAGGCAATACTTGGCCATTTTTTAGTGCCTAAAGATAGCTCAACCACTACTAACACTCGATCCCATCACGTCCCCTATGGGTTACATGAATCTATTACATCATATTGAGCTACAATATTTATATGAAATATGTCTACTATCACTAATCACTTGATGAATGTCCTTTATTGTCCCATAGTTATCCCTTGCATGCATATTTACTCAAGAACAATCATCAGCTCATGGCCTATCTCATCTCTTCATTCCCAGACATTTGTTGACATTTCATAATTTTCCATCTTATCATCTCAATTGGTCTGCCTCTTTCCTTGTCATTGGTCATTTCCTATGACTTATCTCCTTAGGCTAAACAATCATATCCCATTGCAATTCTTCTTAGGGAATCTCATCGTATCTCATTTATCACTCAGGGCATCCCAACCCCTCACATCTTGGTATTATCCCACCTCAGGGATTTCTTTTTGAGTGGCCATTTGGCTTGCTCCTCCCTGCATGTCCCCTTGAGGGGGCATCATGCACACTAACATCATTTTCTAACTTATCCATGAAATGGTTCTTCTTTAAAATATAATTACTCCTACTTCGTCCACTCACAATGCCCTTTCAAATAGGGGCAAAATATATGCACCTAAATTCTCTCGCTCTAATTATTTTATTCATCATGCTAATTTATCGTATAACCATAATCATAGTCAATAAATTAAAATCCTATTTCCTATCAAATATTTATTACATCCCATAAACCTTTATACACCCTCCTAACCAATTAATCACCTCATTATCCTACTAACATCCCACTTAACTACTAATTCTACTTCATTAGCTAGCCACTAGACCACTTACAAATTAAAAATTCATATATATTCAACTACCACCTAGCCAACCTACCACACTAGCATTTCTCACATCCCTATGAGCCTTAAACCTCACTAAATCCCCATCTAATCCCCATTATCCCTTAATCTAACCTATAATTCTCTATATCTAGAGAACCCTCTCTAAAATTCTAGAACTCTCCAAACTAGAGGCTTCTAAAATAACTAAAAATTCCCTCTATCAACTTATAAATAGCCATGATTAGATCATGTATAAGCTAATTATAAAGTCCATAAGCCTTATATATACTCTCATATCATCCATATACAGCATCTATACTATTGAAAATCCACTTAAACATCTAAAGAAGCCATTAAAGCCATCTTGAAGCCATTATCAAGCAATCCACATACAAGTCAAATAGCATTAGAATCAGTTGGAAAATCTTGGAGGGAAGCTACTAAGAGCAAGGTGATGGTAAGGATTCACTCCTAATTTGTTGATTGTTCCTAAATTTCTCTTTTTTATGTTATTGTGCTTTTGGGTTAAACTTGTTATTTATAGTATTTTCGATTCATAACTCAAAAATACAATCATACACTAATGATTTGGAAAAGTATAAATAATCATAAAATATAATACATGCTATATCACGATGGGAAAGGTGTAAAAACAAAAGATAAATAAATATAATAAACTAATGGTAAAATAAAAGGTAACAAAAGTTTTTAACCGTGTATAAGTAAAAATTGTACCAAATTAAAACAAATATAAGTCATACTAAATCAAGTTGGGAAGTATGAAAATTTGTAAAAATTTGGTAAACGTGTTATAATAAATGGTATAAAAACAAATGAATAATAAATTTAATCAATCATACTAAATTAAGATGGGGAGTATGAAAAGAAAAACAAAATGTAGGTATAAATCAAATTAATCATACTAAATAAATATGGAAAGTATGAGAAATTTAATAAAATGGTTGTAAACATACATACAATCAAAAAATAAGATAAAAGTGAAGTGTTTATGAAGTAAGAATAAAAAATACCAAATCAAGATGGGAAGTATGTAAATGATGTGTAAATCATAATGTAACACAAATTATCTCCAATTTAAAGCATGGAATTTCATTGCGACTTGATCATAGTATGAGCTTTTTATTGGAATATTTATGGGGAAAGCATATTCCTATCCAAGGTCTTACACCACAACTCACAAGGTGAACACCAATGAGGTGAATGGTAATGAGAAGAAAAATAAGGAAATGTTTTGGGAGAAATGCCTAGTCCTATCCAAGGTCTTAAAATGCAACTCGTAAAGGGAAGACCCTAGAGGTATGATCAGTTAACAAAATAATATTCATCAAGGGGAAATATTTGGAATGTTTTAATGAAATAGGGAGTGTAAAAAGCATGACATATGCATTTTATGAGAAAACCTTAGTAAACGTGAGGCATACTAGGTAAGAAGGAAAGACACTAAGATTCTAGTGATCATCAAAAAATAAAGAATACATATTCATAATGAGTACAAAGATGTATAGGAAAATAGGTGAAATACTAAGATCATCTCATAAACAAGGAAAGTAAAAAGGACCTATCTTCCCATAACATGTTCCCCATTCCTCAGGGCCTCTTATAGAGTCGTTTGTCTACTATGAAGAATGGGTACTTGTGTGAGAAAGTAGGTAGCATTATATATTTTTGTTGCCTATCCCAATCTACTAGCCTATCATACCCTAACAGACCTCAGCTCTATGATGAGGCCAATTGTGGAGTTTGAGCTTTGATTAAGGATAGGGGATGTGCTAAAGATAGTAAATCATGTATTTTGGTGTAAATAGACTTTTGAATTATATGTTGCCTTTTTAATCATTGTCTTTTGTTTAAATTATTTGGATTTTAACTTTTTTTATGATTCCTCCCCCATACAGATTTAGAATAACCAAAAAGTGATACACACATATGAGCTTTAGACTTTGGTTATAGAGACTAAGTAACTAGAGATATGACTAACTAAACAACTTAGGATTATTTATGAATCAGTATGTAATCTCAAGTTTCAACCATATGTATGCTTAGTATGTGAAAAGGAAATAAGGGGAAAATGGAGATCAGATAGATCAATGTATAGAAGTACAATGAGAAGTAATGTTTGCTAACTAATCATATGGTAAATATAAAATACTAAGGGAATAAGGGTTATATAACCAAGTCATAATGATAATTATCTTTATTTGAGTTTTAAAGATAGCATTCATGAAAATAATGAGAATAAGCCATAAGAGAGAAACCTAACAAGAATGAAACCATGTAAACCACATAAAGTATAATATAATGGTTAATGCAAAACAGATAAGTCAAATCATGTTTGATAAATAGTCAAAAATATAAGATATATAAATGAATCACCAATCTAATCCAAATCATATGATATAATGATAAATAAATGTGAGATATCACCATGTTGTTTTCACAAATATTGATAGATTTTACCACAAATATTATCTATAACATCTGACACATCCCTATGCAGCTATATTCTGATGATAGTTAGCATCTCATCAATCTTTATGGAAAGCTATGAAAATACTTCCTTTTGTATCATCTCTACTGAAAAGGTAGGTGTATAATAATAATATTGATGCTCATGTGGCATCTCCTATGGGATGCTTAATGTGAGGAATAAGTATCTTAATATGAATAGTATATGTGGATCTACGAGGAGGTGAAATTCGTAGAGAAGGAGGAGCCTTTATGCATGGGAAACCTTTAAGAGGAGTAATAACTGGTGTTGGTGTAGACTATTGTAAATATCAAAGATGATGTTGAATCACTCATCATCGATTAGTATAACATGTAGAACATTGATTCCAAAGACAAGAGGCTTCCCCATATTTAAGGATGTACTCTATAAGTAGCTTGGGAGGTAGTATAGTATTATATTTAGATTGGGCAGTGGCTAGTCACAAATTATCGATGTATTTCCTAAGATTTTATTAGTGGGTAGAAGAATGGTTATTTGTTCCATAGAAATAATAAATACGTCTATTAGTAGACTATGGAGGTCTACTAGTTGAAGGGGTAGAAACATAATCCACTAGCTATTGATATAAATCGAACTCCTTGGTCTAATAACCAACAAATCTATGAATATCACAAAATGTTGATCAACCCATTATGTAGGTAAGGGATTAAGTTGAGTTAATGGTTGAAGACCATCACCTAGGAAGGGAGGAACTAGAGCAAAAACTGGACTAGGCTCGTCTGTAGGTAAGGTTGTCTATGTAATGGGTCTAAGCAAAGTGGCTAACATTTATGAAAGAAGCATATTAGAAGGGTCATGATATCTATAAAAATGACAGGGTCCTATCATGGCATGATCCATGAGTGTATTCTTGAGAGGCTCTACGATGACTAGAGGCATAATATGTGAGCGATCCATCTCTAACCTATGAAAAATAGTGGGAAAACTAATATTAGGTACTATAAAAGAAGGAATGATAGAAGAAGAATGAAAAGACTAAAATAAACAAGAGTGATATTTAAGAGCCTTGACATTTCTATCTTGGATGAATCCAACTAAAAATGGTCATCTAAAGAATAACCATCATCATAATCCGGTGTATGTAAGTTGATAGTATATGTGTGAACTATTTTATTAGTCAAGCAAACATGGTGAATGGAATGTCTAGTTTTGGTTAAAGTAATCAGTATGGAAGGTTATTGATGAGATTGAGGCTGAGCAGGAGGAAGTTGAGTGATGATGTGAGGGCAAAGATCATAAGTTTTGATCTTTAGGTTTATCTAATCTAGTTCATCATCATCAAAGTCTAAGAGGTTAGGTGTAATATTTCCAATTACTTTTGGATGACTATCATAACATCTAGTGGAGTTGATGGGATAATTGAAGTGTTTGGATTCTTGAAATGGAATGCTAGGTAAGGGTTCAAGAATGCGTATTTTAAAAACACATCATTCTTTGAATTGCTACACCCCTAACCTATTGCATGTATTGGGATAGGAATAACTAACATGGCTTACTTATCCCTCTTTGATGTTATATCGCATTTCTATATGCATTCATCTAGTCATTAAGATGGCCTATGGAGTAACAATGGCCTAATTAGACTATAAATAAGAGATAGTGGGTAGTTGTTTATCATCATATTGTGACTTATGTTCTTATTGAAGCTTGTGGAGGTTGTCCACTCAAAGTGGCTTGTCTTTTATTCATATATTCTTCTATATTTTAGTCATATTATGATATATTATTATCATTCTAATTTATTGTTGAAGTAATTCATTACAAGTGGTGTCAGAGCTGTGATTTGGGCAATCTTGTGGGTGAAACCCTAATTTTAGAGATTTGCTTATATCTTTCTATCCACTATGAATTTTTCTTCAATTTTTTTACTAAAACTAGGGAATCAGTTAAGGACATCATAAAACAAAAATTAGCATTTGGATTAAAATCTATATGGGGTACATTCTTTGTATTTTTTGATTCGAGGTCAACATAAGTACAAAAATGTTTGGTCAAAGTTGGGTCAAAAGTGCCAATTAGGATCAACATTAAAGAGTTGTTTTATGATAGGACCACAACTAGGGGATGAGGAAAGGGTGTCAAAACTCTAGGTAAAACTCCTCATAAGGAAGAGATGGATTCATAATGGGGATTTACTAGATCATTTGTTCCAGGTTTCTCTAAGATAGATCACAAAGTGAGTCAACTTGACTATAATGTGTAAGGCATTCAAAGTGAAATGCAAGGCATACAATTTGAGATGAAAGTTTTACAATCTAGTTTGGAAAATATCATGATGAGTTTACAAAATAATTATCCAAATCATCCAGCTATCACTATTACACAATCCCGCCATGGTGGATCTCCCAACCAACCTAATCCAAATCCAAGTACCTTATCATAGAGGAACCTATTACCAAAGGTAAACATGCATAAATTTTGATGGAAAGAATCCACTCAATTGGATCAACTAAATGGATAATTTTTTTGATCTCCATCAGATCTAATGTGGATAGAATATTTCAATGGCATCCTTGTATCTAGAACCTAAACAATTAATTTGGTATCGATGGTTGTGTGCTCAAAATAAAAAGATGACTATCAGTGTCACCTGGTCAATTTTTATAGAGGAGTTACAATTACACTATAAAAATAGTGTGATAGAGAATTACTTCAGCCAACTGGTAAAATTGTGATAGACTAGCTCAGTCAAGGATTATATTCATCATTTTTAGAAACTATCTTTATGTGTGGAGACAATGTTTAATGAGAACCTATTGGGACCAACATACCCCATGCATTTAAATTTGGGACCCTTGAGAAGTCTTTATATCCAAGTTTTGAAGCACTTGACCATTGAGGTCCTTGATAGAATTTGAAGATCATTCACTCTATTAAAGAGCATGCTTGTGTGATTTAATCTTCTTGTTTTGTATTAACCATGTTAATGAGTTGAGCGAGTCATTTTACAGGTTCCATGGCAATCACCCAATGGTTCTATATTCAGAAACCATGGGTGGCCTTTGTTTCAAATTCAAATATTAGAGGGAACCATGTTGGTGGGAACTAGTTGAAACTCATCACAAAGAAAAGCTATAAATAAGGGCTTCACATGGGTTTAAGTCATGTTTTCATAACATGACTCAAGTTCTTCATTATACTCCCCCCTTTCTTTTTCATAAGTTTCTTAGGTCTAATTTGGTGTAGCTCTATGAGGTCCCCTTTTGAATCATCTAACTTAGCCTAGTTTATTAATATTAAGGCCCCGATAATCATCATGACCTTAGTCTTAATACCTTATGCTAAAAGCTTTTATTTATGTCATCGGTTCTAATGATTATCTCCCTCACCCTTTGTAGGATCCTATGAACAATGCTTGCTCAATAGATTTGATCGGACAGAGTGCCCTAGCCTTAATAATTTAGCTTAAATAACTTGCACCAGGATCAATCCAATGGCCTGTGCTTGCTCACTGGATTTGATCCAATTATGTGAGAAAAAACAAGAAATTCAAAAAGAGCATAAGGCCCCGAGAGACAGACGTGTGGTGCCTTGATGGTCAAATAGAAGGAATAAAAGGGCCCACCTAATAAAGGTATCTAATTAATTACTAAACCCCCACATGGATCTATGGCTATCACTGGCTTGTTGCATTTCATCTAATGACATGAGGCCCAGGTGGACTTTTCAAAGGCATCATAGGCTCCTGAGATGGATGCATGTCAAATTTTCATTTGAACCACAACTAGATCTGGATCAATGGTAATCACTTACCAGATTTGATCTATCAGTGTGAAGGGCTCGATGACTTTTCAAAGCTCCATGAGATTGGCACATTGTAATTTCTCAACCAAGTTGATAACTAATAGAAGATATACAACATAAGAAAGATCTGTTATGATGTCAAGTGTCATGACTACAAGCCTAAAGATCATTAGACCAATAAAAGGCAAGGACTTAGATTTGGATCGGTAGATCGTGCTAAGTCTAGGAATGTGATCCTATAGTGTGAAATAAAGGATACTTTTAAAATCTAATGACTAGTGTCTGAATGACACTTATGAAAATTGTCATGAAAATCCTATACTAATGCCACATAGGCTTCACACAAGCAAAAGTTCTCCATCAAATCCAAAACATGTATGAAGTTAAAGCCTAAATATCTCCTGCCATTAGATTTCTAAAACCTAAACCCTCTATAAATAAGACCCAAATTAGTTTAATTGGTTACAGTTCAATCAAGATAGCATAATTGTGCTCTTGAGAACAAGTGTTATAATAAGAACCCTTGGCAATCTACTATGAACAATTCAATAACATCAGAATTGGTAGCTGGCAGGAAATAATTTAAGATAGAAGCTAAGCTTTATCTAACCTCTAAAAATTAAGGGAGGATTTTTAAAGATACAGAGTTGGACCTGGTGGCCCTAAACATCTATGGAGTGAAGAATTGGTTTGAATTTTTCTTCTTGGTGGACAAATTATAGTCTATCTCTGAAGAGGAAATGAGGAACATCATAGTAAATCGAAGGTATAATGACCTATTTATGATTTAAATGGCTAGTCTCCACCATGCCATGGTGAAATCATAGGTGATGCACTGCATTGATGTCCTTGCACCCATCTTTGTTGATTGTAAGATAAATGGGGAATGGATCATTTAAGAGGGTAGATCTGAAAAGGTGGCATACATCTCCTTTGTAGCCTTTGAGACCTATTACAAGCTCCCCATACCCCATCTCAACCTCCCTACCATGAGGGACTGGGTTAACACCTAGGACTTTGATTAAGTCCTCACACCCTAGTTAATCCAAGCACCCCATGTCTTCAGGACCCTGGATGGCAAGATCCCTATTATCTAATTCAGAGAAGGCATTAGAATAATCATGACCCTACTAAATCAATCCATTGGTACCCCTTCCACCACATATGTAAACAAAGTCTAGGTATCCTATGTCTATTTCATGATAGAAGAGAAATCGACCCCTCCAGTGGGAGACCTAATTAGCTTCTTCCTAGCTAAGCAATTCATAGCCATCAAAAGATGGACCTCTAAGAAATTCTATATGATATCCCATCTGTTGGATTCCCTTCTAGCCTCTGTAACCTTCCCTAACATTATAAATTGGTCCCTTGATGGTAGGACCATAATTTCTCACTACTCTTCTAAATTGCATATATTCAAGTATAGGAACCATATGCAATTCATCTATGATTGTGTTTTCCCAACCATAGTTGATGCCATCACAGGAGTTCTTATGCCAAGATTGCATCCCCTTATCAATAAATAGGTAGAAACCATGGGGGATGTATGGTATTATCCTGATTGCACTATCATTAGGATAGAGGGGATCCTAACCCAACCTTATAAGCTACCAATCCATGTCCCCAACAAGCTTATTGAGTAATAAAGTGCTTCCCAAATCATCCAGGGTGTTGATAGAATATGCAGAGAGAAGATTAATGGCCAAATCCATCCCCTCCTATTGGATATTGGGAAGGTTGTAATCAAAAATTGAAAGCAACTGAAAATCATGGTTACACATAGAAATTCTTTTGATTTTCAATTAGATGACCTTAAGATGTGAGACCCTAGGAATAGGGTAGTTAACCACATTAGAGAAAGAAAGGTCCTAAAGGTTGAATATGAACATAAACTAGGTATCAATGATGACATCTACATTAGAGCAAGAAATTTTGAGGAAGTGCTCTTCAAGATCAAAATCTACAATATCAAGTTGAAATGCAGACTGATCAAGGACAACAAGCCTTCAAGGCAGATATGAAAATTGTATGCCTTGCAATATCATTTATTGCCAAGTCCATATGGGACCACTCATTAGGAGCCCAAGGAGTATCCATCTGAACCTCAACCCCACCAATAGGAAACACGAGTTGAACAACCTCAAGATGTAAAATGCAAGGAGAAAGTTAGAGAACCAAGATTGGAATAGAGACTTGGGGAAGGTCACTCACCTTCATTACTCTTATAGAGACCACCTTCTCCCATAAAATTCATTGATATGATAGCTCTTGAGCCAGAGGAGACATTAGAGGGTGCCCTCATCAATATAGTAGTAGCATATGGATTAGATAGAGAAGAGGATCCCTCTAAAGAAGCAAGAAAGGAGTTAGTTCCATTGGAAAGGGAGAAAAGGACAGTAGAGTTGGCCTTGGTTCCTGTGACTCCAAGGAAGAAGCCTAAGTTGATGTTCACTCACCCTACCAGTGAATTCCACCTCTTTAATGATGAGTTTCCTATCCATGGACTAGTCATCCCTAACTAATTTATCTATTGGAAGTGGTAGAAGGTCCTATCCCTCTCTAAATCATGGGACTTGACACAAGTTGGCTTAACTATACATGATAAAATCAAACCATAGATCAAGGACATGGTGGAAAAGCAAGAAGAGAGAAGAATACAGGTTAGTCATGCTCAAGAAAGCCAAAAATTTGATGCCCCCAAAGCCTTTGGTAGTGAAATTGTGGAGGTGTCTAAGCCTCCAAAGTTAAAAAATCCAAACACTAAAGTCTAATTCAACCCAGACACAATAGGATTAGAAAGGATTGCCACAAGGAGAACCATGGTTGGTCAAGAAGAATTCACCTTTCAAAAGGTGGAACCATTCACAAGGTTAACCCCTGTTGAAGGGCAACAACTTGGAGAGGCTCCCATCCATGAGGAGGATGTGGAAAGTTTAATTAATGCCCAATCTTAGTAGGCTAGGGATAATGTCTAGGGATTAAAGCAAAGAACCCAGAACCTAGAGAAGGAGAAAGAGAATTTGCAAACTCAAGCAATTCTCTAAGTGCTAGACTCCATGATTAAGATGCTTGAAGAGTTATTTCACAACATGTTCAATGCAATGAAGTCTATGAAATTGAGGTAGAGTGCACTAGAGGACCAGGCCACCTTAGCCAAGGAGTTGGTTACTTAGTGGTAAACTTTTGAGGATAAGATTTCTCAACTTCTTAACATCTAGGTTAGGAAGTGAATACCAAATTTTAAAGCCATCAGCATGGGGCACCTAAGTGCCATTTTAGGAATTGTTGTAAGTGATTGGCATACCAAAGTGGAGGAACTTATTTAGGAGGATAAAGAGCTCATAGGCAGAATTGAGAAGCTCTTAGGAACTATGTTCGAGGATCTTGCATAGCCCACTACCCTAGGAATTATCAGTGATGAATAATTCTAGCACAGAGCCACTATAGTGACTCAAGAAATCAAGGGCAAGAGTCAAGGACAATCAGGACATGATAATAGCATAATATTAGGCATGATATTCAATACAAGGGAGAGGATCAATGAAGCTAGAATCATTAAGAAAGCTTTGGCTAGGAATGACAAAGATTTTGATGAGCCGACTGATCAAGAAGAGGAGTGCATCACAAGGCCTGCCATAGACTTAGGCCTAGTAGATGAATAACATGAATGAGTTATGAGTATCCTCTAGTAGCAAAGGGTCCCACCTCCAATAATCTAGTTATGACTTACCTAAGGGGAAGTTCTTTTTTGTTAAGGCACATGTTAATTTGTTAGCATAATTGCCTCTAGGTCAGTATGATTATAAAAAACACTTGTATTGGAGTTTGTTACAAAGACAACTGTCTTTATCTTTGTACACCTATATTATTAAGACCGATCGATATACTAATTGGATTTTATATAAAGGCATGTATTACCATTTGTAAAAAGAGAGATTTTTGAGCAAAATTATATACTCACATCAATTAATACAGCTAAAAGAATTTTGCAAAGATTGTCTATCTAGTTGTATTGATAGTTGTAGCTTTTCTCTCAATTATTTGTCTAGATCTTAGATTTAAATGGTTTCTTTAATTATTAACCTACATTAACTCATTTATAGGGTTGTTAATTTGTGATTTGTTAGGTTGGTTGAAAGGATAATGAGTTGCTTCACTTTAATGACTTATATCAAAGATGTGCATCAGCTATTTAGATATAGAAACAAAATATTAAAAGTAAACATGGTTCTTACTTGTAATTTCAATTTATCCTTATAAATTAGCCTGGCTTGTAATGGAAATTGAGCTCTAGCTATTTTACATTATAAATTGGTTTAAATGTATGTTTAAGAAACTAAAACTTGTTATGATGTTTGAGGTAAAGACTTGCAATCACATTTGTTCCCTTTTTGCCTTACCCTCTCCTCTTTTCTCTTTTTTTCATAAATATATTCATTATAGTTTAAATTTCATTGTAAATATCCATTTAGTTTAGTATAACATCAATATTTGACTAAGAAACCATCAAGAAGGCTAAACAAAGGTGGTTCCCAACCACTAAATACTATAAATTTGTGGAACAATCTACTTTGCTCTGCTGCTATTTCACCATAGGCATCATAATTACCAAATACCTGCAACTCATGCCTTGAATTATTGAAATTATAAAATAAGTAGTGTTTTTTGAACATTGAAAGCACCTATGGTACATTTACAAGCATCAATAGAACCTAAGTGACCTATTTCTGGGTGGCCTCAAGGACCACATTCAACATGAGGTACACATGTTAAATCCACTTAAGGTTTTTGATTTTATTATCATAGCACATAGGGCAGAGGAAAAATTCATAGCCAAAAAGTACCAACCATTCACTCACTTCAAATATCATAGCATATCAACACCATCATTTCCTCCACCTACCAGATTGACCCCTTAATAAATTGAAGAGAAGTGTGCAAACATATTATGTTTCAGCTGTGATAGCAAGTGGATTAAAAGACATAGATGTGTTGAGAAGAAGATATTATAAATTGAGGTATCTAATGAAGATGATAAAGAGGATGTTGTCTCCAATGATGATGAAGAAGAGATACATTAGGTACCTAAAGATTCCCAAGCTACAATCTCCTTTCATGCACTTTTAGGTATTAACACTCCTCAAACACTTAAGGTGGTGTATTTCCTTAAGAAACAAAAGGTGAGAATGTTTATTAACTCAGGGAGCACACATAACTTCATAAACCATAAGTTGGCCACTCAATTGAATTGTTTTATTTATCTACCACCGAAATTTTAAGTCATGATTGCAGATGGTGGCACAATCAATTATTCAGGTAAACGCCATAGTATTAAACTTGTTATGGGTATGTACAATATATATTCTCCTATGTTTATTATTCTTATGGATGGTACATACATTGTTTTGGGAGTTTAATGGCTCACAACCTTGGGTACAATTAAGATGAACATCTAAGAACTATTCATGCACTTTCATTCTGGAGGTAGAAAATTGAACTATGTGGATTATAGGCAAAATCTCCACAATTGGTTAGTTCACATCAAGCATGATTATGTTCCATAGAACTTCAACCCATAAAGACATTTACACATCTTAATCTACATATGATTCTCGATGACCACCCATCTATTTTTGGGGTTGTGCCAAAAAGACTACCACCAAAAGTAGAACATGATCATGTCATTCAACTACTTCCAAATAGTCAACCACCAAATATAAGAGTGTATATATATCCATATGTGTAAAAGAGTGAAATTGAAAAGATGGTCCATAATATGATAGAGTTATAGGTCTTCAAGCATTAATAAAATACATATTTATCAACAGTGCTCATGGTACATAATAAGGATGACACATGGAGGATGTGATTAGAATACAAGGAACTCAACAAGTACACCATCAAAGATAATTTTCCTATTCTAGTAATTGATTATTTACTTGATGAGTTGCTTGGTGTTGTTTATTTCATAAAATTAGATCTTCGTTCAGGGTACCATCAAATTAGAATCAAGGATGAAGATGTTCATAAAACCACTTTTAGAACTCATTAGGGCCATTACGAATTTTTGGTAATGCCCTTTGGTCTTAAAAATGCACCATCTACTTTTTAGATCTTGATGAACACTATTTTTAAGCCTTTTTTTAAGAAGATTGTGCTAGTTTTCTTTAACAACATATTGATTTATAGTAAGACATGGGAAACACACTTGCAATATGTGAAACAGTTGTTGATAGTTTTGGAGCATCATCAAATTTATGCAAATCCATCCTATTGGAATTTTAATGTACAAGAGGTAGAATACCTGGGTCACATTATATCCCATGAAGGTGTCAAAGTTGATCCTCAGAAGATCAAAGCTATGGTGGAATGGCCAATACCAAAAACTCTTAAAAACCTCTAAGGGTTCCTAGGACTAACAAATTACTACCAAAGATTTATGAAAGGTTATAGAAAAATAGTAGCTCCAATCACTACATTGCTAAATAAGGATGCCTTCCACTAGAATGATGCATCTACTAAAGCATTTGAGCCACTGAAAGTAGCTATGTATACCACCCTAGTTTTGGTTACTATATACTTCTCAAAGACATTCATTATTGAATGTGATGCTTCCAGATAAAGGTTCAGAGTGGTAATAATAAAGGAAGGAAGACCCCTTGCATTTGAGAGTCCTCAATTCAAAGGTAATAATCTACAAAAACCCATCTATGAGAAAGAAATGATGGTTATTCTTCGTGAAGTCAAACTATGGAGGCCCTATCTGACGAGTATACACTTTAAGGTGAAAATAGATCATGATAGTCTCAAATACTTTTTGGAGTAGAGATTATCATATGAGGGACAAAAAAAATGGGTAAAAAAATGTTAGGTTATGTTTTTGAAATCATATACAAGAAGGGTAAAGATAATGTAGTAGCAGATGCACTATCTAGATAAGATACATCCATAGAAGCATTACTTTGAACAATGTCCATGTTGTAAGGAGATTGGGTGGATGAAGCTAGGTTAGAGTGGGAGAAAGACAAGGATACACAAGTTATAATTTAGAATATCCAACAAGATTATATAGCCTCCAAAAAATTTTAATGGAAAGGTAATGACCTATGGTATAAGGATAGATTATACTTGTGCAAATATTCAGAGTTGAAGCATAAGATTCTTACAGAGTTGCATGCATCTCCAATTGAGGGACACTCTAAGTATAATCAAATGAGAAGTATTTTGGGAAGGATTCAAGGGAGATGTACAAAATTTTGTGGTAGAATGCTTGATATGACAATAGAGCAAAGGTGAGATAGTTAAGACCCTAGGTATGTTACAACCTATAGCAATTCCTAGTCAAAGGTGGGAGGAGGTTTCCATGGATTCAATCATAAGGCTACCTTATTCTGAATGTAAGAATGTTATATCAATAATTTTGGGTAGGCTTACAAAATATTCCCATTTTTTTGTCTCTCACACCCATTTACAATCAATTTAGTAGCAACTATCTATTTGGAGGCAGTTCTAAAATTACATCGAACCCCAAAAATAATTGTAAGTGATCATGATCATATTTTCACTAGTAATTTATGGACTAAACTATTTTCCTATTTGGGTGCTCAGCTAGCTCATACCTCATCTTACCACCCCCAATATAACGGACAAACAGAAGTGGTCAACAAATGTTTAGAGGGGTATCTATGTTGTTTTGTATCAAATAAGCATGAATGTTGGGTTAAATGGCTACCACTTACAGAATGGTGGTATAACACATCTTTCCATACCTCTTCTAAAATGTCCCCATTTATAGCACTATATGGTTACCATCCACCTTTCATCACTTTTTCCTTAAAGGGGCAAACCAAGGTTCAAGGCATGGAGGAGTACATTTAGCATCAAGAGGTTTTGGCTAGTTTGAGAGAGAATTTGGCCTTGATACAAAATAAGACGAAGTAACAAGTAGTTCAACACTGTAGTGAGTGACATTTTGACATGGGTGATTGGTTCTTTGTACATTTTTAACCTTATAATTAGATGTCCTTGAAGTAATAAAAAGAGGACAACAACCTTGATCCTAAGTATTATATCCCTTATTAGGTTCTGCATAAAATTGGAAGTGTGGCTTACATGCTAGAGTTACTTCACTCATCTCATATAAACCCATTATTCCATGTTTCTTACTTGAATAAGGTCATTGGATAGAAATTTTTAGCTTAGATAGAGCTATCAAAATTAGATGAAGAAGGATGAGTCATTTTGAAATCAAAGAAGATCCTACAAATATGTACTGAGAGGTTGAGAACCAGAGATACTAAGAAATATATGATCAAGTGGAAGAACCTGAATAATGAAGATTCAACTTGGGAGGATGAAGATTTTTTACAACAACATCTAGATTTATTCAATGTTGAGGACAACGTTATTTCAAAGGGGAAAGCAATGTTACGCCCCTAACCTATCCCATGTATTGGGATAAAAATAATCAAATTATAGCTTACTTATCCCTCTTTGATGTTATCTCACATTTATTTATGCATTTATTTGTTTAGCAAATCAGCCTATAGAGTAACCATGGCCTAAGTAGACTATAAATAGGACGTAGTGGATAGTTGTTTATCATCACATTATGAATTTTGCTCTTATTAAAGCTTGTGGAGGTTTCCCCCTCGAAGTGGCTTGTATTTTATTCATATATTCTATTATACCTCAGTCATATTGTGATCTATTATTGTCATTTTAATTTTTTTAAAGTAATTCCACTACATGAAGTGTTGGAAATTCAAAGGATTCATGCCCCCTTGAATCTTGTAGATAACACCATTATGAGGGAATTTAACACATTGACATGTCGATGAAGCAAATGCTCTCATATAATGAGTCCCAAGTCAACCAAGTAAGATATTATAAGAAAGTGGAAAGTTAAATTTCATGAATTTCACATGGATAGTGACGGGAAGAATGGTTGTGGGATGCCAAACACAACCTAACACAAGCATTTGTCCTCTATCATAGTCTTGGCATGTACTATATGTGGATTTAAGGTTATATTCAAAGTATCAAAGTGTTTTAATAAATTCAAGGGAGGCAACATAGGTGCTTGAACCTTCATTAATTAAAGCATGCTTAACTTGGATATCACCTATTTGAATGCTAATGAATAAAGGTGGATCATTTGCACAAAGTAATATCTTGTCAGGAATCATAGAAGAGATAGGAAACTTAAGTGAGAGGGAAGTGTCCACTATTTCATCAACATAGATGGACATCTCTTCACATTGTTGTAGTATGTTATCTTCATATCTATATATGGTAGCTTCTTTCCCTACAAGAGGAGGATGAGGGATGTTTATTTCAAACAATAATTGTATTAGATGATTACGATGGTGGCGAAAAAATTTCATTATCTCTAAGAAAGGAATTTGAGATGGGAGATGGGAAAGTTCCATAATAGGATCCCATTCGTCATAACCTATGAGAGGATTTTTAGATAAAGGTGCATAGTGTTGCAATACATCCTTTGAAGGGAGGTTGGATGTGTAATTAAACATATATGATAAGGTATGGTTGGTTTAGGTGGGTTGTAAGTAGGTTGATTGACCTTAGTTGATGTGATTGTTTGTTGAGGTATTTATTTTGGTTACATAGAAGAAATATTATTTGATGTTTGAGGGATGTTTTCTTTAAATATGGAAGTTGGGGAAAAAATAGAAATTATATCAATATTATAAGAGGTATGGTCAATTTGTGTTGTTGGGGGTGGTGCTTATATGGGTATTAGTTCCTTATGCCCCAATTTTATGGGATGATATGGGGAAGTGTCTTGAATAATTTGAAATGTTGAAGAGGTGTGATATATAGGTGTTGGGTTTGAATTAATATAAGTAACTAATGTTCTCATATTAGTCATATTAACCACATTTTCATCATTTGTGTTAAGGTATACAAGACTTTCAATAGTATTAGTAGTAGGGGTAGGTTGCACAATGTTGTCTTGGTGATTAGGAAGGGGATCCTTGTATATATCTAAATAAGCATTAGCTTGGTTTAAATCTTAATTTTAAGTTTGAGTCTCACAAAATTTAAGTGCTATGTTATAAGATTGTTGACATTTTCATATAATGGATTCGTGGTCAAAGTTAGGACTAAGGATAAAATCCATAGCAAGATTTCTTAATTGTCTACAAGTCTCATGAGAATGGCCCCAACTTGTATGAAACCAACAAAATTTGTTTAGATCATACCATGATTTCATAGGATGAGTGGGGTCAAGATCTCATGGTAGAGGTCTCAGAATACATTTTTGAATATCTACTAATAGCAATGGTTTGTGCACATTAATATGATTATTTTGAGAAAATGTGGGATTATGATTATAATTATTGTTAGGTGGAGGATGATTCTCCATGGTATTGTTTGGAGAAATAGCTTGGATGGTGTGTATGGTGTCATAAGTGTCAGTAACACCATCATTGGTTGCATGATGATTTTTATTTTTGATAAGCATGTGAGTTCCCATTGTAGGTTGAGGAGGTTCAAATTAGTGCATGAGGAAATCTTGGAATTTGGCTTGGTAAAGAGCTTCTTCCAAAGTTTTTCAAGAAAGGGTTTTAATGCAATATTCTAATTTAGGGTGGATAAGATTATTAAATAGGTGGAAGAAGTTATCATCCACTGTATTATGCTCAGATTTGTTAGACAAAATTTTCCATCATTTGATGAAAGCTTGTGTTGTTTCAATTTTGAGTTGTTTACAATTAATAAAATGAGTTAAGTTGTTTTCAGGAAGATCACTATTTTGGAATTCTTGGACCAACAAATTGACCAAGTCTTATAGGCTAGTAATAGAGTGGGTTTTCAATTGATTTATCAATCTAAAGCATCTCCTAAAAGTGTTTTAACTAAGATTTTAGTGGAAACAAAAGTATTAAGCTTAACCCAATCTTTGTAAAGGTTTTAAAATGTTTTTAGATGCAAGGTAGGATCTGTAGATCCATTATAATTGATGGTGTAAATTATAAATCTTATGTCACTATTGGCAATTTGAGGTATGAGAGGTTTATTTTGTAAATTTTTGATAGTTTTGTTGATAAGTGGATGTTACGATATGAGGTTACCATATGAATCTCTGAGGGGGGGAGCATTAAGATTTTGGGCTCCCCATTGAACATGGTGGGGTTGATTTTAGAGATGTATTAGGTGATTTTGTATTTGCATCATTAGTTTGAAATGTATGTATTTGGTTAAGCATTTGTAATAAAAGTTGATTGGTTTGAGCAGCATTTTGGCTAATCGATGTAACATTTGATGCAATAGAGTTATGTGAGTTATTAAGAGGTTGAGATGCACTATGAATGTGATATGAGGTAGTGGAATGCACCACACTAGTGGCATGAGAAGAATTATTAGCAAAATAAGCATTAGTAGCATGAGATGCACTAGTAACATAAGAAGCATTAGTAGCATGAGATGCACTAGTAACATAAGAAGCATTAGTAGCATGAGATTCACTAGTAGAATGGGTATGGATGTGGGTATTTTGAAGAGCCCCACTAAAATTTGAACCTACCATATTTATAGAAATACTTGGCATGGAGGTAGAAGAAGACATAGATGATGACATCTTAGTGTGGGAAAGAGACACGATAAAAGGGAAAGGTTGGGATTAAAAGAAAGGGCTTACCCCAAATCCTTGGGAAAAGTTAGGGGAAGGTGAATGGGGTTCTCTTATATAGGGTCCCATCATAACATTGTAGATGGTTATAGGATCCTTCCTCGATGTTGAGGATTTTCATTGAATAAAAAGACCATTTCAATTATGTATTCAATATCATGCTCATCTTCTAGTGAAAATAAGGGTTAAAGTGCCAAGTAAGAATGAAGAGGAGTCCCATAGTTGGTAGTGTAGGTGGTAACATGGACATTGCTTTGATCCATGGTAGGTGACATAAGGTGCGTCTTAGGAAACCTATTGGGATTGGTAAAACTCATCATGTTTGTTTTATTTAATTATGTATTATCATCAAACAAGAAATTCATGATGGAGGGAAGCTAAAAACTTGTTAAAAGTGAGGATCAATTGGTAGGATATGGGGTCAAACCAGTCAACACTATCTTGTAAGACAATAAACAAGACAAGCTACAAATGACACAATCAAAAAGGTCAACTCTATAATACTAGTGGTTAAACTGATAAAGTCTAAAAGACAGACAATCAGATAGGTCAACTTTGAAGGCAAATAGAACAGGCAGTCTGTAAGAGATTGGGTAAAAAAAGAATGATTGTGTTTTGAAGAAAAATGGGAACTATAGGAGACACAATAAATTAAATCATCTATTTTTAGAGGGTAAAGATAGGTTTTGAAAGTTATGACTCTGGATGATCTAGTGTTATTTTACAAAAAAATGAAATAAACACATGGGCAACTGGGTTGAACCAGTCGATCTAGTTACAACACATAGCAAAACCCTTGTACCAACACTGGCTAATATAAGTTTTGTAATACCACATACAATTATCTAAGAGCAAGTAGCAAAAATAGAAATGTTAGTTTATGTAGTCATTCCTGAATGTTTTAAATTATAATTTTAGAAGTTAATGTGATAGGAAGTTAGCTTCAAAAAGGAACTAGAAAATTAATCTAAGGATGGTTTCAGGTTGTTAAGGCTAAAAGGGATCTATATTGGTGATGGTAATGGCTTGGCATTGGGACTTGCTCCCTCACTTCACAATCTTGCAATGATAAGGGTGTTAGGTGTTTTGCCAATATATACTATCAACCACATATTTATACTCGGCCAAAAAATTGAGTTGGCTTCCCCCTTGGTGATCAAATCCAAGTAGGTAGACCTTGGGTTGAATTTGTTCAATGTTTTTTGATATTATGTGGTTTGGAAGTGTGTGAATAAAACAAAAATAGTGTGACTAAATCGATAAATTAAACCTTCTTATTTAGTGTATGTGTGCTACTCTAAACAAGTAAGCAATACAATGAAATATGATTTAATTACTAGAAAAAATGAGTTAATTTCTTTGTTTGAAGATTACAAGGTCAGTTCTGTCAACCAGGTATGCAAATACTACATAATAGAATCGATTAGGTCAATTCTATCTATTGAAGCAAGGGACAAATAAACACAGTCAAATGAGTCGACAAAGTCTCCTGGATAAGAAGTAAACTACATAACTAAGTTGATTCAGTTGATTGATTTTATTATAGGGCTATAGTTTTATAGATTGAAAATAGTGAAAAATAGGATGAAAATGAAGGAAATAAGTGACTGAGTTGGTGAGAATGAACCTAAGGATTTTAGAGATGTTGATTTTTTTGTTTTTATACTGTGTCATCCAGATGAATATTTTTAACCTGCTAACAAAGTTGACTAGGTCGACTGAGTTTGAAAACCTATATGTGAAGCAGTGAACTAAGTCGAGTGGATCGATCCAATTACCTATGGTTGAAGATGACCTACATAAAGCAAAATAGAGTCGATCAAATTAACTATGTGTTAAACCTATGCTCAAAATGTTAGACTGAGTTGATATATTCAATCCTATGGTGTAAAAATAAAATATATAATAAATGAAAGCATGAAAAAAAACCTATAAGGTTTATTTCATGTCAAGTTCACCAAAATATATGGCAACGAAAAGTGAATTTGATCTACAAATTAATCCTAGCTCGGAGAAGATAAATCACACTATCCCTTCCATTTATTGGTATATTTAGATAATTGGGGTCATGATCAATATGGATCCTCTAGACCTAACTAAGGGGTATTTTATCACACAATATCACTATAGAGGGTTCCAAATCCTCTAGACAAGCAATACCACACAATAACCCTAGATAGGTCCTATGGTTTCTAATAATGTAAATGACAAAGTAAATTAAATTTAATCTAGTGCTCACTAAAGCTTATGGCACAAATGGGGATAATAAACATAAAATTAAACATGCAAAGAATAACTCTACTCAGTTCAATGTAAAGGTAATCCTAATGCACAGAGAGAGAAACATATTCATAAGTTAATACATGTAAATCTATCTAGTAATAAAATAGGATCAATAATTAGTAATACTTACCTTGAAGGCAAACCTATCAAGCCTCAATATCTCCCTTGGCCAATGGTGTATTGTAAGATATTATTGTGATTCATAAGGATAACAAATATAGGTCAGCTATAGACTACATGACTTTTCTTATGCATCTAAAATACTTCTCACAAGACAAAATCATTCTCTCTAAAGGAAGTATGAAATCCTAAGCAATGATTCCTCAATTAGAATGGTGGATAACTAGATGCACAAATGAATGATTATCTCTATCCTTCTCTAATGAAAATGGTGAAAAAGATGTGTTTATATAGTTGAATCTAACCCTAAACCCTTCCAAAGTTTTAGCCGACATAGTTGACCTAGTTATTTAATAAATAAAGAAATTAAGTCTCAAACTAAGTTGGTTGGGATAGCTTAGTCTCATACGTGCTTATTTCTAAGAAAAGAGTCAGCCCATTCGACTATGTTCGGTGGATGACAAAAAGAGGTTTTGGCTTAGGCAGGGGCTATTTGAGGTGGTGAATTATTTAGAGTAGTGTGTAAGGGAGGTTTCAAATCTTAGGGATACATATAAGAGAGGTTTGTGTTGGTTTTAAGTGGTGGTATAGGGAAAAACAATCTTGAGAATCACTAATGGTCTGCCCACTATTTTCCTGCTACACCCTTTAATGCATGCACTCAGAGAGATTAAGTCTTGATGGGTTCCTACAAAAGAGAAAGCATTAATAATTGATAAAGTTTGAAAATATTGTGTGTATATGATCATTACCTTGGTTATTTATATTTGCATTTGCACCATTGGTTTTTTCATCATCATAATTTTAAGCAAAAGAGGTTTTATCTAGTTTTTGGTGTTCTTCTGGGTTTTAATATACAATGCATTGATCATTAGGTGGATTAAATTAATGACCATAATGGAACTTTCATGCATGGTGTTCTGCTAGTGATGCCATAAGGTTTGTAATGTTCAAGACAGGTATGAAGCACACAACCACTAGGGCTAAATCAAATATGTAACTAAGCCTTCCTAAGTTATGCCCATAAAAGTAAGAAATAAATCATATCTAAAAATAAAATACAAAAAACTAAAATGAACTTTTCAAGAAGGTAAAAACCCTATTATGCAAACTATGGTTTTGGTTCAACAAACAGAGGATGGGTTCACCAAATATTTTATGATTTTTGGATTCAAAAGAGAAACATACAAGAAATAAATTTGTTTGAATGCAATATTGCAATGTTTAGATCTTAACAATGCAATATAATACTTTGACAATATAATTCATTTAAGCATGTTCAAATAAATATAGCAAGTACAAAATAGCTAAGAGATAAAAGAGAGCATATCTTGTTTGATGTTTTATTATGGAAGATGATAATGATCAAGAATTGTCATAGGACTATAATAGAGATATAGGTTCTATTTTCTCTAAATTCTGAATGTGTTTAACTACTGGACACTTGCGTCCAAGTTAGATGCCTCTATTAACAGTAGTGTCCTTATATTGACATTAGTGTCTAGACCACAATATAGCTCCATTTTTGGATCCATCATTTGGGTTTTTTTTAGGTTTTTTATCATCTTCTACCCGATGTTTTTTGATATTGAGCACATGTTATCACTCTCAATTTATTGATCAAAACCCTAGGTTTACTTCTCTTTGCCTTTAGATGATGCCCTGGGAAAAATGGGTTAGTGGGAATATGGTGTCCAGTTGCCCTAAAGACCCTATTGTCAGTGAACATTGCCTACATAGTCAATACTATGAAGGACTCAGACTTATGTAGTTCTCCCCTATGTGTTGGATTGCGTGTGAATCATTTAATATGTGCAAAACAAGTACAATAGTGACCTGGCTTGTAACTTGGTAAATTGGGCTCTTGGGATACTCCTTTGATAATTCAAACCCATGTATATGATGTCCCTATAACTGATATGGAAATAAGAGGAAATTGTGAAGCTTTGCTTTATCGAGTGCTTGATATAATCATTTTGATAAGTTGCCTTAGTTTATGCTAGGTGAGTAAGGAATGAGGGTTGATCTTATATTTATATCAATCCCTTTGGAGAAATAACTCATATTAATGCACATAGACCAACCATTAGGATATATTTCATTTGTAAAATAGATGACTTTAAGACACTAGACACTTGTGTTAGGTCAAGACACTAGACACTTGTGTTAGGTCAAGACACTAATGTCAATGCTAGTGTGTCCTAGAAGTTAGTGTCCAAGGAGCAAGAAGTAGGTATAAGTTCAAAACTTTTAGAGGTATAAGATAAGTATATTTTAAGCATTATGGACAATATAGAAACCTTGAGTCATCAACATAATACTAGTCAAACTAAGAGATATAGGTCAAATGGCACAAGATAGAGCAGACATAAGACTTATAGAAGCGAGAAAGTTCCAGAACTAAGAGGAACAACCAAGGTCTGAGTTTTCTAAATGTACAAGACTAAGGTGCTATATAAACCATAAATATTGTCTAACAAAATACCAAATAAACACCTACTAAAGATAAATAAATCAATTTTACAACCAAACTATTCTGCCTTATTCATGCCTATGGTCATATAAAGCATAGGAGCAGTCAAATTACATGTCTAAAGCACTCAAAGAGTAGCCCATTAGAAAATTTATAAAATTAGATGCTAGATCATTGCATGCATCTTAATATAACATAATACACCCTTGTATACATGCATTCCCACAAAGAAGGGAAAATAACATAAGTCTAAGGTCCTCCTTAGAGTATTGGCTATGTAGGAAACACTCATTAACAAAGGGATCTTTGAGGTTAGCTCGACATTGTGAGCCCTCTAACCCATTTTTAGAAAACTCATTATAAGCGTGAATAAGGGTGAAGAGACAGGTTTTGATTAATTATCAAAGAGTGACAACCTGTATCCCATATTTAATTACATCAATGGAAAGGCAACTTAAAACCTAGAATAATGAAGTTGGATGCATCAAGATCTAATCATTATTCCATACTAGACACGTGTCACATTCAAACATTAATGTCGATGATAGTATTTATGGTTATAAAAGTATAATTTATAGAATTTGATGAGTGATCCAAAATACCAATCTTGCCTAATTTCCACCTATTTCTAATGTAGATCTTCTTGCACATAGTAAACTCATCTAAGTATAATTTCTCTTTGGTATTACAATCAATTGAACATATTTTGAATTTAGCATTTTCTATATTAAACATATATCAATATTATAATTCAAAATATTCATTTATATGAGTTTGTGATTAATTACCCTGCTATATATTAGTTTATCACCCTTATGCTTTAACTATTTCTATATTCTTAACCCTATCTCCAATATACTATAAAATTTAGGGTTAAACACCCATGAATTTATCACACTTAGAGTGTTTTGTGCTATTGTGTTCCTTTGACTATATGAATGCATCTGGAATCGACTTAAATAATTGACCATTATTTTTTTTAGAGATGAATAAAATAGGCTTATGACTTGACTAAGGACTGCTTAAAATTCTTATAATAATAATTACGAAGAATGGGGAACTTTTTATCAATGTGCAATAGTGTAAATATGCTTGTGTATTGTAATTTCTAAGTGAAATAGTAAGTGACTTGAGTGTGACTTTGTAATAATTCAGAAGGGGTAAACACATGTAAGGAAACCTAAAAACATGGAATACAATGTAAGGGAGGTTTTAATTTTAAAAATTGATTGTTGGAGGGCTAAATACAAGAACATTCCATAAGGACAAAAAGGCATCCCACTAATGTCTTGTTGACTAATTTGACCCCCTAGTCAAATAAATCAACCCCCTTATATATTCAAACTTCCTATAGGGTCTTGTTAAGTCATAAAGGTCATTTAATGTCTTTTACACCTTGATCATTTGTGTCATTGTCCTAACATCCCTTTATGTCATCTTTTTGACCTTTCTAATGACTTGTATGGTTTTTTTCTAAGGACAAGTGTGTCAAAGTGTAAGTGAACATCTCATATGTTAGGTGCATGTTAGAATGGTAGTTTTGAACTGACAATTGCAGGTTCAACATGGATTCAAGAAGATGATAACAATTTTAGGTAGTTAAAGGTATTTGTACGGCATAAATGGTAAACTTGTCATCTAAAAAGGCTTAGGAGTGTCCCTTCAGACCCCCATAATCCATCTCCAAGATTGAGAAGTTATGACAAGTTCAAATTTGGCAAAAACTGGTCTATCTCCTTCATCGCTCTCCTAGGCAACGTCATACAAGTCAACTAATCTACTCTTAATACAGACATGACAGGAGGATTTGAGTTGAATGATTTTGGGAGAAGTTATTATCCTTAATTCACTTCCTTTTCATGGAAATATTTTTTGGTTTGGTGTACTATGCTCTATGAACAATGACTAAGATTGTTGATGACTCTAAACTGCCTACATATCCCCATGGCCTCCAATTTTCTTATATTTATATAGTTGTTTGATGTTTCAAAGTGTTATACATGATATTTCAGCTCATTTCCTTCCTCTCCATGTTTTATCTAACCTATTTTTCATGTGTGAGGCTAAAAAGATGGGCAAGATCATCCTTGAGTTTGGAGTGAGCACCATCAATGGTCTGCAAATAGTTGTTTTTAGTTGCAATGTTTTATCCTCTCACAGTGACTTTAGATCAAAGGTAATACACTTGTCTTACCTCCCCTCTGAGCATAATTATGGTCTAGGCAAATTAAATAGACCAATGGTGGTCTCAAGGCTTTGAAACTAGGTGGAGTTGAATATGGTTCATCTACACAGTCAAACTTCAGTATAGTAGCAACCTACAGGACTGTGTGGGAGGTCTAAGACAAAATGTCGAGAATGATCTTGAAGTGTTTGGATTCAATTGAGAACTTCAATTAGGCCTAAGATCATAAAGAATACCATTTTGATAGTGGTGAGGTTCATATACACAGTGCTTTCAAGCAAATTGAACCTTAAACTTGCAAACTCCTAGTGCATTAACCGAATAGAAAAATAACATGACTTGTAAGCACAATTAAGTTCATCCAAGTATTGGAAGGTCCTCAGTGACCTCAACAAAAGATGGAGGTATGAAAACATAATGCTCAAACATATGACCACCTACATGAACTCCTTGATAACACCTACAATTTGGTTCATTCACATACTAACTTAAGTCCATAAGAGAAGGCATATTTGGATAGTGATCAAAAACACAAAATTAATGAACATGTATAATCGCTTAAATAATGGTTATGGCACCTTCCATATGGTTCTTAGATAGGTATCAACACCTATAGGAACCTTGTGAATTTTGAAAGTACACCTACAGTTGGAGGTAGTTTGTAGACTTGTCTAGGCATAAGAAAGATGCTATGTGATTGATGGGTAGAGGTTTAAAATTGAGGACCAAGATAAATCATCCTCAAAAGGATATATCACATTCGTTGTGACCTTCAAGGATAAAATACATAAAGCAAGGACTAGGTTTTTTACCCCAACTCACTGTCAACTAAACTCTGCCTACAACATACAAACCTAGAAAGATAGTCTTATGAAGTTTGATAATTGAGACTTCTAGGAGCACAATCTAACCCTCAAATTTTGTGAAAATTGTCTTCATAACCTAATATAACCATCCATAGTCTCATTTTAGTCTTGAAAATAGGGTATATACCCTCTATTTTATCTTAGATAGAGGGCACTTCGTGAGCAAGGTAACATTAGGTTTGGTATGTGAGGAATAAAATGGATAAACAAGAGATTTTTGAATGATTGTGGATAATGTGTGAGGTTGGATTAGACATGAAAAAAGTGTTGGAGAACTATACAGTCATGGCAAACCCTCAGAAGGGTCAAACACTCATAACTATAGTCTACGTCTACTAGGACAAGAACTATACATGAGCCCTACAAGTGCCTCACTTGATCCATGTGACTATATGAGTCTTAAATTCCCTTTGAGGAACTTAAAGGGAGAGTTGAAGATGTATCATATCCATTGGTTTGCATAAAAACATCAAAAATTAGTCATTTTGACCCAAACCTCTCTTAGGCCCAATCAGAATGCACACAAAGAGCTTGAAGGTCATTTTTATATGCTCATATCAGTATGGACACTATGCATGGTGCCCCAAGGAGTTGGTAATAGTTGAAGGGGGTCTCTATCTTTATTTTTATGATTTTTTTTTTGGATTTAGACGTCTGGTTTTTTTGAATCATCACTAACGAGCAAAACCTCCTAAAACCCTATCAAGAACTTGATGGATAAGAAATAAATAGAGATGCATCCAAGAGGGGCCAAGTGGCCATGAAAGTGATTGGGAAATGTTTTTAAGTCCCTCAATATTGTTGATATCCACTTTTTTTGTACTATTATCTATACAAATTGACCTAATGCTATGTTTTTTAATAGGAATTGAGATGTTTTGCAGATACAGAGGAGGATGGACAAGTGAGAACCATTGTGTGATGTATTTAGATACTTTTCCTATATTCTAAAACTCAATTCTCACCTTGGTTGAACATGTAAATACCTCTACTATCTCATTCATCATAGGTAGTTTAAGTGAGACAACGAGAAAGAAAAGTGATTGGCTAGTGAGACAGTGATCAATGTGACTTGGAAACTTTTGAGGTCTACCTAATGGAGTGGAAGGCAAGGTTGTTATAAACAAGTGTCCTACATCCTCTACAATTTATCTTAATGAGAAACAACAAGTCACTTAGGTGACAAGTGTGAGGATAGACCTAAAGGACTAGTGATGAATGACTGCAGGCAATGAATGACAAGTGATAAGGATGAATTCATTAGTTAGGAAGGCATATATGACCTATACTAACCTTTTCTCCACATTTTCATGTTAGATAATATGTGTCAATGCTTCTTATGTCAATTTTGGATAATCAATTGAACCCCTTACCATAATGAAGGTAATTTCAAGCAAGATAATGAGGAGTTATACACCAACTTGAGGAAGGTGCTCTGATTCAGATTAACACATGTTCATGACAGCCTCTTGACTTCTTTTCCACTTCATTCCATGGCTTTGTAATTGGTTCTCAAAGTTTGACACTTGGTCTTATGACCCTTGAGATTCACGTCTTCTCTCTCCTCTTCTAAGTTTTATATATTCAAGCCTTTTTGGCTTTGTATTGGATCCATAATTGGTATGGCGAAGCCCTTCTGGTTTTGACACCTCATTTGCCTTTGAATAAAGTTTTATAAAGTTGATTAATTCTCTGAAATCCTTGCCTAAGAGTGTTAATTGGCTTGTGTGGTTGATAAGCGATGAACATACTCTCCTTCCATCCATTTCTGCTCATGTATGTTTGTGTGAGAGATATCTCTTCTAACATGTTTTATAAAGTGTATTATTTTTTAAGTGTGTCTTGAAGTGTGAGAGGGACTAGTAGTGTCTTGTATCAAAACTTCTTTTCACCCACCTCTAGATAGGCATATCAATCTACCTCTATGAGAAATACTTATGCTAGAAGGACATAGAGTTGAAGTCAGTTTGAGTAGTCTTCATTCTTAATTGCAGATGCAAGTGTGTTGTGTGGAGTTATCTTGGTGTGTCACCTCATTATCATAGATTTATTTATGTTTCCTTCTTCCCTTTTCACCCCAAATAATTATTATCTTAGTGTAATGTGAGTCTAAGAGATAAAGCAAGGGAGCTAATCCTTTCAAACCTAGAGATCTATCTCTTATAGTGGCTTATCTATGAAGGGAGATAGTTCCATGTTATCCTAAAATTGAGAAGGTCTACTTGACTTCTCTAGGGTGAAATTTTAGGCTATAACATGTCCCTCTTGGATGTTATTATCATTTAGGGAAATGTATGGAATTTTGGATATGGGTTTTGTCCATACTTATGCTTAAGGGTATTTTAAACAATCACAACACTTCTCTAGGTGACATATAAATGTCTTCAATAAAAATAGGTTCTCACATGTGTTTAACACAAGGTAAAGTGGAAATATAGTTATTAATTAAGTTCACAAGTTAATTAAAGTGGAAAAGGACAAAAAATTAACATGGTCAAGTATTCATGACTAGATTTAGGTTGCTACACAAACAATCACCACATTAGTGCTCAAGGAGATTAAAATGTGATACTAAATTATCTTATGTATAAGGGCTTAAGAATATTTTTATATTGGTGTTTATTGTTTCTATATCTATCACAAAACTTAATATCAATCAAATGTGTTTATATGAATAATGTTGTCCATGTAAATGAAGAGTGAGTTGATGTCACATAGGTCTAAGTATGGCATGTTTTTAATTCTCAGCCCCACAGTAGATTTTTCTTGAAGAGTAGATTGTCAATTTTTTAGAGCAAAGTCTCTACCATTCAAACACCTCTCCCCTATAAGATTCATGTTTTAATAAGAATGTAGATAACTGTGTTTAAAAAATTGAATGGGTATAGTTGAAGTTATACCTTAGAGAGTACTTATAGATGGTGAATGTTTTTTATTTTTTAAAGTAAATGAAGATAAAGTATGTGTAAATTATAGGATTGGGTTTTGATTGGTTTAATTATACATTCAACTAGGTTGATGAACTTAAAGTTTTTAAAAGTTATGTTTTGGGGGCTATGCTTCATGAGAGATTAGTGAGGTTATCACGAGATTTATTAGTCCCATCAACTTGGTATAATATTGAAAGAAACACGCCAAGTATAAAACAAAAATGCTTCATGGAAAGTACACCACTATAATGAAAAGGTGTGGTAACTATACATTAAATTCTCGGTGAGTAAATAATCTCCCTTGGGTATTATTTCAAAGGATGTGAATTGATTTGTATCCTTTGACATAATGCCTATAGAATAAATGCTACAATCGTTTCTAAAAGAGGCTATAAATAACATTACAATATCATTTAAGGTGGTAAATTTTCCAATATAAAAGTCAAAATATTTAAGAGCTACTAATTTAATGTTCAGTTTTAAAATAAAATAAAGACTAAAAAGAATAGTAATAGATAAAAAAATATTGAGGAATAAAAGCTATTAATTAAATGAAACATACAATAAATCAAGTGCATCAAAATAACCTAAATTATTGTTAGGGATTAGTTTATTACATTGTGTGAGTTTAGATATTTACCAAGAGGTAAATATAATATTGGTGAGTTAGTTTGTTAATTATATTTGGGTAGTCATAATATTGTTACAACAATATTACAAACATAGTTTATTTATTAGTGTATGTTATTCATAGGAATTTGGGTGAGAGTTTGATGGAGAGATAATCTCCATAATTATAGGTATGATATTCCTATAATTTTTTAATGTCTAGGATGAATAAGACATGCAAATTATTAATATAGTGAGAAAATATTATTTTGTTTGAAACAATGTTTGTGTGTTTGACTCCTCTTTCTATGCAAATCTGAACTAGTTCCATTATCTAGTATCAAAACAATGGAATCCTAAGGATGGTGAGGTATAGTTGCACTGTGATTTGTCCCTATGTATGAGAGATTATTTATCCTGAGAATGAGTTGGTAATTTTTTTATTTGTAATAGTTTTTTAGTAGGAGAAACTTATGTGTAAGGGAAATAAAAAGTGGAGAAAATTCTTGGTCTGATCCACTGTGTATGTACTTGTTATTTCTAAGAACTCTAGAAATATCAGTTCAATGCATTGTAGTATTGATCGTAGTAGTTTCATGAAAATCAGATCAAAGTATTGAATTCAAGTAAGTTTGTTGCTTCATACCCAGACTATTGGTGTTAATAAGTCATGATCTAAAACTTGTGACCTTGGACATTTGCATCCACGTTTCAGATCTAGAAAAAGTAATAAAATTTGTACATTGGCATTGCATTAGAGGAGCACAACTCACATGAATGATTGTTTTAGAAGGAGACATCTTATCTTGTTATCCATTGTGTATATCTGAGTATACTATTTAGTTTGCTAATGACAAGCATTCCATAAATGTTTGAGCTCAGCTTGCACATTAATGTTTTGATCTATGTTTGAAGCACCATTCGCTTCACCATCAGATGTATCTTGTTGATATGATGTTGACAAATTTGTTCAATCACCTCAGCTTCATATATAATATTAGATTCTATGGCTTCTATATTGGAGCACATAAAGGAGATTGGTATTCTCAACTTTGAATAGACATTTGGATAATTGTTTAACATCAAATACTATATTTAGTAATTATCTAAACATGAAATCAACTAAAAAATACTCTACATGTCATGTTGATCTAATATTTTATTTAATACTATAACTTAGTGGTGTCATCTGAACCAAGATCTAACGTTGGATTATCCACATGCCATGTAAATCCATGCATAATGCATAAAAGGAAGGAAAATAAATGTTTTTTTCAATGTGCAGTGAAATCCATTTAATCATGACATCAAATAGTTGAGAATTTTTGCCACGTATCCCACCATCAGTGGATATCAAGCTTCGATTGTCAATAAGTATTTATTTGGTTTTTAACTTTCATTGGCCATTACGTAGAGTTTATTAAAGTTAAAGTGAGTCATTAGAAGTTGGAAGGTTTAATATTTAAGTTCTTTTTTTATTAGTTTGTTTTTAATATTGTTTGTAATTATCTAAGGTTAGTCAAAAATCAATTAGCATTGATTTGTGTCAGTATAGAATATAAAAATATTTTTAGGGTCAAATTTTTTAATATTAGATTTATGTTATATTAATTCTTAAGTATTGTTATTAAGTTGGTTGGTCACTTTATACATTTTGAGTTTAATGTTATTAGTCATATTGTCAAAATAAAAAATGATTCAAAAAGTCATTTTTGTGTCAATCAAGTATATTGATTCAAATTGTCAAGTCGAAAAACCCATCTTTGTAAAGGACGCATTATCGAGCAACCCTGACGTCCTTATTTCAAATGAGTCAACCTTATAGGGGGTTGTATTATCCAATACGACATTGATCTTCATAAACATAATGATTGAGTAAGCAACGACCTACTAGAGGAAGGAGGAAATGGAGACTGGAGGTTTTAGAGCCTCTCATCAATCACCAATGATAGGGCCCAAGAAGATTTGGTGACATATGTAGTGTGGTGTTTTTTTTTCATAATTTCCACTATATGTCTAAAATAAGAACAGAAGAATATTCATGTTCAACTTCTATAATTTATGTGTAATTTCAAACATAATTCCTTGATGTAAAAACATAGTGAAAGGACAAAAAACACTAATGTAAGTTAGTTCATGGATCTTGAAAAGGTTTGTGGTAGATCCAGAAAACCATTGGAGGTGAATAGTTTATGGGTCCTATTCATGTCTAGGTTTGTGGTAAACCTGATTAAAACCATGGAAGGAGTGAGCCTTTCTTTGTATCAAGGTCATGAGTCAAATAGGGCATGCCACGAAGGGGTGAACATACTACAGGTGACAGTATGTATGTTTTTGCACCATGTAAAAACTAAGGGGGGGGGAATGTTAGGGATTAGTTTATTACATTGTGTAAGTTTAGATATTTACCGAGAGGTAAATATAATATTGGTGAGTTAGTTTGTTAATTATATTTGGGTAGTCATAATATTATTACAACAATATTACGAACATAGTTTGTTTGTTAGTGTATGTTATTCATAGGAATTTAGGTGAGAGTTTGATGGAGAGATAATTATAGGAATGATATTCCTATAAAATTTTAATGTCCCAGATGAATAAGATATGTAAATTATTATTATAGTGATAAAATATTATTTTGTTTGAAATAGTGTCTCTGTATTTAGTTCCTCTTTCTATGTATATCTGAACCAGTTCCATTAATTATCTTATAACCTTCAAATTCAAAGATGTTATTGAAATAATCTAGTTCAAGTGACTCTTTTATTTTTTAATTGAAGAGTAAACATTTAGATAATATCCTCTAACTAATGATATTCAACCTTCTATTTAGAATAATAATCCAAGTTTTAGTGACAAGTTTAGTTACATAAAAATCCAAATGTACTTTTAAACAATGGTTTTTGAAATTTTGTGTAGAGACTTTAACTTGATTTTTTCTTGTTTATCAATGACTTTTTTTCATGTGATTTTTAGTGGGTGATTAATTTGGTCCATTAATATTTAAGAACCCTGCATGCTTACAAATTGAAGAGGTGTGGATTGAAATAAAACAATAAAACATAATAGATTTTTCTTAAGATGAGATGTTTATTCGAATAAGTTTTAAAAATATTTTATCTTGATTAGTGACTCTACTTAGATTAGTATTTGAAATATTAAAATTATTAATCTAATTATGGAAAATTAAAACAAACCCCTTATAAATTATAAAAAACAATTAAATTAAGTCCTTTACCTTGAATAATTTAATGTTATAATGGGCAATGTAAAGCTTCCTCAAACATCTATATATTTTAATATATTAATTTTAAACAAATTTGAACGCCTAAATAAAATTTAAAAATTGGATTATAACACGTCTCTAAGAACTCAATAAACTTTCAAAAATAATTTCCATTCACTTTAAAGAGGTAGGGGCACATTACAAATTTATCATTTTTTCCTTTAATTAGAATTTCCAATATGTAATGTAAGAATTGAGATTGTAAAAAATATTTTGAAACAAAAGATAAATAATTAAAATGAAACTAATTTTATTAAAATTAAAAAAAAATAACTACAATCAATGTAGTTTAGTTGAAATATTGTATTTTTTTTACTGGATATGGATCTTATATCACTCATCAAATTCTAAAAATTTGTCATTTGTGGCCTCAAACACTTGCGTCAATCTTGGATGATTGCATTGACACTCTTATCTAACTTAGATGTAGGTGTTTGGTATGGAATATCAATTAGATATGGATGCGATCACCTATAATATTTTGGGTTTTGTGTCAACTTCGGTCTGGTGCATTCAAATCTGGATCATTGGTTGTCACTCTTGTCAAATCATCAAAATCCTAATCATCATCTTCATAGTGACCTTAGAAAAAATGTTTCAATGGGATCATAGTGTCGAGCTAACCCCAAATGCCCCTCTATCGATGAGTGTTGCTTACATAGCCACTACTCTGAAAAGGGCCCTAGATTGATGTAGTTTTCCCGTAATGTTTTGGTTTGTGTGTGCACAAGGGTACAATATGTGGAAATCAAGTACAACAATGACCTAGTTTGTAACTTAAAAAATATGACTCATGGGTTACTCCTTTAGTAATTTAGACATGTAGATGGGTTGTCCCTATGATTGATATTCAGAGAGAATAGGGAAGCTTTGCTCACTTGAATACTTGATTGAGTGCCTTTGGTTGGCCAAGGGTACAAGTCAATTCACATTATAAATCAAAGAGCACCTTAAATTGTAAAATCAAAATTACTTTCAGATTTTAAATAATTCTATGGAATTTAGCATACACAGGGATGGACTTTTGTAGACTATTATTGAGCTAATCTATTGCAGTATTTGGTTCACTTTTGATAAGGTTGAGGTGATTACATCACTTAATCTTACCAAGTTTATACAGTGGAGTGACTAAATCATCAACCCTCACTAGATTTATAATGCAAATTAATTAGGATCACTCATGTTCACCGTGTTATAAGTATGATTAGGTTACACGATTGAGCTAATCTCAACTATCAGGTGGCAATTCACCTTTTTTCTAAGGTTGGGGGTAAGTTGTCCTCTAATATGTGTGTGTGTGTGTGTGTACTTGAAACTTTTAAAATTGTCCTAATCTCATCTCTAATACTTCATATTAAATCACCTCTTCAAATCAAATTTCTAAAAGGCAAGATGGTTACATCGATACACAGGTGTACTCGTAACCTTGCTCTCTTTACTTTTAAGAATTTTAAATTCTTTTAACTACAGATTATATGCATTGATTTTATACTATAACATGCTCTTGGTTGTGGGTTAGTCACCAACAAAACACTCAAGTGGGACTCATACAAATCCAAGTGTGTTATACATACCCAAGTACGCATTTATTTTCCTTTAAACTATAAATTTCATTACTTTATTAATGGGGGGAAAATGTAGACACTAAATTTGAATTATATAGCAACTCAGTATTATATACTTGAAAAGTACTTCTCATGGTTGTACCCTTCAATTCCTAAGACCTTCCTACTATCAAAAAGCTCACATCAAATATCTCTTTTACCTATTGATTATTTCTTAGTCCAACCATATGCTATTCTAATGACCAGGGCTTTTATACTACTCAAAATACTATAAACTTACTTATTACCATCCTCTACAAGTTTTGGACCTATTCATGTTTTCTAGCTTCCCTAATAATTGAATCTTAGCTATATGCCTACGTCGACACAAATGTCATGTGCCAAACTAAGTG
This sequence comes from Torreya grandis, assembly GCA_037957365.1. Taxonomy (NCBI): domain Eukaryota; kingdom Viridiplantae; phylum Streptophyta; class Pinopsida; order Cupressales; family Taxaceae; genus Torreya; species Torreya grandis. The sequence goes on from JARHVA010000154.1 coordinate 1,372,670, forward strand.
TTCAATGCCCTAAAGTCATCAAGTTTACAATTGTAACACATCTTTTTGGTCAGCCTATGTGTTTTAATGTGAGATATTTCCCAAAAGGATTGGTATATAAGCATGATCAATCCTCAATCATTCTTAACCTAGTAAAAGACTTAGAAACTCACAAGGCAACTTACAAAAAGCATTCAAGTAATCAAAGCTTCCCTATTATTTATTATTTCAATATCAATCATAGGGACAACCCATCTACAGGCTGAAATATTGAAGGAACATTGTATGAGCCACATTAGTCAAGTTACAAGCTAGGTCACTCTATGTACTTGATTATCACACATTTCATCCTTATACTTACACAAGCCAACACATAGGGGAGAACTACATAAGTCTAAGAGGCCCTCTTCAGAGCATTGGCTATGTAGGCAGTGCCTATTGATAGAGGGGTCCTTGGGGTAACTTGACATTATTTGCCTACTAACACATTTTTCCCATAATCACTCTAAGGAAGAAGAACTTAGGATTTGATCATTTCATATAGAGCAGTAGCTAGTGCATGTGATTTGAACACACCACAACAAATGTGACTAAAAACATATAAGGTTCTAAGTGGTCACATCTAGATCCAGTTAATATTCTGTACTAGACACCTACAACCAATTCAGACACTAGTTTTGATGCAACTATTTGGATCTAATGCAAGTGTTCAGGGCCACATAGTGCAAATTTCTAAAATCTAAAAACCATTCTAGAATTTAGATCTAGTCTACTTCCAATCTGTTCCATATTAGATCTCCATGTGCATAATAAACTCATTGAGTACTCTTATTTTCCATTTATTTTAATATCAATCAATAGATGTACTTTTTATTTTTGACATATATCAGTATTATAAATTTAAGATATTGTTTATTTGAGTTTGCAATTAATTAGCCTACTATAGATCTATTTATCACCCTTGTGCTTATTTATTTCTCTATTATTAACCTTATACTATATTGACCCATATTAATTCAGGGTTAAACATGAAATTCATCTTTATGGTACCCAAAGTTATGAGACATTGTACTTTGAAAAGAATGCTAGCCCCACCCATGTGAATAAAAAACATAGGAGAATCTAGCATGTAGTTTCCCATAGCAAGCTTAATACTATGACATTTTCTAGAAAATTTGATTGTCCTACCATTTATAATCATGACCTAAAATTATAGAGTTGGGTGTATGAAATAGTTCAAATGAGTGCCCAACTTATTGTTGATGAAGTTGTGTGTACTCCATGAGTCAATCAACATTGTCACCTTTTATTTTTTAATGAAACCCAACACCTTAATATTTTGAGGAGTATTAATACCCAAAAATGCATGATAGGAGATGGGTCAGAATCTTCAAATTCAGCGTTTGTATCTTCCACACTCTCACCTGAGGCCTCATCATCTTCTTCATCTTCATTGGTGTCTTTAATGTAGAACATTTTTTTTCAACACATTTATGTTTTTTTCACCACTTGATGTCACAACCAAAACACAACCCTTTTTCACGTTGCTCTTCAATTTATTGAGGGGTCAATCTTGTAGGTCAAGGAAATGATGGTCTTGTAGAATTATGCTTATGGACATTAGTGAAAGCCCTTTATTTGAAAAGATATTTTTCTTGTGCATTGTACCCTAATGGTATGGATTCAAATAATGAGGTTGGATTAATCATGTGAACCTCAAGTTAGATTAATGATAATTTATTTCCACGATCCATTGATTTACTAGAGAGTTTATGGATATAACCATGTATTCATTTTTTGACCAACATTTCAATTCATACTCCATGAACCATCATCAAGGTGTGAGAATGAAAAGATATTTTTGTAGACTAAGCTATTCTTTACAGATAAAACAATGAGGCCCATAAATGTCATTGTGAGTCAAATTGACAAGCTTTGTACCATGAAGTGAAATATGGCATCTGTCATGATAATCATGGTAGTAAGCTATAAATTAAGACTTAATAACTACTAAAATGTGAATCCTAGGGTTGTCTAGTGTCAGGGTTTTAGAATCTAGGGTTTCTTTACACCAATTTTAATTTTATGTAAAATAAATTGAAACCCTAATGTGAATTTGATTTTAGTTAGCTAGGTTTTCTAAAATCAAAAGTAGGTAGCCCTAAATTATTGCACAAAAATTTGGATTAATACAAGATAGGGTTAGAAGCAATATTCAAAGTAAGATGGGTTCACCAAATGATTTAAATTTTTAGGGTTTAACTATGAAAATCCTATGATTAGATTAAAGGGTTGAGATGTATAAATCAGTTAAATAAATATGAAATAATTAAGTATTAATTTATTATGATTTTGACCTTATTTAAATTTCTAAAAATAGCAATAAATAGGGATAAATAGAGACTTTTCTAAAGATTAACTATCACGGATGATCTGGGTTCTAAAAGTTGAAATCTGGGCAATTATTTGTGTCATCAATAGGATTATGGTGTTCATCTACTCATTGGATAGTAGTGCCTAGTATGGACAGTAGCACCATCTATGTGTAGTGTCCTCAATGTGGTGTTAATATCCCCTTTATAGGACTACTCTTATTTTCTAGGAGCACCTGCACTTATATATGTATGTCATGTTCCTATGTTCATGAAACCTAGAGCTCTATGTTGTGCTTGAAAAACCTAATTTAATGTGCAAACCCTAATCCTTAATACAAGTATGGCGTGAAAAATAATTTTGTGTGTGTTAGTAGGATGGACTAGACATCTTCAACACCCTACTATGAAGAGAGTTGCCTATATATCAATACTTCGAAGAGGGATCAAGCCCAATGTAGTTCTCCCACCTAGTGTTTGATGCAAATACAAGTGAATGCTAGAATGAGAGTGAGATTAGATGCCTTGAATGTGCTTGAGATTTGAAATGTTTGAAAACTAGGCTTAGGGCTATTGTAGATGGTAGTATGTAGAAGTAGGGATAAAATACCTTGATTTTGCTCAACTTTGTCTTTGGTTTGAATAGCTTTTGAATTCATTTTCCATCTAGTGAATAGAGGTGAATTAGACTTGTATTTATAGGGTTATGTTGCTTATGTGAATAATAAAATATGTTTAGGCCAACCTTATGAGGGTCACACATTTGAAAAAGTATCCATTGGGAAGAGTTAAGGCTAAGGACAATAGCGGCTAGTTGGGGACACTAGCACTATGTGGCTATAGTGTCCCAAATGTGGTGTTAATGTCCTCTTTGTAGTTTGTAAAGCAATTTGGATTCGGATCTGAGATGGCAATTCTAGGTTTGTGTTTTCACTAGTTGTAGGTGATTGTGGTATGTTGAATAACTGAAAAAGTAAATTTAATTCTCAAGGATAGGTATATGGCTAGCCTAGGGATAGGTTAACTCAAGCGATACTCTTAGCATCCAATTACCACTTTTAGGTGATTACAACAACCATATAAGCAAATGTTTCTGAAGTAACACAAAAAGGATAACAAGCTATCACCTGAGTATTATGGCCCTTATCAAATATTGTAAAAAATTGGTGGTGTGGCTTACAAGTTGGAATTGCCCCATCCACTCGTATATATTTATTATTCCATGTGTCTTGCTTGAATAAGGTAGTTAGCCACAGAGTTTTCACTTAGACTAAGTTACCTGAAATGGATGAAAAAGGGTAGGGTCATTTTCGAAACTTAAGAGATCTTTCACATGCACACTAAATAACTGTGAACTAGAGTAATTAAGGAGTATTTGATCAAATAGAAGAATCGACATTTTGAAGATGCAACATGGGAGGATGAAGTATTCTTGTAACAACATCTTGGTTTGATTCAATGTTGAAGATAATATTGTTATGAATGGGAGGGGCATGTTATGCTCTTAACTTATAAGGAGTTTAGGGATATGTGTGGTCAACTTGTGGATTACATATCTTTGTATTATCTTATTGTATTTCTTTATGTTCTTAGTATGGTCAGCCTATGAAATAACCATGGCTAAGTGGAGTATATATAGGAGGCAATGGTTAGTATTTTATCATATATTGTGAATTATGTTTTTATTGAATTGTTGTGGAGGTTATCCCCTCGAAGTGGATCACTCATAATATTAAAGTATTGTGTTATTTTGCCAATTATTGTTGTGGATCTACTTATTCTACTCTTAATTCTATAATACATTTTATTATTTTGAATCATCTAAGTAATTTTATTACATTTCCACTGTCATAATATAGTCATAGTTAATTAGTAATGTTAAGTATCTTAATCTCCTTAGTATTTTATATAAATAGTAAATTACATTATTATATCTATCTCAATTAGTAACATTTATATTTATGCCTAATTATCATATATTACAATTTGAATTAAACCTACGAGTTTAGCCTGTTATGATTAGCACTAATCCAAAAATAAGGTAAATAAACTATACTACCACAAAATGTAGAAGGTTCAAAATGGTAAAACCCTCTCTTTAATTAAATTAAAACTATACACAATTAAATATCCAACTATAAGGAATACAAAATTTACCATGAAAAACAAAATATGAGGCAAAAAAAACCCAACACCACAATCAAATTAAGAACACATATAAAAAAGCATATAACTAATATATATACTCGTTACCAGTCCACTTGTATAACTCCTTAATTTTGCTACTAAATTCAAAGTTTAGAAAAATTAAAATCCAAAACTAAATTTAGAAACCCATTATTTCCAAAAAATAAAAATAAAAACACAACAAAAAAAGAAACACTACAAATTCAAGTATTTAATTGGCTTTATGAAAAAACTATGAAAACCACATAGTTTTGAAATTTGCATACAAGTTATAAGTAAAAATATCATATGAAAAAGGGCACATAAATAACAGTCTGCTTCAAAACATCATAATAAATCACCATTGTCTGCATGAAGAAAAAAATTATAAACACACAACAAATATAGTTTGGAAAATGAAAATTTAAGTCCAAATCTAGGAACCCAATACTGCAAGTAAATTAAAAAAATAATAACCCTAATTCTAGTGGGAAAAACCACAACAAACATCCACCCTATTTTTTTTTCTATATGCAATTTATTCAACAAACTTGTCTATTTTATAATTGTAGGTTGTAGTATCTCTAAAATTCTAAAAACCCCGCTTTAATTGAATTAATATTATTTTTTAATAAAAACTTTATGACTATAAAATCTACACATTTGTTTATAATAAAAAATTCTTTTGAAAAAATGCACCTTATAAATGTTGACTTCAAAACCTTGATGATTTCACATACTAGGTGACGCACCAAATTTAACTTCTACACCAAAAACACCACCAACAACATAAACAAACTATTTTTTAACACAAAAAAAATACTTGGAAAAAAATAACAAAAAAATACCAAATAACTGAAAACTTTAGGGGATAAAACCACAACAAGCACCTACCAAAAAAAAAGGGCTCTATACACAATATATTCAACATGCTTGTCTATTTTCTCACCATAGATTGTAGAAGCTTCTAAATCTATAATTGAATTAAAATATAAAGTGTGAAAACTTTGCAACTTTGAAATTTACACATTATTCCCAACTGAACATTATTCAAATAAACAAACCTAAAAAGTCATGTTTAAAATCTTAACAATTGCAAAAACACCACCAATTGCACAGAGATATGATTTTTGAACACAAAACAAATACACACACAAGACATGTCAAAGTGCATTGCCATCAACATCATGATGTGGCAGTTCATCAATGCAGGCATGCGCGAACACAGACTTCAGAGGCCATTAATGGTTTGATAACATTTTTTATTGAAAAATAAATAAAATATTTGATATTAGTCAAGTATTGAGTTTAGGAAAAAATTACCATGTGCCACCATCTCATTCATTAGTTAAAAAGCCTACTAAAATTAATTAAAAAAAAAACCTTAAATAAAACAAAAAATAGATTGACCAATTAAAAAATAGTGTTAAGTTTTTCTAAAAAATGAAATTAATAATTATTTTCCAAAAACTATACAACAATTATTAATAATTCCATGTGTTAGCCTACGATTGGTCATGCAAGTTCTTAAGGCATGGCCAACTGTTCTTTTGTTTTTGGTTCAAAAATAAAATATTCAACTTTAGGCAAGTATTGAGTCTGAAAAAAATTACCACGCATCATCGTCTCATTAGCCACAAAAACAATACTAATTAAAACTAATAAAAATTCATTTACATTAAATAAAAAATAGATTAATCAATCAAAAACAAGGATAAACATTTCTTGAAAATAAAATTAACCTTTATTTTCTAAAAATCATACACCAAATATTAGGAATGCCATGTGTAATTATGTCATTGGTGGGCAAGTTTCCAACGCATGCTCAACTGTCCCTCTATCATAGTATTCAACGAAAAAATAACTCCATTTAAAAAACCTTTTAGTTTTTTGTAAATCGTAGTGTTCACCAAAATAAGGGTCGCAGGACAGTTAATCCCTACCTTTGCATTGAGAATTATTTGTGATTGATTTTACATGTAAATTTTAAATGTAAGTTTGATTTAATGATTTGAACTTGAAAATACAAAATTAATATTAACTTGTTGCAATTTGAATTTGATTAAGAATAGCTCTTTTGGAGAGGTCCTATCAACCCAATATCCACCTAAACCAAAATTGAAATAGTAATAGCCATCGAATTTGGTGAAACCCGATTGAGCTTTACCCTACATAAAAAATTAAGCTTCCCTTCATTTTCATATATTCCCAGAGGTATTCAAAAAAGTGGCGGTGTTATAATACCTTGGCTTGATAGAGACTAATAATAACAATGATAGGTGAATGCCACTATCGTAATAGGCATAATGGCGAGATTATAACTTCATATTTTAAATTGTTATCTAAGATATATAAATGTATGCCCTAAACCCTAAATATATCTATAATATAATAATACATATATGAAATTATATATAAATTTTTGTGTGTGCCTTATTTCACACCTAACATTATGCCTAATAAATGTGTCATGATAACACTTAAAGGGGAAGGCAATAATTTTGGTAATGTAAAAAAATGGTAATCTCGATAATGGCAGTGGTGAGTAATTATGGCTTGTGACCAATTTTATAAAAGTAAGTGTTGATTTTTTTTTCCATGCCTGTAATTATTTAAAAATGACACGTAAGTACTAAGAGTGTTACTTGAGACCATCCATTCCTAGCTTAGACCTAGACCTATCTTAGGGACTATTTAGACACTTATCCAACCTTCGTGTGGGCCACATGCATCCTTAAACATCTCTAAAGTAGTCCTAGACCCTCACTTTAACATCTTGGCCCCTAGTGCCTCAAGGTTTGCCACCTAGACACTATTGCCATAACTTAGACAATGGCACCAATGGCACTAGTGTCCTAGTTTGGGCACTATTATCCTTTTCATACCTTTTGTGACCAGCAAATATATTTTCAAATCAACAACCACCTAGGGTTGGCCCAAACCTCTTTTAAAACCCACATAAGCACTAGAACAATATATATACATGATTTTTAGCCCTTTATTCACTAGAAGGAAATCAAATGCAAATAACCCAAATTTACTTAGAACAATTTGTGCACAATCAAGTTATCAATCCCTATTCTACCCTACTTCTACATACAATAATCTAGAAACTTCCTAAGCTCAGAATACACAAATTTCCAGTCTCAAACCTCATTCAAATCACTCAAATTGGCATTCATACTAGCATCACTTGTACTTGCACTAGCACTTGTGTGGGGAGAACTACATCAAGATTGATCCCTCCACGAAGTATTGGTATGTAGGCAAGTCTCATCAAAACGAGGTGTTGAGGATGTCCAGACTATCCCACTAAAATCACACTTTTTTACTTGTGCCAACCAAATGCCCTGACAACATAGAGGTCTAGGGTTTACATATAAAATAGTTATTGATAGGGAACCATAACTTGTGCACAGATGAATAGGCTTGGAAAACTCAGACACAGGTGCACCTAGAATCTCAGAGTAGTTCAACATAGAGGACACTAGCACTAAAAAGGAAGACACTAGCGATAGTGATGCTACTATCTACTTAGGGTGTTATTATCCAGGAAGGGTTTTGATACCTAGATCCTATCTAGGACACTCATATTAGATCTTATCTCAGTTTGTAGCCTCTATATCTTCTATCTCAGTCAATTTCCAACTAATTACTTGCTTACATCATTTATTACTATTTTTAGAAATATCAAACTAGGTCAATTATGTTACAAATTAGTGGTTGTGTTTATTGCATATTTATACCCTGATTTATTATACTCGGCCCCTTTAATAACTTGGGGCTTAAACTTCATAACCCTTAAAAGTTAAATCATTTTGTTAACGTGAATTACTTTGAATAGTGCAAAAACCCTAATCTTGGATAACCCTAAGGTTTATATTTCCATTTTTCTAGGACTCACATTCAAATTTTATATCCCTATATTTTATGGTTTGTATTTCATAAAATCATGATAAAATGACATGAAATTTATCACTTTTTAATACAAAGTTTTCTAACTTCTTGTACATGCTTGTTTCCTTTCATTTTAAATGAATTCAAAGATGACACAAACACATGTCTACATGATGATTTATATTATTTAAAATGTATGTCATATTTCATTTTATCTCTAGCATGTTATTGTTCTCTTACGTGGAATTCAATTAAGAAATAAATCCTTGCATACATAGACGAATTATTACATAAGCTAACAACTAGGTTTCAAGTTTTAATGTCATATCTTATGCATGGGAAAGAATCTCCTTCTCCTCCTCATCTCCATTAGGGTGATAACTACTTTCCCTCTAACCAAGTCCATACCATCACTCGTCCATGAAATGAACCAGCTTATATTATTGTTGTTGTTTCCCACACTCGTTTTATCCACACCTCCACCTCTTCTTTATAGGGCATGTGCCTATATATTCAATCATAAATAACTAGGGTTTACACTTGTGAGACTCGAAGGGATAAAATTATTAGTATGAGTAGGTTCACTTCAAAATTATAAACTCAAAATCAACTATTACATGAAAAGTTTGCAATAATGGAAAATCATATTACAAAACAAAAGCCTCTAGGGAAAATTAGTGTCAATCATGTATATGCATCTTCACCCAGTCAATTTGTGGCAAGAAATGTTATATATCAAAACAATAAATCACAACAAAGTTCATCTACAACTAGTAATTCAAAATGTACTCAAGATCAAAATATTACACGAGATGGGAATCGGGACACTCTCCCCTCACTTAATAATGAAAATCTTATTATCAATAAGGATGAGATTTTACACAATTTCACAGATAGACTTTGAGATCAATGCCATGATCATGCACATAGTTTGCAATCCATAATGGAAATAAATAATAAATAATAATAATGGTCAATCCTCTACTCCCCCAAATAACAATATTATTACACCTACTTTGGGGGTAGCTCAGCTTGTACAACAACCCATTTTAACTTGACAACCTTCAACAATGGTAACACCTCCTATGGCTAGTTAATCCTCTCCATATGTACAATCCCTTATACACGAGATTCATTCTCTATAGGCTAAGATGTTACATCTTGATTAGGTTGCTACTAGGCCATCACATGCCTTGGATTCTTGTGTTCTTTTATATACACCTTTGACACAACACATAGTGACAACTCCTTTGCCATTCGGATTTATGGCGTGTAAGCTTACTTTATATGATGGTAAGGGTGACCTAGAGCACTATTTATGAGCTTTCCATGTAGCATATTTGGACTACGTGTCCAATGATTGGCTACTTACCAAGTTATTCCCATGTAGTCTAAAGGACTATGCCTTACAGTGGTTCTATAATCTTCTAAATCAGTCCATCACCGCATTCAATCCATTGGCAGATATGTTTTTAGTACACTTTTAAATTAAAATCAGTGATAAGATCTCATATGCTCAAGTGGCACAACTCAAACAAAAATCCAGTGATTCTATTGCAAAATATGTCTTGTGATATAAAATTATATTGGCAAATATGACTAACCCCATGGTAGATAGAGATCTCCAAGACATATTCAAACAGAGTTTATTACCAACATTGCATGAAACTATCTTATTCAAGAAGTTTTCAACATTCACAAATTTATGCCACACAATGAAAGAAAGGGAAGTCAAGCTTCCCTCTATGGGAAAATAAAAATACACGAGTGGATTAGATTCAAATATTAAGAGTTATAATAAGCCTCTATACAAAGTAAGGGTTATTGACAATAAGAGTGATCAAAAGGCCACATGTAATGAAACTTCAGAGCCACCTCCTCGGTTGGTTTTATCAACTCCTCCACGAAGAGTTTTCACAAACCTTTTAAAAACACCAACACATGTTTTACAACTCTTAGAATGCAATATCATATCTCTCCCTTCCATCAAAGAGGTTGATACGACTAGGCCTCTTCCAAATAACTATGATTCCAATGTATTTTTAGACTATCATAAGGCACCAGGCCATATGCTAAACAAATACATCAGCTTTAAACATAAGATAAAAGATTTGATAGAGGCCAACGTCATTGATGTGGGCAAAACTATAGAAGTACCTAAAGTTCAACCAATGGAAGCTAACGCATTGAAAATATTTTTGGATCAATTTCAAAAACAAATAGCTAATGAGGTAGGAGGCACTTCAGGGGTTCACTATATGTATCAAACACATCCACCACCAGCATCCTATCACACTACTGTAGAGGATGCACACACCCTACACAATATCATTGGTGTGTATCATATAATAGTGCTAGCTAGACCACTCATCAGTTTCTCAGAGCAGGAGATTGTCAATGATGATTCAAATTCATATGCACTCTTTGTATGAGCTTACATTAATCATCGTCTTATTCAAAGTGTTATGGTTGGTAATGGGTCAAGTATTAACATGTGCACTATCACACTTCTACAACATTTATGTTATTTAAAGTAGGACATTTCTTCGATTATCAGAGTTATTCATGGTTTTAGTGGCCATAATCAAAACTTCATTGGGGTGATTGTGCTTCCACTATAGGTTAGACCATCACATGTGGCCACTAGATTCTTAATAGTACCAAATGTAGGCACATTTGACATCTTATTAGGTAGGCCATGGATAAAAAAAATTCAATCCATTCCATCCACCATGCATAGATGCCTCAAGTATATACATGATAATCAGGTGGTTATAGTTGAGGGTCTTTCCTATGAGTATCCTTTACCTAACCCACAAGTAGTTACATCACAACTACCAATTACAATTTTGAGCATAGTTTTCATCAATACACCATATATTTCATTTAAACCACAAATATAGGTGAGGTTTACTCCTAAAGTGTTACCACATATGTACACTCTCCCATAGAGACCCTTATTACAGAGACCCCTATGTTAGAGAGATGTTGTAGATTAAAACGAGCCTCTCTCTACCCCTTTCATTCTAAGATTAGTGTTATTGAGTTCCTAGGGTTATCAGCATAGGGCACCCATACCAACTACAACATCTTCTACCATATGGGTCCCTAAGATCCCTATAATTCATAAGTCACCCAAGTTAACATCATGAATTCCTAGTACCACTCCACAAGCATTACTAGCTATAGGTCACTCAGTATATTAGGTTTTGGGACCTCAATTACCTTTTCACACATCATGCATGATTATTGTTCCTTTATTTGACATATGACACCTTGATAGTGAGTCTCTTATGAGACTCATCAGTTAATATGTTACCCCCTACTTGTACGTATTTTCCTTATTTATTGCTCCTTGTATATAGTTTCATTTTCATATTGTTTATACATAGCTTATATATAGAAAATGCAAAAACGATACTGTATGTCAAAACATAACAAAATTCAAATATTTACTCAAAAAATACAAATTGTAGATTGTATGCATCTCCATGTTTACACTTCTTATACTTTCAAGGTGATACATATGCTAGCTATATAAGTATAGTCAGTTTTTATCATACATACACGATTCACTTGTTCTTGTCAAGTGTTTATAGACTTCTACATGACGAAAGTCCACCACATATATCCAAATTTGCTATTATCTACCCATTGGGGGCACATACAAAGATACATAGGTTCCTCATTTGACACATTCACCCATTTGGGGACATCTTATACATAGTTTGGATTGCTAAGTTACATATTTATATACTATACATCTTAGATTTAGCATTGTTATTTATTGATATTGATCATCCTACACTACTCAAATTCATTATTGACTCTTACTAATCTAGACTCAACTTATGTACATCTTTGCTCTTATATAGATTTGTACCACATGTTCATGCATACTTTAATTTCTAACTTTCTTAGTTTAGACTTGATTGTGTCTCTATTATTTTACAACTATTCGAGGGCATTTGAATATGCCATTGTTTTACGGCTCTAGATGCCATTTATTTTCATTATATGTATGTTTTGGCCATGTGCCCATAGCTTTGTGTGTACCCTCTTGATTGTGTATGCAAACATTTAAACATGTACTTCCATGTGGATCTATGCCAACCGACTTATTGTTTGCATATATGGATATTTGAACATGTCCTTGTATGTATTATTTTTTTAGATTTAGTGACATGTGCCCATGTCCCTTACATTATGGCCCTTTGGCCTGCTTTACATACCTTGTGTGTTTTGTATGTATGTTTTCATATATACGACATGACCATGACACTTGTCTCTTGCTTGTTGCACACTCAAGTTTTAGATACCATAAGGGACCTCATACATCTCTCCTTCCTCCTTGGGTGCCTTGATAGACATCATGCCCCATCCCCCTAAGTAGTTACTTGATTTATTACTCAGATTTGATGTTCATGCATATGTTTACATTGATATATCTATATTGATAACATTGTGAATGAAATATCTAACATACATCGTACATTACAAACTTAAGCTCAAATTATCTTACATTTTGATGTCATGTATGCATATCATATTGGTTTATTACACATATATCATCTATGTTCTGGCTAATATATATCATGCAAAGCTTTTTCTTTTGAGGTCAATTCTTGCACAGGTTCAACAACTCCCCTCAAAGGAGAGGGCATTTACAGAGGTTTGTCAGAGAAATTAGGCTATCTGAATGTACTTAGAGTATAGTTTGTAGCTCAAGGCACAAAATATAGAAATTAGTTTCAATAAAACACAATGGAAAATAGTAACATAAAGACCAATTTTAGTAGCAAAAAAATTAGTATAGTTGGACATTAACACCCAAAGTGGGACCCTAGTACCACTAGTGCCATTGTCCAAATATGGTGTTACTGTTCAATAGCGTTAGTTTCAATAAATTTCCAAGTTGGCTAGAAAATTACAATAGGTAAAATCTAAGTTTGCATAGGTTCAATTATAAATTACCATTTTTTTCTCAGTTTAGCACATATTCATAACATTTTTCTAATATTAGGGGAATCACGTGCAACATGATCATTCCCATTTTAGTTTTAGATTATTCAAATATAGACAATTACAACTCAATCCATAATCCATATGCATATATATCAAATTTAGAGGCATGTGTGCGATACATTGTTTTTATATGCTCACTTTTGCTTCAGTTGATTAGACAAAATGGCAAACTTCATATCATTCTCTATGTTCTTAATCCAGACACCATTTACACTAGCATAATCTTGATTTGATGCCTTACTCTGTTTATAGTAGCTGGCATTCTCGAGTGGCCTAAAGTCATCTTAAATTCTTGAGTGGCCCAGAGAGTCATCTTATATTTCCAATTGGTCCAAAATCATTTTACATTTTAAAGTTTATGAGTGGCCCAGAGCCATAATATACACTTTTAGTTACATCACATAGTTTTAGTTTTAGATGCATCTACTACACATGGGTAGACAATGATGGACACATAATATACTTGAGTTCTTAAACCACCTACATGAAAGGATGAAACACACCATCAGTCCAAATCAATCTATTCATAGGTCATCATCTACCAAACATGGGTGGGCAATGATGGAGTCAAAACTAGATTGAGTTCTTAAGCCACCCACATATGGGGATTGAGTAAGCCATTCAGCTCAGTCCAAGTTATCATCAATTGATCACTATCTACATGCACACACACAATATTTCACTAGGTTTATGCATTAGTTCACATACCCAATAGGGTGTATTCATTCCTTTCCTCTCTCTTATCTCTTTACTCAGTTTTGTGTTTTGCTTTTGATATCTCTTAAGAAAGGACTGATCTATGGACATTTCATTTGTAGGACATGTAATATAACACGCTTCACACACTTAGACCCAGATTCATGGGCTTTACCTCTTATGTAAGCATAGGTACGTTTCTTTTCCTTTATCCTATCCATTTTATTTTGCTACACTTATAGAATAAAGGGGGGGCAAATGAAATCATCTAAAAATGACACTTGAGTGCTAAGAGTGTTACTTGAGACCACCCATCCCCAACTTAATCCTAGACCTATATTAGGGCCTATTTGGACACTTATCTAGCCTTCATTTATGACACACGCATCCCTAAACATCCCTAAAGTAGTCATAAATCCTCACTTTAGCATCATGGTCCTTAGTACCTTAGGTTCTGACACCTGGAAACTAACACCATAACTAGACAGTAACGCCAATGGTGCTACTGTCTTAGTTTAGGAGCTATTGTCCTTTTCCCACCTTTTATCGCCAATGGATACCTTTCAAATCAACAAGCACCTAGGGTTGGCCTAGACCTCTTTTAATACCTACGAAACCACTAGAATTATATATATATATATATATATATATATATATATATATATATATATATATATATATATATATATATATGACTTTTAGCCCTTTATTCACTAGATGGAAATCAGATGCAAATAACATAAATTAACTTGGAATACATGACAGTTTCTAATGGTCATCAATCCCTATTCTACCCTAGTTCTGCATATAATTATCTAAAACCTTCCTAAGCTCATAATACATAGGTTTCTAGTCTCAAGACTCATTCAAAGCACCCAAACCATCATTCATACTAGTTTCACTTACACTTGCACCAATACTTGGGTGGGGAGAACTACATTGGGCTTGACCCCTCCTCAGAGTATTGGTATGTAGGCAACTCTCATCATAGTGGGGTGTTGAGGATGTCTAGCCTACCCCAATAAGATCACACTTTGTTAATTGTGCCAATTGAATGCCCCAACAACATGAAGGTCTAGGTTTTACATACAAAATTAGTCAAGATAGGTCATCGTCAGGGAACCAGAACTTGTGTGCATAGGAATAGGCTTGGCAACTCAGACACTGGTGCACCCAAAATCTTAGAGTAGTTCTACACAAAGGACATTAAAACCAAAAAAGAGGACACTAATGCCATTGGTGTACTATCTAGTTAGGGTACTATTATCCAGAAAGGGTTTTGACACCTGGATCCTATTCGTGACACTAATATTAGCTCATGTCCCAGTTTGCAGCCTCCAAATTTTTCATCTTGGTCATTTTTCAACTAATTACTTGTTTACATCATTTATTTCTATTTTTAAAAAGATCAAACTAGGTCAGTTCTATTACAAATCAATGGCTATATTTATTGCATATTTATACATTAATTTATAGTACTCGACCCCTTTAACAACCTAGGGCTAAAACTCCATAACCCTTAAAAGTTAAATCAATGCCATAGGAAAAAACTGTGTGGTATTAATTTTGGGATACGAATGTGGCAACAACTATATTTAAAATAGGAAGATCCTAAATTTTAGAGACATTATTGAAGGACATGACATTGGACAATGTAAGCATTTGATAGGTGATTGGGTGCTAGTCATGCACTTTCTTGTAACATTTATGGACAGTGAATCGTGAATTGACACTATAGGTTTTATCAGTGATTACCCAAGCTTCATTCAATTTATCCCATCTATCTTCCATTTGATCGCCCATAATCCTCGTATGCACAGAACTTCCTGCATGGTAGCTTTGGTGCCAAACCATTTCTACGTGTAAAGTATCAACAATTCAATCAAGATCATTATACATTTATCCTTTGTTGCATCTCATGACTGGCAGGAAATCATGGAGGCATAAAGATCCTGATTGTGAAACCAATATTTATTGTATTTTAAATCATTGGATGATGATCAGACATTTAATTTTGTAATTGGAGGCTGACATAATAATTACATTATTTTAAATCATTGAAATATAACAATGACACAATAATTACATTCTTATTGATTAGTTATTAAATAAAATATATATATATATATATATATATATATATATATATATATATAAACATTGATTTGTTTGAGTAAGAGGTATTTTCATAAACAATACAATATTAGCTAAAAACCTTAGAAGTTGAATTTAGACTTCATTAATTAAAAGTATATTTAGTACGACATAATGACAACCAACAAATTTTAATAATATACACGTTCCCACTAGGTTGCTATAAATCGGTATCATTTGAGTCATCATTCCCACAATCACTAACAGGGGTCTTCACTGCTCTTTATTTATAAAGGCAAGAGATTGTAGCTTTTAAGAAATGATGAAAATATGAATCATCTATGTGCCCATCTTTAATGGCCATTAAGTTGGTTAGTGAATTGAAAAAGGTGAAATAAGGGTGTTACAGATAGATATAAATTTAAAAAAAAGGAGGTAATAACTATAGTGAACCCTGTACACATTACACATCTACTCCTTGGAGATTGAAAGCACACTTAGCACTAATGGCTCCATATTTTTATTAAATTGTAGGGGACACATGTTAATGTTGCATTAAAATTAAAAGAATATGCCTAAATAACACCTAGATAATAATTCAATATTTATATGTTAAATTATATATTAAAATTAACAATTATCATAATATGTATTTCAAATCCCTCCCCTGTTCAAACCACTATAGGGAACTAAGGGTTGGCTCTATTTCTCGCTCTCCCTTGTCTAAGCCAAAATCTAAAGCTTGTGAGGTGGATGATGTTGCTAGCAGGTGCATCATGGAACATGTGTCCTCCCATTTTGCTTTGGTGTTGTCGGTGTCCTGTTCTGCATTGACCACTTGTTCATCACTACTAGGGTCTTTGGCTTACATAAAGGCTTTCTTCTCTAGAACAAGTGTAGTGATGATGTCTCAGATGGTACTTAGGGTGGAGCTTCAACTAACTTGGGAGCTGTTAGCTGCAATGATATTGAAATATTGTCTTAGGCTTATGAAATGTGGGTTGAACTGGTGCCAACTTCCTATAGAAAGCCCCTTGATTTTCCTCCGTCTCACCCCCAGTCTTATGTTGATGTGGTGGCATCTCTTCCAGGAGCTTCCGTGGATAGTAATTTAGAGAGCACATGAGTGTTTGCTAACTACAAAAATGCTGATAATCTTTTTCACGAGTGTGGGGACTTATGTAAGTCTCAACTTCCTATTACGTCCACTCCTCTTTTAATTTTATACCCCATATTTGCTAGGCTTCCATTACCTATGGCATCAAAAGAGGGGGACCTTCAGCCAGAGTCTTCTGCTCTATCTCCCTCCTTTTGGTTGGGGGATGCTCTGATTATCTTCTCGAATGGCTCCCCTGATTTGGAAATCCCTGACTCATCCATTGAGGCAATGGTGAATGATCTGGGTTATATATATATTTTTTTCAAGTGTGTGGGATCCAATCTCATAGTTGAGAAGTTCTCTCTTTGGGCGAAGTTTGCTTGGAGTTCATCTGTTGATCCTTCCATTTCCTTGATCGGCTATGGGTTTTTTCACATTCTCTTTTAGAGTTCTTTGGACAAAGAATCTGTTTGGTCCTCAAAGACTTGGTTTTTTTGTAACTCTGACCTTCTCTTATGCCCCTGGTCTCCCTTCTTTGATGCAACAAAGACAAAGATCTCCTCTATCCCCTTTGGATTTGATTGTATCACTTGTCACCTGTTTTGAGAAAGGAAGATCATATAAATAAGTTGGTAAACAAAGTGGGTTCTTTTATTAGATTTCATGAGAGTTCTTTAGTTGAAATATTTGTGAGAGTTTGTGCTTTCATTGACATTTCCAAACCTCTCTTCTATTTAGTGATCGTGCCCTCTTCTCGTGGTAAGTGGACCCAATTCCTCAACTACATGGGATTCCTTTTTCATTGCTTTTAGTGTAACCTTTTGGGTCACAGGGTGGTGAAGTGCTCAGTTGGGACCCACTCATCTCCTTACTCATCCCCTTGATTGACTTGGAGGAAGAGGGAGGGTTCTCCTAGCTAGGAATTCAGGCAACATAATCATGAGGTATTCTTCCAGGTTTCTGCTTTTTCCCCTCCACCTCCACTGCCTAAGTTTTTTGCTTCTCCTTCTTGAAAGGCCTTCCCTTCCAAGTCTATTGCTAACCTTCTACCAATTCCTCCCTCACCTCTACATGCTGAGAATCTTGTCTCCCCTTCCAAGACAGTAGGAAAAAGAAAAGCCAATGTTGGCTCAACTACAAAGAAGAAAGGCAAAGGTTCTGAGGTGGAAAGGTTGAGAATGAACGCAAAGGAAATGGTGAAAGATGGTTCCTAATGGTCATTGAGGGACCTACTTTCTAGATGAACGAGAAGAGAGGTCTCTATCAACGGTCGATGGTGGCATCTTTCTCAGGTGACTTGCCCACTGTGATCTTTAGCTTTTGTTTTGCTTTTATTTTGGTCTTCTTCTGTACGCTGATGGAAATTCTGTGGAAGGGTGCAACCTTTTGTTGGGTAGATGATCAAAGGTTTACGTGAGTCCTAAATTGTTTTGGTTTATTTCTTCAATTTGTGATGTCACTATTAGTTTTCGTTCTTGGTCGTTTCTAGCTCCTCATTTCCACTATTTTTAGGGACTAGGCCCTTGTTTGTGTCCCATAACTAGTTCATAGCTTCAATTAAAACCATTTTTTAATCCTATATAATAAAAACAATAATATGTATTTCAAGTCTTTTTCATTGATCAAACAAAAATCAATTAATTGAACACTGATACCTGTAGTTTTACCTTGGCAAGGACTAATAGTAAGACCATCAATTTTTTATAATTAGAAAAATTTAAATTACACTCTACAATCCATCATCAAAATTTAAGAAAATATGTATAAATACCAATACTATTTATATATAGAAAGGTTGCATAGCGACTACTCCCTACCTTTGTATTGACAATTGTTTGTATTTAAATTAACAATTAATTACATTTATACCACGAGTATGTAAAAAGTTGTATTTCATTTATGGATTAAATTTTTAATATCGTCCACTCTTTTTATACGATTAGCGACATATATTCGTCCACTCTTTTTATACGATTAATGACATATATATTTGTAATATTAATATTGATACACTTCTCAATTTAAAAAATGGAAGGAGGTGGTGTTAAATTATTTGTTACCAACAATTGTTAATAGGCAACATACCACGCTTTGGATAAAATAAACAAAAATACGTGTCACTTTGGTAGACCACGTGATAAGCATGGAATAAAATAGTCGAAAATCTTACTTCTTATATTAGCCTTTATTAAACTACATCACAAGCATTCACATGACAACCATGTGAATCACAAGCATTCAAGGGACATTCATGTGCATGGTCTTGTGCATAAAATAATTAAAATAATAGAAAGTCATATAACAAACTTTCTCAACGAAATGTGAAATTTATAACAATTTGTAATGTGAATAGTTCACTAGTTTTAAATATTGATGTTTATACTTTGAATGGCAACATATCTGTGTACGATAAATATTAGGACTTGTAAAGTAAAAAATATAATGCAACAATAAAACTAAAGACTAATTTGATGATACGACCTTAGTAATAACTCGCATGCACTTTTTTAGTTGCTAGAATAAAATTGATGTGATATCAAATATGTACAATAAATGACATTATTTAAAGATGTGTTGTTGTATAAAATTCAATGTTGAGTTCAATCATAAGAAACATTCTTAAATAACACTTATGAAATATACTACTGTTTATTATAATAAATTTTAAGTAAAAATTTATATTTACTATCAAATATAATTTTCAAATCTTTTAATTAGATAAACAAAAAATAAATAATTAGAAAGTAATTCCATTATTTTCACTTTTAGAAGATTAATAAATACATAAATATTTAAATATGAAACTTTTAATTTTTTTTATTAAATAATTATAATCAACGAGATTTTTTAGATTGATTATTTCTATCAAAATTGTTTGGATCCCAATCTCATCTCTTTTTTCGTGTCAGGGTTTACTAGCATTAGGAATTAATCCCTCGTAGATTCTTTATGAGCCAAACAACTGGTATATATGAGCTTCAACGATATTTAATTATCTTTTCATATTTTTCAGGATTTTCTAGCATGAATACGCTTCTATCATTTTCGCGGTCGCAGGAAACAGGCCAGAGTTGTTTGATTTTTCTTTAGTATTTTATTCAATAATCGGGCTTTTCTTCGGCGTTTTCTAGAAACCAAGTAATCACCGCTTTTAAGCGATTTCGCAGCAGACTTTCGCGGAATAAAGTGACATCGGATTCGAGCTTTAACTTCCCCCCTCTGCTTCCAGCTCAAAGCAGGCAAAACTCAAAGAATATAAGTAAGTTCGGGGTTTTTAATATTTTTAGACAAATTTTTGCTGTGCCTTGAAAGATGTTTCTAACCCTCGATCGGTTGTGTTGTACTGAAGGAAGATGGCAGACGACGAAGCTCCTCTTGAAATGAAAGAGGAGGTCTCTGAGGTGAGTCTTTTGTATCTGATTTTTGCTAACAAGCTAATTTCAATGTCTTTTTCAGTAAAACGCTTTCAAAATTGAACTTGTTAAATCTTTCCCGATTTCACGATCTTTTGAATTATGACGGGATGCCATCACGCAGATATTGAGTGTCCCTGCTGTAGGTTGCCTGACTACCTGTAGTCTTTAAAACCAGGTTACTTCTATGTAAGTGTATCTACTTAACCGTTACACTACAACATGGAGGACGATGCCTGTGTAGGAATTTTAATAAAACCCTTAAATTCCTACGTGGTGATCCCAGAAATATTTCAACAAATATAAAATTATTATAAAATTTGAAGGTGGAAGGTCGATCTTGTGTTAATGTACTCGGACAATGCCCAAAAGAGGATAATACTGATACTCAGCCTCAACGGCATATGGGGAATTAGTGCACTAGGACCATCCCCAAAGAGGATATCTAGCTGTTACTCAGCCTCAACGGTATATTGGGAACTACATGAATGTGAAATGGAGATGCCTATAAGTACTCCAATCTCTCATAATCTTATAGCAATGATGTTTGAATAGGAAAATAATGTGGGCACGGGATACTTGAATATGATGGTCTTGGGGTTTGAGATACATGGCACATGGTACTTGAATATGTTGGGCTTGGGGTTTGAGATACATGTCACAGGGTACTTGAATATGACGGGCTTGGGGTTTGAGATACATGGCATGAGGTACTTAAACGGGATGGGTTGAAGGTATGAGACACATGGCAAGTGGTACTTGAATAGGATGGCATGTGGTATGAGATACATGGGATGGGGTACATGCCACCAAGTGGTGAGAACACCTCCATAGAGTATAGAATAAATATATGATTTGTTGTCTAAGAGGGCCCTTGGGGGACAACATACTTAAATCGATCTAAATGTGTCATGGAATGCGGAAAATTTGTGATTAATGGAAGGTTAGATACATTAGAGTACTTATAGACAAGAAACATGAGAGCAATAAGACACCGTGCTAGAACTGTTAATGCAAGGTTGTGTTATGCAAAGTATTGTACAATGACTCGAGAGGTTGGGTGTATGCTGCTTGGTCTTCTATGCATGATTCTACTTGTTGTCCTTGTTATTTTTTGTTTCAAAGAATAGTTATAATGCATTTTATACAAGTGTGGAAGATGAAGGCTTGGTTGTGGAATTACAAGAAGCGCAAATGCTCATCACATGACTTCTAAGGTTTTCTATTTTGTCATTTTCTAGAAACACTATGCTGGTACAGCTGCACAAAACAGGGTTGATATTGTTGGAGTTGTGCGACATGACTAGAGAAGAGTTAAATCTTCGTTTTATGATCACGTATGCTTGAGAGTGACCTGAAGTTGATGGTGTAGGTAGATTATGGCGTGGAGTAACACCATTATACAAGTCAATCAAAGTCTTAGATCCACTTAGATCAGTCGGTACTTGAGAAGCAATGGTCCCACATGCATAAAGTTGTGAAAGCGGTTGTGAAAAGTTGATAGCAACTTGAACTTCTGCGAACCATTTCCCCTAGGAAGCTACTTGACCTTCTTTTGACAATTTGAAAGAGGGATTTCTTGATGTCTTGTTTTTGACCTTGGCATTGATCACTTGATCCTTTTTTTGCAGGCACGATTGATTTCTAATTATTGAAGTGTCTCTGCAACATAAGGTGAATCCAACAAAGGTAGAAAGTAAGGGTGCAAGAGTTCTGCAATGAAGACTATATGTAGGGCCAAGATAGGAAGGTAGATTTATAGTGCCAAAGTGGATACAGTTTGTGGTTAGCTTTTGGGATTCTTTTATTTTGCAAATGTAACCAATACTCAATCACCACTCTAAAAGGTGTGTGGTGCTCAATGGTGATCACGACTTTGCTTATATTTTGCATTAGCCTTCTATAGAATGGTCTCCACTTGAATGAGCGCAATGAATTCACTAGCCCTTTCAACTTCTTTTTGTGTTGAAGGGGTTGATGTTGTTGAGGATGGCGTTGTAGGATATGCTACATCAATGGGTGTGGGTGGTTGGAAACCTAAGCCAACTTGAAAAGGGTTGTGTGTGATAGAGTCATGCAAATTTTTGCTGCAGCTATGCTAAATGAAAGGAAGACTTTCATTCTAAGTGCAATGCTTCTTTGAATTGTACATTGTGAGAGGGTGCGCAATCATTGTACTCACCACTTTCATTTGTCCGTTGGTTTGTGGATGGCGAGCAATAGACTTGTTTAACATTGTGTCCATTGTTGACCAAAGTGATTTTCAGTAATTGGTTAAAAATTTGTTGTCTTTATCAGAGATATGGTAGATGGCAATTCAAAATAAACCCATACATTCTAAAAATATAGTTGAACTATTTTTGGAGTTGAGATTGATTTATTGCAAGGCATGAGAATAACCATTCTCCATATTTACCATATAAATACAATCATTACCATGCTTGGTAATACACAAACTTGAAAGGAATTCCATATAAATTGATCTCCAAGGTTTGTTTGGTATTGTTAAAGGTATATACAATTCTTATTTGTGTTAATTGACATGGCAATAACATTGACAATAGAAGATGCGATGTAGTTTGCAACATCGACCCTGTGATGTGGCCAAACAAAATATTTCCCCGAGATTGTGTCTTTTCAACTCCAAAGGGATCTGCGACTTTGCCAAATGAGCCTCCCCTATAAGCTTCTGGCATTTTGCCTCTTGTATGTTTTATGGGAAAGTGGTTTTACATTAACATGCAATATATTAACGCACAAAACATTGCAAACTACGCCTAATCAAATCTAAATAGTAAATTAGACCTAATTGCATAAAAGAATATTCCTGATGTAGTAAGAGATGGCAAGAAGGGGTTTAAGAAGAATATCTAATTTTATCATAGATTTGGAGATAGGCTTTAGAAACAAATAACACAGGGCATGTCCATATAGTGGGGCAAATAGAACCCACAAAATTAAGGGCGAATAGACATTGCTCCTAGAATTGTACAGATCTTTCCAGAAGACTAGGGTTGTTTTTGGTAAATTGTAGATGTAGGAAAACTGATTTGATGATCCTATTAGTTATCTTTAGGGCTCTGAAAACCTCACTCACTTTTCCAAAACTTTGTGCAAATCTTTGGGAAATTGATCTTTTTCAAAACCCTAGTAGAACATCACAGACCAAAAAATTGAGGGATGTATTATGGGAATGTGTTTTCCTTCAATTATTGTCAAGCCTTTAAGATGTTTGAACAAATTCAACAATCAACACTCTCAAGTATAATGCATGTCAGCAAGTAGTCTAATGAATGTAAGGCCTAGTCTTGTATGACTTTTTGTGCTAGAATGAACGCATGACAAAAAAGGGAGTGCTTTAGATTTGCTTGGATTTTGCTCTAAATGCTTGAAATAACTGCTCTTGCACTCACAATAAATTAATTAAATTCAAATTGTGTCCATTCATTGGTCAAATCGTGTCCTATATGCATCGATGCACCTGTGTGTTTATAGACTTCCCAAGTTTAGTTAATGACCCCTATTGACACAACATGCAGGAAAGGCCAACGAATCAAGAACATAAGGAATGAGAGATCCAAAATAAGGGTCACAAGGGCCATCCCAAGAACCATACACTATAGTTTTGGGTGAAAGCCTAGAAACCAAAGCAAACAAGGAGGGGAGGATAAAGAAAGATGAAAGAGAGAAATGAGGAGGGAAAAGACAAGGGGACGACTAGAGTCACGGGGAAAACATGCCAATAAGAGCCAAATATGAAATGATGATTAACAAACACACAACTATCCTAGGATAATGTAATTCTGACTAATAACTACCACTTAACCAAAATTGGGTGTCTAAAATGTGATACACACAAATGTCCTAAATGGTACAAGAGTCCATCATGCAAGTAGTAATATGGGATTGATTTATTGCTATGCGACTACTAATAGATTTTTGCAATGTTCACGTTAGATTTGTTCAATTCTGGCCAAATATGAGTCTCATGTTTACATGCACTAAGCAGAGGGAGAAGACATTGAATTGAAGGTTGACTGCAATCTACAATTGGATTGGCACTTTGTTTCTTACGCTTGATGTTGCTCTTATTACAACTTGTTCCAAGTCTGCAAGAATTGCAATGGTTTGTGATGTGTATGACAACCTCAATTCCCAATATGTAATACTTCCATTGCTTACAGGCCTAGACAATGGGATTAAGTTCTCAATCATATCTAGGATACGTTTGATTTACCGCGGTGAAAGTTTTGTTGTGATAAGAACTTGGGTGGTCAAATTGAGTGAGGATTGCTCCAATGGCATATTCAAATGTATTAGTCTCTAACTCAAATTGTTGCTGAAGGTTGGGTTACGTGAGCTTTGACACAAAACAAATTTTGCATTTCAATTCCGCAAATGCTTTCTCTTGTGCTAATGACTAGGTAAAAGTTGCTTTAGCAACACCTCAAGTGACTTGATTCAATGGCCGAGTGACATGTGAGAAGCCAAGTACAAATTTCCTATAAAAGTTTGTAAAATTTGTGTGTCAACCTAAGTCACAAGATTCGCTGATTTTTCGGTTTGAAATCGAAGTTCGTCGATTGTTTTTGACCAAGCAATAAAAATTGCCTAAAATTGTATAATTTGAGGTCAAATTCGACAGCAAAAAATGAGCGGGAAAATCAGGGGGCAAAAAATGAGCGGGAAAACTCTAGTGTCCTCTTTATAATTGTTATACTCACACATGGTCAAAGCACTAGGAATTTGAGCTTCTGTCAAGTGGAGGAAGACTGTTTCCATTGTAGTTGGACAACGTGTTGCACCCAAACGTCTCTGTTGTAGCCTTTGTTGGATCCGCTGTGTGGTGAGGAAGGGCCCTTGTGTGACGTGGAGCGGCAAGGGTTGAAACTGTAAACACAACTTGGAGCCTTGGACAATGCGAGCAACGGACAAGACAAGTTCAAACTATGTGGGCAGGGGAAAGGAGAGGTAGGGTCGATGGGGTCAGTGCAAGTAGTTTCAACTTTTGAAACAAAACTTGATTTTATTTTTTATTTTTATGTTATGCTATGTTCTAATTTAATTTAATTTTATTCTACATTTTGATTTTTAATTTTGTTTATGATTTTTAGTTTATTATGTTTTTTTAATTTTTATGTTTTGTTTTTTAGTTTTGTTTAAATTTTTTTATTTTTTATGTTCTTTAATTTATTTATTTATATTTTACAATTATAAGTTAAATATATATATATATATATATATATATATAATTTATTTATAATATTTTTTTATGACTTTAATTTTTTTAGTTATTTATTTTTATTTTTTATAAATATATTTTAGGTTTTTCTACGGTTTGAATTTAATGGCTATTTTTTTTGGAATTTTATCTATTGGTGAACTTGAATCGAATTTTATCCCCGTCGAACTTGAACATGAACTCAAACCTTGTGACTTAGGTGTTAACTATATATCCCAAATACAAAATCTTCTTTATGGCAACAAAATATGTTGGCATGCAACTTCTCTTGGTGCAAAGTGTTGACCACTTGTTGAATATGAAGCAAGTGTTCCTTCCATGTTTTGATTAAAATCAAAATGTCGTCAATGTAAATACAACCAAAAATGAAGTTTTGAATGGCCATTAAGACTTCATTCATCATCCGCATAAGTGTTGCGGTTGCAATAGTTAAGCCAAAGGGCATAACCAACCATTCGAAAAAACTTCTTTGGCTTTGAAGGTTGTTTTCCAAATGTCAGTGTTCAATAAAAATCTAATGGTACCTTGACTTGAGATCAATCTTTGTAAATAAATTGTTGCCATTGAGTTGGTCCGAAAGGTCCTCAATGTTGGGAAGAGGGTAGTGGTTCTTGTCAATGATATTTTAGAGAGCTTTGTAGTTGATGCACAACCTTCATGTGCCATATTTCTTTGGTACGAGCACAATTGGGCTATTGCAAAGGGAAGAGCTAGGTTTGATTTGTCCTTTATCCAAACATTCATGGATTTGCCGTTTGATCTTCTTGGTATAAAACAAAATTAGGTATATGTAGTCTTGGAATCGAATCAACAATATGATATACCATGCAATGCGTTGCAACTCTAAGGGTTTGCACTCTAGTACTTGGTTCAATTGTTGTTTTTTTGCTGAAGGAGATGCGGTATGAGTTTGATCCACAAAGATGTTATTACGTTTAGGTCTCACCATCAAAAGCACAAATTTATTACTAGATTTGATTAGCTTCTTGCATTGCTTGGCGTTGATAAGCAAAAGACTTGGAACTACTTTTATTATCTATTATCTATTTTCATGAATATCTATGATAACATCCTTTACATTTGCTTCATAGATTGCATGTTGATGAAAAATATATGGTTTCCAAAGCAAAGCATCATATACCTCTAATACTGGTACATCACAAAGGATGACATCTTGAAAAGACTTGTTTTGTACACCGACACTGACATGCTTCTTAGAACACGTGCCAAACCATCCAGTGATGTATGGTTATCGCTGAGGCATCATTGACAAATTCAATCTACGATATGTGTTTGGTGAAACAAGATTCTTTTGATACCGCTATCGACAATGAAGCGTATAGGTTGTACATTAACCCATATTTGAGGATGGAACACATGTTTTGCTTCTTGATTTGAATTGGAAGACGAGTCTATGTTGGCGGTACCTACCATGAGCCTAGGCTCATAGTACATGATTTGCTTACCCTTATCTTGTGCCGCAATGGGTAGGATATGATGTCTTTATTCGTGTGAGCAAACATTCCTAGCACGACATTCTTCTATGGAGTGACGACTTGAATTGTGTATTGTGCGCAACTTTCTAGTCTTGGATTGCCTAGTTTGATCATACGATAGTGTGTTCTTTTTAAGGCGATGTGAAGGTCATTTTTATTGCTTAGAATTATGTTTGGCTCCAGACTTGGAATTCGTTTGCTTTCGCTTCAAAATTATAGGAAAATCTATAGGTTTATCCTAAGTACAAGTTATCTAGGAAATCCATGCCCTTTTCTATGTATGGTCTCTAGCTTGACCTATTCAAAATGAGTTTTTGCTCTATTTATTGAATGTTCTACTTAGAAATCAACATATGAAAACTTTCAACGACTCTTGAACATATTAACCATGACGGTGCCGTAGTTGCGAAAAACATAATGCATTGATCATCATAGTTTCCATCAGGGTGATGGGTCTCTTTCAAGGCTTTGATAAATCCATTCTAGATATCTACAAATATTAAGTCATCATCGTCATGAGAAGCACATCATTTCTTCCATGATTTCTTTACAAATAAGGAAACTCTCAGAAGGGAAAAGAGTCACTATCTAGTGCATCTGTGTCTATCTTTGCCTACTTCAAATATAGGAATATCCAAATTCACTTGTACCTTATACAAAGTACGACCATGAAATAGGAAATGCGTTGAAGTAGAAGGGTTTGAAGGAGAGGTTTGAGCTCTCTGAAGAACTTGAGGGAAGTGATCAATAATTCCTGCATTTTCCCACCCATAATATTGATACGTAGTTGATGCACAACCTCCATGTGACATCTTTTTTCGGTGCAAGCACAATTGTGTTGCTGCAAGGCGAAGAGTTGGGTTTGATGCGTCTTTTATCCACAATTCATGGATTTGCCTTTTGATCTCCTCATTCTCAAGGAATGATTGATAGTATAGAGAGGCCATATATAGAGTTAGTCCTAGTTTTAGATCACTAGTATGGTTTATTGCGGAATGCTTTGGAACTCCAATGGAAGACATGAAAAAATCCTTGTACTCCATTACTTGGTTCAATCGCCGTGTTTTTTTTGGAGAAGGTGTATTATGAGTTTGTGCCGAAAGGATTTTTTATGTGTGGGTCTCACCATCAAGAGCACATATTTCGTACTAGAATCGACTAGGTTCTTTCACTTATTGGTGATGATAAGCAAAAGCTTAGGAACTACAATTGGTATGCAGTATCTATGTATACCAACATCTATGATAAAATTCTTGGCATTTGCTTCATAGATTGCATGCCAATGAAAAATGAATGGTTGCCCAAGCAAAACATCATATACCTCTAATTGTGCTACATCAAAAAGGATTTTGTCTTGAAAAGGCTAGAGTTTTTACACTAGGTGACACTGATGAGTGACTTGCTTCTTAGAACTTGAGTTGAACCAATAAATGGCGTATGGTTGTGGGTGAGACGTCATTGGCAAATTCAAACTATAAACTTCTTTAGGTGGAATCAATTTCTTCTAACTACCATTATAAACAATGAAGTGTACATGTTTTCCATTAATCCATATTTGAGAATGGAATGTGCGTTTGGGTTCTAATAAAATATAAAAGCCAATGCACAGGCTAGAAGAGTAATTGATAGCAAAGCATAATGGAATAAACACAAATCAATGTTGACACAAAGATTTAGGTGGGAAAACCTCAAAAGGTGAAAAACCCATAATAGTTTATATTCATATAATTGAGAAACATAGAACCTCAATACAATCCTTCTCTTCTCACTTCTCTATAACAAGTTTTTTTAGAGAACCTTTGTAAATATTTGCCACACACAAATATTAATATATTTACAATTCACTGAAGTTCATTTGAATGAATAACAATGGGGTAAAACCCTATTTATAATATATTCGAGGAGAGGTGACTGTTGTAACCAACGGGTCCATCCTTTCCTGTGGAATTAATGGTAAAATCTATTTACTTTATTTACACGAGTTTACCTTCTGTTAATAAATTGAATACATTTATTTTATTTATTAACCAGTCAATAACATTAAGGATAAATATCTCACTTAAGCATTATTTGTTCCAACACTCCTTAATGTTAAGTGGGGATATAAGTCATAGTCATCTTAATAAAAGAATTATACTATGTGCAAAATTTGAAGGATTTAAAAACCTTCATCATTCTAAACATCACTTTTTGAAATAAAAGAAATTATAATCCATAAACTACTCGAAAGTAAGTTTAGGCTAACATGATGATGAGGTTGCATCTCACAGTTTCTCATGAATAATCAACAAAACATATTTGAAACTTTTTATAACATAAGGACTTCCATTACAAATTATGCTTTTATGTATTGGGGTACAAAATTAAAACTTTCTCACAAAGTTTACAATCACTTAACTTTCATATGAAGTTGACAATGCTTTACAATGAGAAGTATAGAGAAGGAACACATGGCCATTAGGAAGTGGCATTGTCATCCACACTCCTTTTCAATGACAACTTCGAGAGGCCCAACATTGCACAAAACTGACAAAATTTGGTAGCACTAAGTGATTTTGTGAAGATATCTACCACTTGTTCATCCATAAGACAAAATTGTAGATCAATATCACTATTGAGGGTTTTTTCTCAGATAAAATGCACATGAACTTTAATATGTTTAAATTGTTGGTGTTGCGCACCTACACAAAATTTAAACACATCCAAAAATAAATTCACAATGGCATAGTATGTTTAGCATCACAATAACCAAATACATAAAAATATGACGTGTTTTTCTATTGTTTAATACTATTAAAACAATCAAGTCATATTTTAGGCAAATCAAGTCATATTTTAGGCAAATAAGTTTAATACTTTGATTACAAAGTTTAGTTCAAGAAACATAAATTATTGGGACGTCTCCAATATTGACAAGTTGAACGGCCCCAACTATCATGCGATGCACATATAATAATTTATTAATAATATGTTACTATATTCAGCTAAACATTAGATATCTTATTAGCAATAATTCATTTTATAATTTGAGTCTTATCAAAATTTTGCAAGTTTAATATGCTTCAACAAAAGTGTGAGGTATAACTTCTTATACATGAAATATGGATAATTTTAGCATGATATGCAATCATCCAATTAAACAAACATGAGATTGAAACAAATAATTCAGAGATGTATGAATAAAATTCTTCCTAAAGTAAATGATGAAGAGTTAATAATACAAACTCCATTTACACTTCGCATTTCATAACATATCTTATTATCAAATGAAGCATATAAGAATGTTAGCATAAATAATCAAATGATAAAACAATCAAATTAGAGTATCTAAGCAATTGAAACACAAAAGATCCAAACTTACTGAGTATGATCTTCTTACCAAATGCAATAACGAAACATGATCATCTTGTCAAATTAAGCATGGTGTTATGCATATAATGTATTTCAATGCTAACTTATATGATTTACAAATAACCATATTATTTATGTATTTTTTTTATTTTTCATTGAAGACAAATATATCTATTACAATATAATTGTAATAAGTATTTTTCAAGAATCAAACTAAATCATTTTACTAACAAATACAATGTATATGAGACACTATCAATATATTTAGTATTTCTAAAGTAGCAACAAAATAATTTTATCAAAGCAAATGAAATGTTATGAGCATACATGTATTTTGATGTAGAAAAATACAAATATTATACGTGGATTCTATCCAAAATATGCACAACAATGTGCATGGCTTTGGCCCATAAAAATTAAGAGAAATATTTTGCAAAATGCAACATTGTTCTAGTCATCTCAATAATGGTGCGATTTTTCCTTTCAACAATACCATTTTGCTAAGGGGAATAGGGAGTTAATTTCCTTTGAATACCATAACTAACTCAAAAAGAATCAAACTTTTTACTAACGTATTCACCACCATTATCGGTTCTTAATCTCTTAATAGAAAAATCAGATGCATTTTCAATAACAATTTTAAATTCCATGAATTTAGACAACACATATTTATTTTTAATAAAATATGATCAAACCATTTTAGTGTAAAATTGATAGTATACAAAAAAACTACTAAGAGATACACCTTCAAGAGGACCTACAACATCACTATGAATCAATTCTAAATGATGTGAGGAATTCGCATCATGATTCTTGTGAAAATAATTAGTTTGTTGCTTACCATGTAAACAACGCTCACAAGTTTCATGATGAGAAGGGATAGAAGGAAGTTTAACAAGATTATTTGTAGTCATATCATATAAACTTCTAAAATTAACATGTCATAATCTTTTATGCCATAATTGAGATTCATTCTTACTATGCGATGAAAGAAAACATGTAAGAGAGAAAATGTATAGACCATTCTTTTGAACACTTTCAACAATCAAAGATCTAGATTGATTTCTAATGGACTAGCTAACTTTAAGCAATGTTACAATGAAATTATCATTAGTATGTTGTGAACAAGATAA
Source organism: Torreya grandis (assembly GCA_037957365.1). Classification (NCBI taxonomy): domain Eukaryota; kingdom Viridiplantae; phylum Streptophyta; class Pinopsida; order Cupressales; family Taxaceae; genus Torreya; species Torreya grandis. The sequence goes on from JARHVA010000154.1 coordinate 1,404,633, forward strand.
CAAGTTCTTTTTAAGCTTAGATACATAGAAAACATTATTTATAACATTTGAAAATTTAGCTTTTCTCTGTTTAATTGCTTTTAAAAAAGAATTATCTCTTAAGTAAATCTTTTTAGAGATATCTCTAGAATCACACAAAATATTATATAAGCAAGTCATATGGGGCAATGCACTACTATAAAAAATTTACTTATTTTCATTTTAAACAAATAAAACAGTATATAAAACAATAACATTTGAATCTTGATTGTTATTATGATTAGGGTTTTGATTCATATGCTTATTTTGATTAGATTCCTTCCTTTTGTTTTTGTTAAAAGTTTGATTAACTCTATTTTTGTTTTTATAACAAGTTTCTTTTCTATGACCAAACTTACCACATAACTTGTAGTTTTCATTAAATTTAGGTTTGTGATTTTTATTATCAGATTTCTTATTCCTATTTGAGCTAGAAGCAAAATTAGGGATAGATTTTTGGTTTTTATTGTTATCATAAACAATATTTAAGACAAAAAGTGCCTGAGTGGCATTCTCTTTAAAATAAAAATTGGTTATAACTTGCTCTTCTTGAATCAGGAGAGCAAACAAAGTGGTAAGTTCAGAGATATCTTGCTTAGTTTGATATTTAGAATTCAAAATTGAAATGAAATTTTCAAACTTTTCATGAATACTTAATTGAATGATAAAATAAAGCAGTTGATTTTGAATCAAATTACAATTATAACCATCTAACTAAGCTTTAATGTTCTTAATTTTAACAAAAAAATTCATAACTTTTTCATCACCTTTCATAGGTGTAGTTAACAAATCAAGGATTAACTTAATAATTTTTGAGAGATGAGTACCCTCATACATGGATTCAAGGAGCTTCCAAGCATTATTAGAAGACTCTTAATTACCAATTTGAAGAAGGAATTCATCTTTAACACTCCGTAAGATAATGGACATAGTTTTTTGCGATATCCTGTTGAAATGTATTCGTAAGCGTAGGGGTCACATGTTGTCTAGAAGAGGTTTTTCCAATCTAAACGACAATATTCCACAACTTTTTGACCATAAATTCAGCTTTAACATGATTTTTTGATATATTATAATTATTTCCATTAAGCATTTGAGATTTATCGAAAGAAAAATGAGGCGAAGTCCCTTTAAACAAGTTAGTAACCAAATGCTTAAAAAGAACTTTTTTTAGTGTGAAAGTTTAATTTTATTCGACGATAAAACAAATTTAAAGTGCAAATACATAAAAATTGTTCAAATTAATGGCAAACAAATCAAGAAATTTGCAAAAGATTGTGACAAAACAAGGTGTGGCAAGTGTTGCAAAGAATACACTAATGTAAGAACAATTTAACAAATTAATTTTTTAATGAATTGTTTGAATTATTTTCCAAAAAAAAGTGAATTACACATTCAACTATGATTAATTTCACAATTTAAATGTCAAATAATACAAAAATTCAAAATAGAGTTGCATTAATCTAGGTGTGGAAAGAGTCGCATTTAGAACATCCACCTACACACTATTATTAAAAAAGTTTGTAAAACCAATAATATGAGGTTTCCAAACACAAAATGGACCACGTAGATGTGTTCGGAAGGTGTCAAAACCTAATGATTGATTGGTTACATGACTATGTTTGACAAAATATTTACTAGGTTGAATGTCGAAACAAGATCGACAAGTCAATTAGGGTTTTGAATGCATGAGAAGTTGGCATGCAAACTAAAAAATAGAATTTAAATTAAACTAAATTTGATCAAATTCAAAAATAAAAAGTTGATTTTGAGGGGTTTGAACACTAGACCTCCCAAACTACAAGATTTTAGCAAAATTACTACCACCAACCCTTTTAGGAGACTAGTCAAGATTTTATATACACAAATCAATATATGAATTGTATTTTTTTTGACTTTTAATTAAAAAAATATTTTTTCATATATATGGTGCGTGTAATTTTGAATTTGTAAAATCACTTAAAGATTTTTTACTTTTGGATTAAAAAGGATGCATAAAAGGTGGGGCCTAGGTTTTTATATGTGGAATTTTAGTATTTAATAAATAGTTTATTTAATAAATAAAATTCCAAACTTTAGCACTAACCTTTGAAAGCTTCCTGGAAGAGAATGGCTCACTTGTAGGTGAAAAAATTATCATAGCAGATTGTACAGGCTTTGGAATGAAGTGAAACTTTACCAGTCACCTAGTTTTTGTATGAGGAAGCTAGAACAAGCTTCAAAATTTAATCTTTGAGGCAAAAATGAAATATTTCAATCACCCAAGCTGAACTATGGCACTTAGGCGACTCAAGCAAAATCATAGAGGCTTGGAATGGCCTTCTCAGGCCCTGAAACTTTGCAAGGAGTCTTCAATCCTCAAAACTAAGAAGTTAGACCCCTTAGAACAGAAATTTCATGCCAAAAAATAGATTTTTTAATTTTTCCAATGCCATAAGGCTGTACAAGTAGAAGAGTGGCATGAAAGAGGCAGTAGTGTAGCTTCCACAGGCTATAAGAGGTCAAATCAAACCATGTAAAGCTCTAAACTGTGTTGAAATGGCCAAACTAAGCTTTTGGCATAACCATAATTGAGTTTTTTTGAAAAAAAGATATTTTTCTGATTTCTAGTTCACACATGCCAAAAAATAGCATGTCAATGTCATACAAGATTAAACAAATCCGATAAAAACTTCAATTTGAATACGGGTTGTGTCAAGCGAGATCTTCCAATATATCAATAGGCTTGCCAATCATTCAAACTCTCCCAGGCTTTGATTCCATGATAAAATGGAAAAGCGAATGTACATGATCTAGAAGAGTATTGGCAACAAAGCATAATGGAATAAACATTTATCAATGTTGACACAAAGATTTAGGTGGGAAAACCTCGAAAGGTAAAAGACCCACAATTGTTGATATTCAGATAATTGAGAAACATAGATCCCCAATACAATCCTTCTCTTCTCACTTCTCTATAACAATTTATTCACATAACCTTTGTAAATATTTGCCACACACAAATATTAATGTTTTCACAATTCACCGAAGTTCATTCAAATGAATAACAATAGGGGCAAAACCCTATTTATAATATATTCGAGGAGAGGTGACCGTTGTAACCAACGGGTCCATCCTTTCTTGTAGATTACCTCGTGTTAATAAATTGAATACATTTATTTTATTTATTAACCATTTAATAATGTTAAGGGTAAATATCTCACTTAAGCATTATTTGTTCCATCAGGTTCTCGATCCAAATTGGAAGATGAGGCTATTTTGGCAGTACCTACCATGACACTGAGCTCAGATTCCGTGATCTGCATACCCTTATTTTGTGCTATTGGGGTAGGATATGATGTCTTCATATGTGCAAGCAAAGTTGTCTTGACGTGACATTCTTCTATAGAATGACATTTGGAATTGTGTAAGAACAACACTTGTGAGTCTTGGATTGGGTAGTTTTATCATTTGATGGTATGTTCTTCTTTTGGCAATGATGCGGAGGTCCTTTAACTTGCGTAGAATTCTGTTTTGCGTTAGACTTGGAATTCTTGGAGTGAGACTTATCCTGAGATTCAAAATCTTGTTTCCTAGACTTTTGCTTTGCTTTTTTATTTCAAGCTTGTATGCAAATTTGTAGGCTTCTCCTAAGGAAGAGACATGTAGGAAATCCATGTCACTTTGAACAATCTCCAGTGTGACCTATACTTCAAAATGAGATTTAGCTCTGTTTCTTGAACATTCAACTTTGAAACCAAGGTATTAAAAATGTCATTGTTCTCTTGAGCAAATTGATCATGACCTTGGCGGAGTTGAGAAAACTTAATTTATTGATCATCATAGTTTCCACAAGTTCCATGATGTTAGGTCTCTTTCAAGGCTTCTACAAAACCATTCTAGGTATCTACAAATATTAAGGCATCATCCTCGTGAGAAATGCAATAGTTATCCCACTGTTTCTTTATGGACAAGTAAACTCTCAGAAGGGCAAAGGTTCTCCTTTTTTGATTAGAAAACTGATTGACCACGTAGTATGAACAAATGAGATTAAACCAACAATCTAGTGCATGTGCATCTATCTTGCCTTCAAATATAGGAATATCTAGATTCACTTGTACCCCATGAAACAATCGATGCGTTTAAGTAGACGGGTCTGAAGGAGAGGTTTGACCTCGCTCAAGAAGTTGAGCGAAGTGATCAACGATCTGTGCTTTTTCTCGTGCATAATTTTTCTGTAAATCACCTTGTGGGCTATACAAAGCTGCTTCTATCATCTTTTGAAACATTTCAAAGTTAGTGTCTCTAAACTAATTCTGATTTCCATCTCTGTTGAGATTGTGGAGGAAGGTATGAGGAAGTGTATGTGTGTTGATACCACTAATCGGGGTCCTAGGAAGAGATCCAACGGACATCACTCTCAAAACGGATCTAAATGTATAGAATTTGAAAAACATATGAGATTGATAGAAAGCTAGATCTATTTCAGTGCTTATAGAAAAAGAGAAACACAAGCAATAAGACACCATGCTAGAACTTTAAATGCAAGATTGTATTATGCAAAATTCTGTACGATGATCTGAGGTCAGATGTATGCCATTGGGTGGTCTATGGTTGATTTTGCTGCTTGTTCTTATTACAAAGAATAGGTAGAATGCATTATTATATAAGTGTGGAAGATGAAGGGCCAGTTGTGGCATTACAAGAAGCACAATTGTTCATCATGTGACTTTTCATATTATCCTTTTTGTTGTCTTTTGTAAATGTTGCAGTACTGTTGCGACAACAGGGCTGACACTGTTGGATTTGTGTGGCATGACCACGTATGCATGAGAATGCCTTGAAGTTGATGGTGTAGAGAGGTTATGGCGCAGTGTAACATCATTATACCACTCATTGAAGTGTCAGATTCACATGTATCAATATTAAGCAAATAAATTTCAAGTTCTTTTAAACTTTGAGAAAAATCTGGTTTCATAACCAGTGTAGAAAATGCTCTGAAAGTAAACAATCCCTTTCTCTAGAAAATGCTTTAAAAGTAAACTACACCCTTCTCTAGAAAATGCTCTTAAAATAGACCACACCGTTATCTAGAAAATGCTCTAAAAGTAAACCACACCCTTCTCTAGAAAAAGCATATGCAAAGAGGGCACTGAAAAGTCCTACCTTAATTTTATAACAATACTTAAATAGGAAAATAGCATGGGCATATTATATTGATAAGGATGGACATGGGGATACATGGTACATGGTACCTGGTATGGGCCATCAAGTGATGGGAACAAATACATATCCATAGAGCATAAAATAAATATAGAACAAATATGTTCTAGAGTTTTCTTTTGAAGTTCTGCCTAACCAGGCTAGAAAATGTTCTAAAAGTAAACCATGCCCTTCTCTAGAAAATGCTGTAAAAGTGAACCCCACCCTCCTCTAGAAGATGCTCTAAAGGTAAGCCTCACCCTTCTCTAGAAAAGGCTCTATAAGTAAATCTCATGAGTAGATTAGAACCTCATAAGTGTGGAAAAAAAATTACAAGTCTCAAAAATAAAAAAATCCTTCAATTTAAATTTCAAAATAAAATCTATAAAATCTCAACTATTAGAATGTGTATAAAAAATCATGTTCATTTTATATTGAATTTAAACAAATTTTGAATTGAAGTATTTTTTAAATTTATAATGCATTATAATGTATGCAGAAACTAATAATTTAAAATGAAAATTTAAACTCATGTGCCTTTGTGTATTTTTTATAATGCATTGTAACTTTGAAATTTTAATAATTTAATATTAAAATAATCATAAACTCATTTATAATACATTGTAAAGTTTATGTTTGGATGATTAAATTTTAAATGTTTAACTTTGAAATGAAATAAAAAAAAATTTCAATTTAAAATTTAGGTAAGGTATAACGATGAAAATGTGATAAAAATACATCTTAAATTTGTTTAAAAGTTGATGATGAACTATTTGGCAAAGCATAAAACCAATCAAGAGCCCCTTGGGTCAAGCTATGATAAAAAGCCATTAAGAGGAAACTTTTTTTTTGGGCCCAATGTTCAAAAGAGTGTGTATATTATTGTAAATGAATAATAGGATCCCCTTGACCATCAAAGGAGGATAACTTAGGCATAATGAGGTTTGAGGGATAAGGATACTCAAACACATCCATCGTAATAGGTTGTTTTGTTAATGTATTCTCCTCAAGAATAGCTTCATGAGAAAAAACTTGTAAGTTAATGGTATTGAATTGTTGCAAATCACAAATGGTAGTCATAATAGATAATATGTCATTAGAAGAAGTTGAGGATTTTTCTAAGGTTTGTAAACTACCATTCTTATGGACAAAGGTAGTGGTGACCAAGAACAACACATCCAAGGAAGTCATCAAGTTCCTTGAGAAAAACATAACAACACGATTTCACACCCCAACCTTTCTAGTCTACGATAAAGGACCTACATTTTAGTCAGCTGAGATCACTGAATGGGCTTATGAAAATGAGATTACCTTGAGTTTATCATTGAAATATACATAATGGAATGTTTTCGCTGAGTCAACCAATAAGAAACTTATCAATGCCATTAATAAGTCCATAGAAAAAAATCCTAGAGGTTGGCATTCACTATTGAAATATGCTCTTTGGGCTGACTGCACTAGATATAATCAAGCCCTCAAAATCTATCATTTTTTGTTGGTATATGGGTTGGATCTCATCTTCCCCATGACCCTTATGTTTTCAAATAGGGAAAATTTTAGTGTCCAATAAAAAAATTAACTTGGGGGTTTTTCAAGTGAATCTGATTCAAAATTATGGTTAATCAGTTTAGAAGGTGGAGAATTTTGCAGGTGAATCAATAATTGGAATGGGGATAATTGATGACAATGGCATGGTGCTTAGATGAACGTTCTACATAGAACAAACAAATATGTAGATGGGTCCACTACACATGCAGACGGGTTGACTGCTCATGTAGGCGGATTGACTGCACATGCAGACATGTTATCTGGAAAAGTGAAAATATCACAGTCCTAATAATGAAAGGGATACAATTATGATCAATGCAAGACCATATGTACATATGTATGTGAAGGTAGAATGGTGGATGAAATAATAAATCAAACAAACATGAATTTATGTAGAATAAATTATGTGCAAACCAAGAAATAAACCCATAAATGGAACATGCCTTTATAGGTCCTGTATCATCTAATAATTGTTCATAATATGGAGATGTTTGAATTTGGAAAGTAGCTGTTAAGGATCATGGGACACTATTGGCAAAGACATAACACTTGTATTAATTGTAACTATTTGACTATTATTGACACTATCTAGAGAGGGAAAAACAAAGATATAGAATATAGCGACAGTCTACTTAGGATTATGGAGTGTTCTAAAATAAATTACAAAGATATTGAATATGAATGATAACAAATTGGGTTGGCCAAGAAAATAGATAGGTAAATGGACAAGGGAAGTTGTGCACAAGAGTCAAATGTGTGCACGTCAAATATATGCCAAATTTGATGTTTCCAAGTACCTAATACCAAATTTAGGTGTCTACAAATTCCCCTCTTTTAGTCTATTTTTTGAAAATGCTAGATTAAAAGGATAAAAGAAATAAATATGGTACTTGTGTCTAACTGCTCTTGGTGTTGCCGTGTATGTCTCAAATATCTAGCTTGCTCCAGGTAAAATTTGCAAGGAAACATGTAGAGATCAATGTCCAATCATGATATAAAATATGAAATAATCTAAATTATTGAACTATTTGAAATTAAAAAGTCAAGGAATGAATACACCTAAGAGTATGTGAACCAAGCTGTCATTTGAACTCATTTGGAGAATGTCATGGGGTGATTATGATAAAAGGAGATGTAACAACTAAAAACATGGTTTGAGAAGTATAAAAGCCTCAATTCTCATTGGAGACAGAGAAGTTCTTAGGCAACATAGAGGAGAGTCGAAAGGTCTGGAGAAGAGGTGGAAAAATAGGAAGAAGGTTTATACCTTGGTGGTTGAAGACATTGTGAGTGATTTTTTGTATTTCTTTTCCCCATTCTTCCTTTGGTAATTCCTTTTGGATCTTTTATTTTCCTGGACTTTTATAGACAAGAATAGAAGAAAATCCAAATGAGCAATTGTTCTAGTTTCGAAGAAAGAATATGAAAGCAAAAATTGAAGCAATTCGATTTTAGACGCAAAGAATAGGCATTAGGGTTGATCCAGAAACGATACTACTGCAATATGCTATTGATTAAAATTTAAAAACAATCAGCCAATGAAACAATGTTGGGACACAATTGGATATTCTTTTATCTAGGATAGAATTTCAAGGAAGCTAGGCTTGGATGAAAGTTTATCTTGTTGGCATTGCTGCTTGGGGTGCAAGACGTGCAAAAATAGGAGGTTGATTTAAAAGTTGAATTTGTAAGTACAGGCCAACCTCAGACACAGTCAGACAAGGACACAAAATATCAGGTACAATTAATCTACCAATTTCATTAATTCTTTTCAATGCATTGACAATGAGCTGATATATGTATATACAATATACAAATCCCAATGCATGAAAATCATTGAAATCTTGTCAGTCCTACAGCAGTTGATTAAGTTTACAATATTAAACTCTGATCCTCTTATAACTGATCATGAATACATAACGAACAAAGTACGTTAAGCACGTCAAGTAAGCATCAATTCTAAAAGTTCCCCTTACTGTTTACTTGGTCAACCCTTAACTAAGTCCATATTTGCAGTATTCAAACTTCTCACAATGAAGAGGCTTATGAAAACTTTGCCAGTTGCTCATCCATTGAACTGTAGACCAACACTGTCTACCCGATCTGGACAGTATACTAAGTACAAGGTATCTGGTTTGGTTGTCAGATAAACTATGAACTAGTGGTCGGTAGAAAGAGCCATCCATTGTTTTACTTTCCTAATCAGCTGAAAGCTTAGCATCATTTCCCACTGGAGTTGGTTCCAGCCAGCATTCCTCCATTCTGAACCTCTCTATAATTTCCACTGGGTACTTTACCCGAGAAATAAAGACGTTGTTGGCTTCTGCCATACTTGTTTTCCAAAGCGGCAATTAAGTATCCAATATCTGTCATATTGAAGTTCTTTGCTATGACACTTGAAGATTATGTACTCTTTTCGTTCAAGAATGTCGAGAATGAATAATGTAATGTGGAGGAAATCGCTATCTTGTATTAGAATGCCTAGCACATAGTTGAAGAACAGTATTTCCCATTAAATACCATTTTCTGTTAAGATAGTATTCTGATCTAATCTAAATTAGGATTCTGAACTTCTGCTGTGTAGCTTCCTTTCTTTTTAGCTTCTTAGCTTCTTGAGATAATATTTTTATCTAATCAAAATTAGGATTCTGCTCACGATGGAAACTAGAAATTAGAAATAGCATTATATGTGGAAATCAAAATTAGGATTCTGCTCTTGATGGAAACTAAAAATTAGAAATAGCATTATATGTGGAAGAAGCTATACCATCTCCGAACAGACAAGCTAATGGAAACTACAAACCAACTGATTGATAGTGTGGCAACCATGAATAGAACCGTAAGCACATTGGTTTTATCAATAAACAAAGAACATAGAAACTAATATGTTCATGTGGGAGTGGGTCACTGTGCAACTTGAAAACAAAGAGGAGAGGCAGAATGACACGATCATTATGAGAATCCTTATGCAAGAAATAGGAGAGCAGATCCCAATGTAAATCCCACTCTCGCTAGGTGAGCAAGAGGGGAACACATCTATCAAAATTTCCTTCAATGGAAACACGAGGCAGATTTTAAGGATTTCAAAATATTATTCTCAAAGTTAGCACAACTTGGAGGAAAAAAACTGGATGGACAGAGAAGCTGAATGCTTAAAATGGTACGAGAAGATGTCAATAGAGACTGCAATGCCAAATGATTCAATGAATATGCAATTCATGTTGAAGACTGTAAAAATAAAATTCACAGTGATGTAGAGGATGTGAGTATTTTATCGGTGTCATCTTAAGAATTTGTTTGTGATGTTTGAATCTGTTGTACTGAATGATCAAAGAATTTTACACTGTATAGAGGACATGAATTTGGAGACCATGACCAAGATGTTATCCGGACCAAAGAGTTAAGTTGGAATGGATTTGAAACTCATTTGCAACATCTTTTTCTCAACTTGGAAGAAGAATATGTAAATTCTTTGTTATGACACTTGAAGATTATGTACTCTTTTCATTTAAGAATGCCAAGAATGAATAATGTAATGCGGAGAAAATCCCTATCTTGTATCAGAATGCCTAGCACATAGTTTAAGAATAGTATTCTTCATTAAAATACCATCTTCTCATAATATTGTATCGTGATCTAATCTAAATTTGGTTTCTGAACTTCTGCTGGGTAGCTTCTTAACTTCTTGAGATGATTTTTTTATGTAATCAAAATTAGGATTCTGCCTAATGATTGAAACTAGAAATTATAAATAGCATTATATGTGGAAAAAGTTATACCATCTCCAACAGACTAGCTAATGGAAGCTACAAACCAACTGAATGATAGTGTCGCAACCATGAATAGAACCCTATGCACATTGGTTTTATCAATAAACAAAGAATGTATAAATTAATATGCTCATGCGGGAGTGGGTCACTGGGCAACTCAAAACCAAAGAAAAGGGGTGGAATGACACAGTCATTTTGAGAATCCTTATACAAGAAATAGGAGAGAAGATCCCAATGTAAAATCCCACTCTTGCTACGGGAGCAAAAGGGGAACACATCTATCAAAGTTTCCTTCAATGGAAACACGAGGCAGATTTTAAGGATTTCCAAACATTATTCTCGAAGTTAGCACAACTTGGAGGTAAAAATCTATATGGACATAGAAGCTGAATGCTTAAAATGGTACGAGGAGATGCCAATAGAGATTGCAATTCCAAATGATTCAATGAATATGCAATTCATGCTGAGGACTGTAAAAATAAAATTGACAGTGATCTAGAGGATGACAGTGTTTTATCGGTGTCATCTTAAGAATTTATTTGTGATGTCTGAAAGAGTTGTACTGAATGATCAAAGAATTTCACACTGTATAGTGGACATGAATTTGGAGACCATGACCAAGATGTTATCCCAACTAAAGAGCTAAGTTGGAATGGATCTGTAAGTCATTTGCAACACTTTTTCTCAACTTGGGATAAGAATATTGAAGTTCTTTGTTATGACACTTTGAGATTATGTACTCTTTTCCTTCAAGAATGTCAAGAATGAATAATGTAATGTGGAGAAAATCCCTATTTTGTATCAGAATCACATAGTCTAAGAATAGTTTCTTTCATTAAATACCATATTTTCTTAAGATGTTCTTCTTATCTAATCTAAATTAGGTTTCTGAACTTCTGCTGCTGGAAATTCAGTAGGAGATAATTATCCTTTACAGTTTTTACTATTGCAGCGACAACACTCAGTCATGTGTTGCAATGATACACTATTGCTTAAATATTATAATAATCATTATAGATTTCATTGAATGATTATTTTAACAATTCGATCAACTCCTTCCTAGTCTTTGAAACATCCTTTTAACCATCCCAATCTGATCTAGTACATTCCTTTCTTCTTAGCTTCTTGAGATAATATTTTTATCTAATCAAAATTAGGATTCTGCTCATGATGGAAACTAGAAATTAGAAATATCATTATATGTGGAAATCAAAATTAGGATTCTGCTCACGATGGAAACTAGAAATTAGAAATAGCATTATATGTGGAAGAAGCTATACCATCTCCAACATATGAGATAATGGAAGCTACAAACCAACTGATTGATAGTGTCACAATCATGAATAGAACCCTAAGCACATTAGTTTTATCAATAAACAAAGAACGTAGAAACTAATATGCCCATGCGGAGTGGGTCATTGTGCAACACGAAACCAAAGAAGAGAGGCGGAATGACATGATCATTTTGGGAATCCTTATGCAAGAAATAGGAGAGAAGATCTCAATGTAAAATCCCACTTTCGCTATGGGAGCAAGAGGGGAACACATCTATGAAAATTTCCATAAATGGAAACACGAGGCAGATTTTAAGGATTTCCAAACATTATTCTCAAAGTTAGGACAATGTGGAGGTAAAAAACTGGATGGACATTGAAGTTGAATGTTTAAAATGGTACAAGGAGAAGCCAATAAAGATTGCAATGCCAAATGATTCAATGAAATATGCAATTCATGTTGAGGACTGTACAAATAAAATTGACAGTGATCTAGAGGATGAGAGTGTTTTATCGGTGTCATCTTAAGAATTTATTTGTGATGTCTGAAAGCATTGTACTGAATGATCAAAGTATTTCACACTGTATAGAGGACATGAATTTGGAGACGATGCAAAGATGTTATCCTGACGAAAGAGCTAAGTTAGAATGGATTTAGAAGTCATTTGCAACACTTTTTTCTCAACTTGGAAGAAGAATATTAAAATTCTTTGTTATGACACTTGAAGATTATGTACTCTTTTCATTCAAGAATGTCAAGAATGAATAATTTAATGTGGAGAAAACTCTATCTTGTATTAGAATGCCTAGCACATACTTTAAGAATAGTATTTCTTATTAAATACCATCTTCTCTTAAGATAGTATTCTTATCTAATCTAAATTAGGTTTCTGAACTTCTGCTGTGTAGCTTGCTGTGTGGCTTAGATATAAAATTGACAGTGATCTAGAGGATGAGAGTGTTTTATCGGTGTCATCTTAAGAATTTATTTGTGATGTTTGAAAGAGCTGTACTGAATGATCAAAGAATTTCACATTGTATAGAGGAAATTAATTTGGAGACCATGACCATGATGTTATCCTGACGAAAGAGCTAAGTTGGAATGGATTTGGAACTCATTTGCTACACATTTTTCTCAACTTGGAAGAAGATTATTGAAGTTCTTTGTTATGACACTTGAAGATTATGTACTCTTTTCATTCAAGAATGTCAAGAATGAATAATGTAATGTGGAGAAAATTCCTATCTTGTATTAGAATGCCTAGCACATAGTTTAAGAATAGTATTTCTCGTTAAATACCATCTTTCACTTAAGATAGTATTCTGATCTAATCTAAATTATGATTCTGAACTTCTGATGTGTAGCTTCCTTTCTTCTTAGCTTGTTAGCTTGCTTGAGATAATATTTTTATGTAATCAAAATTAGGATTCAGCTCATGATGGAAACTAAAAATTAGAAATAGCATTATATGTGGAAGAAGCTATACCGTGTCCAACAGACGAGCTAATGGAAACTACAAACCAATTGAATGAGAATGTCGCAATCATAGATCAAAATCATGGCGATATCTCGGCAGATCTCGCAAATTGCCTACAAAATGATATACCAGTCTGTTTCTCACGACACGATAACCTATCATTTCAAGGCGGTTTTTACCAAGTAATAACGGTGGATATCGTGAGATGCCTGCAAAATGATATACCAAACTGTTTATCGTGAGACGATAACTTGACATTTTTGGACGGTTTTTGCCGATTAAAATCGGCTTTTACTTGGCGAAAATGGCCAAGAAATGGTCGTCGACTCACCTGCAGTGAAATAAGTTTGGTAAGCATTTTATTACATGGTTCCCATGACTTTATCTTTTTATAATGCAGATGTATCTCAAAAGGAATCAACACAACAAGCTTTTATTATACGTTTTATCATTTGAAGCAAGATTGGTAAGCGTTTTGCCAGCGGCAGCTTGAACTTTGATGACTCAAGCTTACAACTGACACAGTCTATATGCTGCAGTTTGGTGAGATTTGATTCCGGATACACGGTATACCATAGTTGGCATAACCGGTTGGGGTGAGTACTCGCCAAGGGGCTAAAATGGGTAACCGGTGGTTATTCGACCCGCTCGGTCAAATAACCGGCAATAACCGAGAAAGGCAAAAAATACTTGAAATTCGCCTGAAGCAGACAATATATAAATAAAATAAACATTTAAGAATAAGTTTATAGTTATATTTTATTTATATGCTTTCAGGATGTTTGAGAGTGGTTTCAGACCTCTAGGAGCTATAATGCAAATTCTAGGTTTTGGAGGATCCTATCATATTTCAGACTTAGTCAGATTTCAAGGTTTCAGGGTTTCAGACTTAGCCATATTTCAGGTTTTCAAAATTTCAAGGAGACATCATAGGAAGGATGAAGGCTGCATGAAGGGATGTAGGTATGATAAAGTAGTATGAGAACATCTCTTGCAAAGTGCCACAAGTCGATCCCACTCCATTCTTTGTGCATAGATTACTAGACTTTTTCAGTCTCCCATAGTTTTTCAGAGAGCAGGGAAGAGAAAAATATAGATTCTTGTAATTTGTACTTTTAGATTCTTGTATAAGTATCATTGTATCAGTTTTAATGTATGCACAGGGAATGGGGTGGGGTTGACTTGTGGCACTTTGCGAGAGATGTTCTCATTAGTTATGTTGAGATCAGGATACCTACTATATTATAGAGTGACCAACTAGGGCTTAATTTTTTTAATAATATAAAAATGCTTTTGGATGGAAAAAATATCAGACTTGGGACACAACGAGTGACTTAGTGCCCATTTAATATAAGAATGACTAGGAACAACCAATTCCTACAATGTCTCCTTGAAATTCTGAAACCTTGAAATATGGCTAAGTTTGAAACCTTGAAACCCTGAAATCTGACTAAGTTTGAAATATGATAGGATCCTCCAAAACCTAGAATTAGCATTATAGCTCCTAGAGGTCCGAAACCACTCTCAAACATCCTGAAAGTATATAAATAAAATATAACTTAAAGTATAAGAAACTAGACATCCATCTGTAAATGTAAACTTAAACTTATTTTATTTATATACTGGCTGCTTCGGGTGAATTTCAAGTATTTTTGCCTTTGCAAGAAAAAATTGCGGTTTTTCAAATTTTGCGGTTATTCGCTAGGTGGTTTTCCTGGCGAGTAACCGACCAACCGGTGCCGGTTACTTGCTTATTCCTTTTGTTATAATACTGAATCAATGAATAGTGAATATTGAATTACGGTTTACTACTTTACTACACTAAATATCCTTTTACAGGAATCTTGTGAGATTCATCATCCAAGCATTAGGCGAGTTGAGGCCCTTTTAAACCCAACGATTTAGCAGTTATATTTGACATTAGTATATCAGGGTTCAATGATTCAGTCTAGACTCTATCTATTGCTTGTAATTTTTTGCCAAGGCTTCCACAATTATCCACAATTGATAACAATGAAATTTGAATATCACAGTGTGACAATACAGTCAGAGTCTGCAGCATATAGCATACAACAAAAAGTTAGAAACATGTATTTATTTTTTATTTTTCAAATTTCATTATCTTTCTAGTTTCTAATATGAAATTTGAATCACGATCATTGAAATTTGATATCTAGATTCTACTTCATCTTCTACTTCCTTTGATTAGCAGTTATATTTAATTTCTAAAACACTTTTTTTATATAGAGTTTAATTTTGTTGTTTAAGAATGGCATTGACATCGGCATTGGCATTGGCAGCCGATTTAGTGGCCCGTTGTAAGCTTAAGTCCACTGACCCTGCTTAGAAGCATTGTGAACCGGTGGAGGGCATCTGTGTAATATGTAACTACTGTGGGATGAAGATGAGTGGAGGTGTTTCTCCTTTGAAAAACCACATATCACAACTATCACAAAATGATGGGGCATTATGCACACAAGCAACCACTGAGGCTCAAAGAGAGATCGCTGCTTGCCTTGCAACTTATGCAAAAAAAAAGAGGAAAGTTGATGCATTTGAAGTCCTAATAAATAGGAGGGCAGCGAGAGATGATAGTGACATCAAGGGCTCTTCTATTGCTTAAACATGATGTCAAGGTCGAGGACGAGGCTCATTCATTGAAAATAGTTCGGCAATTTTTTTGTTCTTAAAAGTAGCCCTGGGTCACAACCTTCGCTGGAAGGAGCTGCCAGGAACTAATAATTTCAAAATAAAGGATAGCTGCATCAAACTTTTGGTACTCCTCATGACTTGAGTGGTCCGTTGTTGGAAGATTCTGCGAAACATAAGCAAGCTCTTGTATAAGACAAAAAAAATATGGTAGACAAAGGGGTGCACCATTTTATCTGATGGATGGACGGATGAAAAAAATCACACATTGATTAGTTTTTTAGTGGTTTCAAGTGGGCAACTAGTTTTTTTGAAGTCAATTGATGCCTCCCATCAAGTAAAAATTGCGAACACTTTGTGTGACATGTTAGATGACTTGGTGATGGAAGTAAGTGAACAGAATGTTATTTAAGTTGTGATAGACAATGCAGCCACATACGTTACAACAAACAAACTTCTTGAGAGGCACCCTACACTTTTTTGGACCTCTTCTGTTGCCCATTGCATTGATCTCCTACTCGAGGACATAGGAAAGATCTCATGGGTGAAGAGTGTGGTTGATGAGGTAAGAAATATCATCAAGTTCATCTACAATCACATTTGGGTGCTACAATTGATGAGGGAGCACACCAATGGAAATGAACTTGTGCAATCGGGAGTCACACGATTCACCACAAACTTTCTCACATTGCAGAGCATTGTGGCCCCACTAACATCCCTTAAGCAGATGGTTGTGAGTGACCGTTGGTTGGAGTCTTCCTATGCTAAGAAGGCCGAAGGGGAAACGTGAAGACCGTTTTTGATGATGTGTTTGCAAAGCGCATGGAAGAAATAATTAATCTTGAACTTAATTATTATTTTATTTATCATTTATTTGTTATAATTTTATTGCTTAATTTTCATTTTCAGTTTGTGTATTATTTTGTTTTACTTTTAGGTGTCAGAGCCATTGGTTTGAGTTCTGTGGTTGGTGGACGGGGAGATAAATTCAATGGGTTATTTGTATGAAGCCATGGACGTGGCTAAGGAGGTCATAGCCAAATATAATGGGCAAAATCAAAGAAAATATGAACTCGTGTAGTGCATAATTGATCGGAGATGGAACAAGATGTTCCACTGACATATTCATGCAGCGCCCAAATACTTGAATCCTGAGTTTTTCTATTCCGATTCATTTAAGGCCGATGAGGAGGTTACGGATGGCCTCAATACATGCATAAAGAGGATGATCCCTTATGATGAGACTAGAGATGCAATTATTGAGGAGCTACAAATTTACAAGAATGTAACGGGTAGACTCGTTCTTTATGCATTAAAAGAAGAAACACCTCTTAGCCAGGTAAAAACAAATTGAGTCATTTTTATTTCTAGTCTCGTTACTTGTAGTCTAGATACTAGTAACAAACTTATTTCATTTATACAAGCCTAGTTGATGTACGAAATTATAAATCTCCTATTTGCAGATGTGTGGTGGGAAGATTATAGTGCAAAAACACCAAATCTTCAAAGGCTAGCCATTTGCATTTTGTGTCAATCGTGTAGCTCTTTTGGGTGTGAATGTTATTGGAGAAGGATTGAAGTTGTTCACACAAAAAACAATAGGTTGACGACACAATGCCTCAATGACCTTGTCTTTGTGCGATACAATCTTTGTCTTTGTGTGAGACAAGTGGTGGAGCTAGAGAAATAGGACGCTATTGACTTAGATGAGATTGATTCATATGCTGACTGGATCACTGATGATGCTGAGCCCATGTTTACAACGAAGGAAAATGCAAATTCGAAAAGGGATGCAGAAGAAGCAATAGCATCTGGGGCAGCAGAGGCATCAAGAGGAGTTGGTGAGGATCCAAATGATATATTTGCTGACGATGTTGGCATTGGGGAGGAGGAATTTTTACTTTCCACTTCCATGAGGCAGCCCCAACAAACTTATTCTAGGCGCTAGAGATGAAATGTAATATGTATATTTGATCTCATATGACTCTATGAGCATTGCAGTTTGTAACTTTGTACTTTGTACTTGTAGTTTGTAACTTTGTACTCTTTTTTGGTAAAAATTGAATAGAAAATATACATAAGGCATTCTGTACATCCATTTTTCCTGTCATTTAAGAATGTTTTACATTTAATTTAAGTTTATTTTATCAATATATATGTTTTTTAAAGTAGCGATAAATTTGCCGAGTAATGCCAAGAAACTGCGAATTCTTGAGTCCTGGTTCAAATTTTGCCTTGCTGATAAATTGCCGAGAACGAGAATTTGAACCAAGGTCGCAACCATGATTAGAACCCCGAGCACATTGGTTTTATCAATAAACAAAGAACATAGAAATTAATTTGCTCATGCGGGAGTGGGTCATTGTGCAACTCAAAACCAAAGAAGAGAGGCAGGATTACCGATCATTTTGAGAATCCTTGTGCAATAAATAAGAGAGAAGATCCCAATGTAAAATCCGACTCTTGCTAGGGGAGCAAGAGGGGAACACATCTATCAAAATTTCCTTCAATGGAAACATGAGGCAGATTTTAAGGATTTCCAAACATTATTCTCAAAGTTAGCACAACTTGGAAGTAAAAATCTGGATGGACATAGAAGTCGAATGCTTAAAATGGTATGAGGAGGTGCCAATAGAGATTGCAATGCCAAATGATTCAATGAATATGCAATTCATGTTGAGGACTGTTAAAATAAAATTCACAGTGATCTAGAGGATGAGAATGTTTTATCGGTGTCATCTTAAGAATTTGTTTGTGATGTTTGAAAGAGTTGTACTGAACGATCGAAGATCTTCACACTGTATAGAGGCATGCATTTGGAGACCATGACCAAGATGTTATCCTGACTAAATAACTAAGTTATATTGTATTTGGAACTAATTTGCAACACTTTTTTCTCAACTTGGAAGAAGAATATACACAGGCTGAAAACATAAAATATGATGTGGTCATAGATGCGGAATAGTTGATGACTTTGGGAAAATTTTGCGTGATTGGATGAGCTGTAACCAAAATTTGAGGAAGACATCTGGTTATAGTCAGAACTTAGAGGATTGAAGCCCTGTGGCAAAAACTTATTTGAGAAAACAAAATGCCAAAACAGCTCACATTAGATGGTAGAGAAAAATTATTTATATTAAAACAAATGGTCGGAGTAGTTTTATGCATTTGGAGACTTTGGGCAGTAGTTGATGAGAAAATGAGGAACACCAGAAGTGCGAAGTGAAATTACCGAGAAGAATTATGATGCGATTTCTATTCTCAGGTTTTGTGCTAATGATGATTTCCTGTGTCATCTGAATATAATCTATTCTAGTATGAAATCTTTGTCTAGTCTTAAGGAGTTGTATGCTTCAAAGAATGAACTAGAGGCTTTTAGTTGACAAGTAAGTTGTGAGACTTGAAATTGTCTATTTCTGATAATGTTCAACAATTTGGGCTTATCTTGCAAAATTTAAAGATTTTATGATCCACCTTTCTATATTTGGTGAAGATATAGGTCTTATAGATTATCCTCAATTCTTTTCCTAAACCGTATGATGTTTGGGTTTCATTATGCTTACTGGCAATAAACTCAAACAAGATTCCTTTGAAGATTTTGCAATGCATGTTGTTGCACTAGGAAGAAAAGCTTAGCCAATATGATGAACTTGGGCCGAGTGGCAATGCATAAGGGCAAGCAAGCACTGTACCAAAAGTTTTCTACTTTTCAGAAAGAAGACTTCAAGTCGCAAGATGACCATTACAATTAGCACAAGCTACAGTAACTTTGTTGGTTTTATGACAATCCAGGGCAACATGCGAAGGATTGTTTAAGAGGAAGCGTGTTATGAAGACCACTAAGGTAATCAATAGAAGTCATAGAGGTACAAGCCTAAAGGCATCGCTTCTGTAGTATATCTTTGCTAGTAACTAAGTAGTGCTTCTGAGAGTGAGTGGATTATAAATTCATAGGCTATACATCAATTGTCTCATAATGAAAGGAGCTCTATGTGATGTCCCCATTTCCACATCATGAATAAACAGGGCTTAAAGGCCTTTAGTCTATTCCACATAGACTAAATGAGCGATTTTTAGGGAATATTATTTTATTAATTATTTATTAATTGTCGAAATAGTGATTTTTATCATAAGACAATTATTAATTAACTAATAGAATATTTAAAAAGTGGTTTTTTATCCCTAAAGTTCTTAAATGAATTAATTATTAATTTATTTGCCTTAAAAGTAATTTTAATTACTATTTCAATTAAGGCAATTAATTAATATATTATTCAAAAAGGAGATGTCGGCATGGGAGCTAAAGCAAGAAAAAAGAAAGGTGTTTTATCTTTTCAAAGTGGTTCACCGTCTTTGAAAGTTATAAATACATGGCGAAGGCTACAATGAAGGATATGTTGAATTTTGATAAACTGTTCTTCATGCTTGAAGAAAACTATTGGGATGCATGCCCAATAGAAGTTCGTGACTTTGGTGTTGATCAATCTATAAAAGATGTCTTTTGACACCACCTTTGCTAAGGAGATCTTGTTCTTGCCCTAGAAGTGGGACGATTTGCTTTGAGGAGTTTGTGTGGAGTTTTGTGGTTCTTTTTTTGCATGTTAAGTGTGCTAAATATTTATTCTATTTTTGCAAGTGGAGCGAACCACCTTGGAAGCTTGGATCTAGGGTTTGGAGGCCTCTTTTGGTTTATTTTATGCAATTTAATATTCTGAAATTAATTGCTAAATTTTTGCACATTAGCGTGGGGTTTTTGAGAAGATTTGAAGCCCTAAATTGATAGAAAATTAAATAATAATTTTTAGATTATTATTTAATTATTTTTGACAGGAAACTAGGGTTTTTAGAATTTCGAAGCAGTTTTTGTTGACCTTATGGAAAGAAAATTCTAAAATTATTTTTATTTGATAGTCCTTATTTTTATGATTAGTTTGAGCTCTTGTTTGCATTATAATTCCAAATATTGAGGGAGTTATGAATTTTTGAAGTTTTCAGCAGTTCATAGGAAATAATATTTGTTGAGGGCAGATTTGCAAGGGTTTCATTTTGAATTAATTATTGCAGTAATTTTTTGAGTTTTAGCGATTGGTTTGGACTAAGCTTGAGTAGAGATTAGAGTGGGAAAGAAGGAATTCATTTCAGTTAGTATGGCGCTAGGGTTTAGAGGATTGAAACATCCATTTTAGGCTTTTTCTTGATTGTGGCAAGAGCCATTCGTGGCCAAATTTACAAGGTATTTAATACAAGGTGAAATTGGAGTTAATTTTCAATTTGAAGGTGCAATTGCAGCAGTTAGAGTTTGTTGATTTTTAATTTCAGAATTTGTGGATTTTGGGGAAAACCCCTTTTATGTGAAATCGTCCCATTTGGGGACATCACACTCTTTTTCACTTGATGAGAATAGAAAGGAGAAAATTTTCTTGGGTTAAAATATTTTTTGGACTATGAAAGGCATTGGTTAATGTCCAAGATGGCATGTTCAACGATGTTTGTCAGGGACCCTTAGAACAACAAACATGCTCTGGTACCAATAGTTAGGATCTTGCTCCTCAGAAAGAGCACAATATGATTACCAAACTTAAGCAATTAAACATGCGGAAATAACCAGAAACACAAGTAACTAGAATTCACCAATAGCACAAAATATGAGAGACAATATACACTCTTATATATTAATACTTGTACAGAAAAGAATACAATAAAGAGCCGCCACACTCTTCCACCTTACAGAGGCTTCCCACACCTCAAGTGTACAGTAATTCTTCTTCAAAACACTCTCCTACCAAAAACGGTTCCAACAACCAACTCACACACAGAATTGGTGTTCACCTCTCCAACCAGTCAGTAATAACTCTGCTAGTACACCAAGCACTCTATAGTACTTCAAGTTGATCTCCCATGAACCTGCAACCTGCAATTCAACAGACCATACTCACAATGGAAGGATCTTCCTTGCCTTCCTTTCTAGCTCAATAAGTGGAACTATGAGGAACACACACTTTGTTCTCTTCACTAGCACACTTTACAATACATGCCAATGGGTCTATAAATAGATCCCAGACTTAAACAATAACTTAGACTTCTATTTTACTAATAATAGACACGCAGCTCAAGACTCGAAATAGCCTTTACATGCAAACACTTCATTCACTAAACTAACTGTTCGTGCAACGAACAGTTCTGGAACACACAGGGGACCGACGCCGGTCCCTGCTTGCCTGGTGCTGCCGACGTCTGCCGACTTCTTGCCGTCGCCGGTTGCCTTCTGCACTGGTCATGACCGACGTCGGTCATACTGCCGACGCCGATTCTTCTGGAACTCAGCAACCTCTCCATGTCTGCAACAGTTGAAGCTTTTAGCTCCACAACCTAACAATCTCCCACTTGGAGATAAACAGCTGTAACTGTACCTGTACTTGTACACCGTCTAGTTTGTTCCCTTGGCTCTGTATCCCTCTTCAAGATCACCCCTGAAGACTACCCACCACAAAACCTGTAGTGCAAAACCTGTCATCCAAATTACCTGTCACGTCCGCATTTACAAACCATGTAGAAAATAACTTGACCCTGCATAGCATGTGCACCTGCTGCTGGTCCCTCTAAGAATCCACTGAACTGCCTTCCAATGCTTCTTTCCCGGATTGGCTCCAACTTTCTGACAACTCCCACTGCTTGGAAAAACTCAGGTTTAGTACATACCATGCACTCAACTTCATTATGTGAATCAAGACACCTGTTCTGTGAACTGTCTAACCATCGGCGTGCTAACCGGTCTCACACAATCATCCTGAAACAAAGTCAACGTGTGACCTTCCATGTCCCTAGAACATACTCATGCCAAAGAATTTTGTTGCTCCCAGATTCTCCATGACACACCCCTGAACTAGCTTTACCTTTAGTTCAGCAATACTTATATATGTAACCCTACAACAAGCACATCATACAATAATATGATAATGTAGCTAATATTATCCAACCTGGTAAAGAGAAACACAATGATCAAACCTCCATTGCCCTGCAGCTTACTCAAGACCATATACCCTGATCTTCCGTCTCACGTATCCATTTTCGCTCTTCTTCATCCTGAACATCCATTCGTCTCTCAGTGCTTACTTCCAGCTAGCAACTTTACCAACAAATCCCTGTTTGGTTCTTCTCCAAAGAATCACATCCTCATCCATGCCAAGCTCCCACTGTTTCCTGGATCTACCTATTCTGCTTCTTCAATAACTTCTTGGTTCTTTACCATCAGTGAGCAACAAGTAGTGTAAAGAAGGGAAATGACGAATTTGAGGCTTACCTACCCTTTAAGTCCTTCATATGGGCGCTTGAGACTCTTTGACAGCTGGCTGTCCACCCAAAATCCGTCTCGGTGACCGATGCCGGTCACATTTTAGTCTGCACCCGACCGATGTCGGTTCCCTGCGACTGCCTCATCGCCGACGTCGGTTCCCCGTGACTGACGCCGGTGTTTATCTGCCCTGAGTCACCGACGTCGGTCTGCACATAGCCGATGTCGGTCCTTGCTCCTTTTGGATCAAACCCTTGTCCAAATCACCCTTGCTCTGCTCAGAATTCCTCAGCCCTTGTGACTGATCCCTGTCCGTCATCTTCTCCTTGAAAACCAAGGCTTTTCTGCTCTTGTCACGAACATCGGATTTCTCAAGAAACGTTACCTTCTTCTTTTGCATACAGAAACCTCGATCTATACCCTTTGACTCAAGAACATGCATCTCCTTCTTGCTCATGTGACCAAGCCTACAAAGCCACGTCTTCGCAACAGAAGAAGAATCAGTAATATAAGTAAGTAGATAAAGAGTACCTGCTTTCATACCACCCGTTAATTCAAGTGCATTCGCTGTGAGAGTTCTTGTGCATCTCTCATCACCCAACTTTCCTGAAGCAATTAGCTGCATCTCCAAGACTGGGACCTGCATGACCTCCTTTGACACCCATGTGTTACCTGTCTGCAGTTTCAGCTTCACTTTCCCTTTGCCAATCATCTGACAAGGCTTTCCATCCCCTAAACAAATTTTTCCAAAGTCTCCCTGGACATACTCATGAAAAAAATACTCTATTTGGGGATGCATGAAAAGAGGCACCAGAATCTAAAGCCCTAGATTCTACTTTATCCAAAAAACATACCAGAGCATCCCGTGCAACAAACTCTGCAACACCTGCTTCTTCTTCATGTCTTTCATGCTGATCTGCTACCAACCAACAATCTTCTTTTCTCTGCTCTTTTTTTCATAACTCCAGCAGGTTATTCTGCCATTCCTGAACTTGGACCTCCTGCTATTAAATTTTTTCATTCGTAGTCTACTGTCTTCTGCCATTGCTCTACTCTCACTCAAACAGAAATCCCTGTGAGTAACCTGTAATAAAAACATACTAACCAGATCTAATCCAACCTGTTAGTATCCCAACCAAAAGCTCTGATACCACTTGTTGGTATCAAGCTCAGAACCTACAACCTGGCTCTGATACCACTTGTCAGGTACCCTTAGAACAACAAACATGCTCTGGTACCAATAGTTAGGATCTTGCTCCTCAGAAAGAGCACAATATGATTACCAAACTTAAGCAATTAAACATGCGGAAATAACCAGAAACACAAGTAACTAGAATTCACCAATAGCACAAAATATGAGAGACAATATACACTCTTATATATTAATACTTGTACAGAAAAGAATACAATAAAGAGCCGCCACACTCTTCCACCTTACAGAGGCTTCCCACACCTCAAGTGTACAGTAATTCTTCTTCAAAACACTCTCCTACCAAAAACGGTTTCAACAACCAACTCACACACAAAATTGGTGTTCACCTCTCCAACCAGTCAGTAATAACCCTGCTAGTACACCAAGCACTCTATAGTACTTCAAGTTGATCTCCCATGAACCTGCAACCTGCAATTCAACAGACCATACTCACAATGGAAGGATCTTCCTTGCCTTCCTTTCTAGCTCAATAAGTGGAACTATGAGGAACACACACTTTGTTCTCTTCACTAGCACACTTTACAATACATGCCAATGGGTCTATAAATAGATCCCAGACTTAAACAATAACTTAGACTTCTATTTTACTAATAATAGACACGCAGCTCAAGACTCGAAATAGCCTTTACATGCAAACACTTCATTCATTAAACTAACTGTTCGTGCAACAAACAGTTCTGGAACACACAGGCGACCGACGCCGGTCCCTGCTTGTCTGGTGCTGCCGACGTCGGCCGACTTCTTGCCGTCGCCGGTTGCCTTCTGCACTGGTCATGACCGACGTCGGTCATACTGCCGACGCCGGTTCTTCTGGAACTCAGCAACCTCTCCATGTCTGCAACAGTTGAAGCTTTTAGCTCCACAACCTAACAATGTTAATCTTGTACATGATTTGAAAACTATCCTTCTTACCACACCCAATTTCAGAGACCAAAATAAGAAGGCAGAATTTTGTCAGAAAATGTTTTTGAATAAAGGCACGGTTTATAATTTCCAAGTTGTTGCTTCTGGGGTTCTTGATGATGAGTTGTCCAAATTTGCTAGCTACTAGTATGCATGTCCCTGTTGCCACATAAGTAGTGCTTGACTACAATATTAAAGATTGGTCCATCTTAACTACAAAAGTTTGAGTTTTATGTTCAAGTTGAGCATGATAAAGAATCTTCCACCTATTTCTAATAATCAGGGTGCTTTGAATATTACATTTAATACAAGATTCATATGGGAAAGTTTGTGAGGGCAAGGCATGGAGGGTTAATTGTTGAGCATCTTCTTATGTTGGTCCACAGTGATTAAATGAGTCCTTTGGATTAGCCATCACTCAATGGTATGCACTATGTTCTGACTTTCATTAATGATCTTATGTGGTGTATTTGTGTCTATTTTTTGTGGCATGAGGATAATGTGTTTGATTAGGTCAAAGGATGTAAGGCCCTTATTGAGGAAAAAACTGATTATTCTGTTAGGATGGTTAGAATAGATAATTGCGGAGAGTTTATGAATAATGCATTTGGTATTTGTCTAAGATGCACAAGAGTAAGAGAGAGCAAACAGTTCCTCACCTGAATAAAATTGGGTTGTTGTGAGGAAGAATAGAATATTTATGATGATATGTTATATGTTAGGGTCATGCATTTTAAAATTTGGGTTGAGGTTGTGAATTTTACAACATATATTATGAATAGGACTTTTAAGAATGCCACACTTGTAGAAAGCTCAAACCGTTAGAAAACCTCTTCTCAAACATTTTGGAGTCTCAAGTGGTGCTACATTCGACCATATTCTTGATGATATGAGGAAGAAACATGAGCAGCAGAGTCATAAAATGTTTATTTATTGGTTTTGGTGATGAGTGTAAGACCCACGGATTTCATTATTCAGATAGCAGACTGGAAATTATCAGGCATGTTGTATTTGAGGAAGACATGTCTCTGTAAGAGTGGTATTCTTCCCTTCCGTTTTTGACATTAATGGCACTTCAGGCAATTTTGGTAATATAGGTGATTCAAACCTTAAGTTTGTGAGGGTGACTTTTGTTGCAGTTAAGGCTAAAATGCCTATGTGAGCTAGGAAGACCACTGAATCTGTAGGTGCTGATATTGGTGGTTCAGAGATGTCAGAGACTTAGTCAACATGCTTGTTATACTCTCATGACTTGGGTGATGGAGATGAATGACCCTTAAAATTTTGATAATGCTATTGGAAGACCATAGCTGGAGATGGCCATGAAAGAGGAGTATAACTCTAAGATTAAATAAGACATTAGAGTTGACTGCCCTCCCAAAAGGTGAAAATTTGGTTAACTGCAAGTGCATCTACAAGATCAAATTCACATCTGATTGTGAGGCTACAAAGCATAAGGCTTGGCTGGTTGGTAAGGGCTTCTCCCAAATAGAAGGCAGTGCTTATATTGAAACTTTTGCTCTTGTTACTAGGATGGATACCATTTAGATTATGCTTTCTATTCCCACTAGATTAGATGGAAAGTATATTGGATGGGTGTTGAGATCACTGTCCTTAACGTGATCAACATGAAGAGATTTATTTACAAAAAGCACCTGGTTTTGTAAAGCATGATGAAGAGCATCTTGTTTTGTGGATTGAAGAAGTCTTTGTATGGTCTGAAGCAAGCTCTCAAAGCTTGGTATCAAAATATTGATGAGTATTCCTTTTGGGTGATGGTTTTTTGCTGGGTTAGGTTGGTCTTAATATTTATATCAAGCAATCGAATGGAGAGATATTGTTGATTGGTTTGATTAATACTAGTAGAGAGATTAGATTGGTTTATAGTGCAAATAGGGTCTAAAGTAACGTTTTAAGATGACAAACTTGGGTTTATTCCATTGCATTCTTTGCATGCATGTTTGGGAACTGAGGGATGCAATTATTCTTCCCAACTTCAGTATTCTTTAATTCTAGTGAAGAGATTTTAGGTGGAAGATTGTTTGTAAACCTATCCCTACTCTTTTGAAACAGGCACATTGAAATTCTGAGAAGATTGATTATACTCTGTAGATATAGTTGGTTTTAAGCCTTTTATATTTGATCCACAAGACTAAATATTATTTATTCTGTTGGGCTAGTATCCACATTCATTTAGGATCACGTGGTTTCTCATTGGAAAGTAGTTATCTGTTGAGGGCTGGTATCATTGTTGCATAATGCATATTTCTATTGGTGATTTATGCGGGATTGATCATATAGAATTTGGTTGGGCACAATATCAGGATGCTTGAAAGTGTACAAGTAAAGGCAATCCACTGTAGTACATCCAATCACTGAGCCAGAAAATAGGGGTTTGTCTCGCTGGACAGTAAGTGGTGTGGAGAAGAGAGGTCCTTAGTGAGTGGGGACTTGAAATTATCAATCTAAATTGTTGAGATGTCACAATCAGCGTGCTATATAGTTAGACAAGTATCTTTTGTTTCATGGGACTACCAAGCACATCTGGCAGTTGATCCAGGACACTGTTATTCAGCTAGAATATTGCAGGTCTAATGAGCAGGTTGCTGACAACTTCATGAAGGCCGTACCAGAGGTGAAACTTATCAAATTTAGAAACATGTTAAGACCTAGATAAGTTGTCATGAAAGGGGTGTTGTTAGACATGATGTCAGCTACCCTTGGTCATTGATTGTTGACAGTAGTTATCTTTGTTACCTGTCATGTTTTTTTGTTCCTATCCAATTAAACATTGAGGTGGGTGTCTTGCTTACTGTTTTTTTTATGTGTGGCCATCTTGGAGCACATGGCTTATGTCAGTTAAGCGTCACTTTACCCTAATCGGCATTGTAAAGAATATCAATAGGAGGGATTGGACCTCATTGTCGCATCTCATGTGAATCGATCATTATTATGTTATATGCTTATTTTATCTAACTCATACGTTATCATTTATTGTGTGATTCTTCTACACGTCATTTGTTAAACTAGTCCCTTATTTTCTTTGCATTTCTTATTCAGTAGGTAGTAGCAACTCGTTCAGGAAATCTTACCTAAAGAATATAATTTTCAATACTATGGATAGGCTTGTAGTTACCATTGGTTTTACACCTTATCCTGACACATAAAGAAGACTCTTAGTACATTTCTTCCCATTCAGTTTGCATTAAATTCTATGTGATAAAAATTCCAGTCACTGTAATCCATTGTGGATGCCAAATATAGAACAAATGCCAAAATATAATACCTAGCTTATTAAAGTATCTATTCTAAATTTAAAACCCAAGTAAAATATAGTATATAGTGAAGACAGGTCATTAGGACAGCAAGACTGCCAGAGAAGGGATAAACGCCTTACATTATTAACCAAAGCACACTCAGACCAGAACAGCTGACAGACACAAGAAGGAAACCAAACAAAACAAGAGCAAGCCCACAGTTACTTGTCCTCAGCATATCATTACCAGCATCAGAAACATTAGGCAGGCCCCATCTGGAATGCAAACTCCGTGATAGACCATAATATGCATATGGCAGCAGATGTAACTATTACTGCTATTTATTAAATTCAGGTTATGCAGAATTTGCTCCAGATTGTTGTTGAACTTGTGTAGGTTCTCCAGAGAATCAGATTGTAATTGCAGTTCTCTTCAAAAAAACACCCAGATCTGTGTTCGATCAAAACCTTAAGTACTATACACGGTGTTATAATTTTAGCATTAAAAGAGAATACAATATTGTCTCTAGTGCCATCTGCATTGTTACCTATGGGAAATTTTATTGCATTCATGTAAAGACCCTTACCCAATCTTTCATTTGTATCCCACTCTCACGTTCACGAAATCACAATGCTTCTGTTCACAAATATCTCAAATTTCTATACCAGTTTGTGATATGTGTTTTTCAGCTGTGCTGGAATCAGATTATTTAACAAGAGGAATGTCTCATTATATTTTAACCAGGTTGGAATTGCAAAGTTTATTTTTCCTTTCTGCTTACAGATGTCATGGTATGTCATGCTTTGCAGCTTGCTCCATTTGATCCTAGCAAGAAGAAAAAGAAGAAGAAGGTTTTGCTACAAGATACAACAGATGAAGGAGCAGAGAAAGTGACTGAGAAGATGGAAAGTCTTTCAGGTATCACAAATATGCAAGTTCTTGAAGGAAATTAGCATAGTAAAAGTCTTTGTATGAAATCCAATCCTATTTCTTTATCCGAACAGAATGTAATAATAAACATAATACATGATGTGTGTAGGGAATGTTGACATTTGAGGTTTTGTTTACTTCTGCAGTCACTGATACATTCTCTGGGCTGAAGAAAAAGAAGAAGAAGCCTGTACGTAGATTACATCCTTTTCTTTAGTAGTTTGGGTTTTTGAAGTGATTAATGTAACTTTTGAGCATTACATCTGAAAGATTGAAACATAGATTCTGTGTATTATGATGTTTACCCAGGTGGAAGGCAGTTTTCAAGATGATGAGAATGTAGAGCCGATAGAAGATGCTAATGGTGTTATTTACAAAGCGTTTCTTGTTGTTTTTCAATAGTAGTTGCCTTTTACTAAAAAATGAATGTTAATGTGGACTCGTGGGGCTCTAATTAGTTGATTGTTTTGTTTTATTCATTTTAATTATTTGTCAGAATTTAAAGACAGGACAATTGGCATTGGAGTTTTATCTTTTTTCTTTAATATAATTGGATGTATTTGCGAGTCCTATTGACCTACTTTTGGTCATTCATGGACATTAATATAATTTCTTTCTTTCTCTCTTCTTTTTAAACAGTCATTATTTGCTTCTTATGCTTATGCAGATAACCATGAGGGTGAGGACAAAGAAGCGGAAGGCATTGATTTGGAAGCTCGATACCCATGGGAGGGAACCAATCGTGATTACAAATATGAAGAGGTTTTTGGAAATCTGTATTAGTTGACTATTGTGTTTTATTAAGAAAATGTCACTTTTGCGTTTGTGTATGGTTTTATTCATCCCACTACTCCAGCACATTTTGGCTGAACATTTGCATGGATGGGTTAGCAAATGATGTTGTGGTAGTCAATAGGAGTATAGCATATTCGAATTCAAATATATTTAATGGTTGTACCTCTTTCCTTTTGCTGAAGTGAGTAATATAACTTACAAGTCAGTCTTTAATGATCTGATCATAGTTTCTCGACTATGTACATGACATTGTCTTTGTAAACATCTATAAAGGAAGGACTGCGTTTTAATTTCTGCTCTTGTATTGTATGTTAGCTCCATATAAGCCCTTTTTTGGCTTTTATTAATTTTGTCAATTTTTGGATAGTGCGTTTAAAATTAAACTTTAAGCACTGAATTGTCTTATAACCCTGGTTACCAAAATTTTGATAGGTAAGCTTTGTTCTTTTAAAACACTGTTGAAAATTGGTTTTTCTTTCCTCCTTGTTTTGGTCTGTTTATGGTTCATTTCTCAGGAAAGATGTTTCTTGGCCGAGAATGACCCAAAAACAACTCAGATCTCTTTTTGTCAGCTATTTCTCTGGAATTTTTAAGAAACAGACCCTATGAAAAAAAGCCATACAAAATCAACCACCGATACCTAAAACGATAGAAAGGGCTACCTTCATTTGTGAATTTGCAAAGACATTTTGACCCTTGAACGATTGAAAACATGTGTTTTCAAGTATCCTATAGTGCACATTTGATTAACATTACAACTTAAGTAATATTATGAGTCATACATGGTATATCACCAAGCTTTTTCCTAAATTTGGTTAGTTTATGGGCCTCAAGAGGTTTTGTAAGGATATCAACTGTTTGTTCTTGAGTTGCACATATTACAACTCAGTCTTTCCACTTTCAATGAGCTGCCGAATACAACAATGGTGTACTTCAACATGTTTTGTCTGTGCATGAAATACTGGGGTTATAGCCATCTGGAGTACACTTGGTTATTACATTGAACAATAGTTGCTTTCCCTTGGGCATTCATATGAACTTTACCAACAAATTCTTTGGATACTTCATTTAAGAAATGTAAACTCATCACGAGTCTGCAAAATTTTTACTCGTAGGCAATAATGCGAGTGACCTAAATGTCTCATTTCAAAAGTGATGCATAAGTGTGATTCTTTCCGCTAAATTATGCTTGTCTCAGCCCTTGAGATGATTAGATCATTGACATTTACACTAGGTATAAAATATCATCACCAGTAGTTATGGTTAGGAAGCAATTTTTTAATTAATATCTAGTAAGATGCAACACATAAAGAGCCTTTACCAGCTTACCTACATTTTTTTCTCAAACTTTGAGTCCTCGGGGCTGGTTTGTAGACACTTTTGACTCCAAGTCTGTATTGAATAATGCACTAGGAAGGACTGACAACATTTTAATTTCTGTTCTTGTATTGCATGTTGGTCCTATACAACACTTCTTTGGCTATTTTGTAAATTTTCTCAATGTTTGAAAGGCGTGTTTAAACTTTAAGCACAGGATTGTCTTATAATCCTTGTCACAAATTCTGATGGGAAGCCTTGCTCTTTTAAAAAACTGTTCGAAATTGGATTATTATTTTTTTGTGGGATATTTACTTGTGTGTGTTTATTATAAATAACCACATAGCCCATGGATCTCTAGCATAAACACCATCAACATAAAGTATTCAGACAAGAGAGAGATTCACCAAGAAAGACACTATATTAAGTATGTGTGCAACCAACAATGGTCGCACTATAACATGGCTCTCTAAAAGACTACTCCACTAGCTCATGAGATGATTCTAAGTTTCATTATTTTTTACAAAAACACAAAGGGTTTTAATGTAGGAAAATCAAGAGGTGAGTGAGATTATTATTGGTGGAGTAAAAGGTGGGATCATTATTCAAGTTACACCTTACCCTTCTCACTCACGTGAGGATAACTACCAACTAAATTGTGCATTTAATAATTATGTGCACATAATAATTCACATCTTAAAACACATCTACCTAAGGTGGAGTTTACATAGAGTATGAATATGACACACTCCAACACCCCCCTTGAAGATTAATTTAGGTGATGTAAAAAAAAAAGAAGTCTTATGCTTTTAGGTATCTCGACATCTAGGCTTGATGAGGTATCCATGTACAATGGTAGAGCAAAAAGAACAACGAAACTGCTGAAGCAAATGTCTGCTAAATCTGATAATTCTCCAATGGAATGAACCAAAAGTAGCTTCCATGAATTTCGCTGTGTGAACAAGAGTGAGTTTTGGTACGTGTTCCATCTGAACGGAATGCATGGTTAGATGATTGCAAATGGAGTGCTATGGAGCTCCTCTAGGAAACTACTAGATTTCAAATGGAGTACTATGGAGCTCCTTCAAGAAACAACCAACCTCTGCATCTATTAGGAAAAATCACTAGGTACATAGCACACTCAAACAGTTTGATGAATCCTCCAATGCAATGAATCAAAAGTAGCTTCCATGAATTTGGCTGTGTGACTAAGAGTGACTATTGGTACATGTTTCATCTGAATGGAATGCATGGTTAATGGATTACAAAGGGAGTGCTATAGAGCTCCTCTCGGAAACAACTAGATAACAAATGGAGTGCTATGGAATTCCTCCAAAAAAAATCAGCCGCTGCATCTGCTAGTAACAATCACTAGATACATAACATACTTGAACAACCAAGGAAGCATTAGAAGTACACCACCCCCCTTAACACTGACTAGGGTGAAGACAAAAAAGTTAATATATCCAAAAGTGTCAATGTGATAGGTACGCAGAAAAAACACTAAAAAATACTCAAATGAGAGTGCCTAATATGCCACATGAATTAAAAATGCAAGGTGAAAAAACCCCTCTGAATGGATCCAGATCTAATATGTAGCCAAACATAAGAGCTAACAGCTCGGCGTGATGTACTACAAAATTCAAAATTTGTCTTGAAAACATGCTAGATGAGTTGGAAAGGCCATTTTCCTTTCCATTGGGTCATTCTTACCCTTGTGAATTCTCCAAATTTGCATGGAACGCGATCTACATGGCTTGATAAGTGAGCTCAGTGTTAGATTCAGGTGCAATGAATTTTGAAACTTTCTTTAACACTTTGAACATAATGGAATTCTTTGATATACACAAAAAACACTCACAAAAATTGGCTGAAAATCTCTTCTATGGAACTCCTCCATATGTAGATATGCAATTGGTACATGAATCCAACCGAATGATTGAATTGGATCTGAACGATATAGATGGGATTTGCGAAGAACTTATCATAGAAGTTAATAAAGAGAGAAAAATATACCCTTGTCGTTTGAAGCATGGATTACATAACTGGTGAGTAACTGTCGGTTGCTCGGTTACTCGCCAGCCAAAGTCTTAGGCAGTTAACCACCATTCGAAACACTACAAAAAAAAAAAAAACAACGGTTTTTGTGTTCCGGTCAATTACTTGCCGGTTACTCGCGAGTAGTTGCGAGTAATCGCCATAGACGTGTATGCTGCAAAAACATGGAAAACATAGTCAAAATGCTGATAAACTGCGAAAATGGATGCCAAATGTTGAGAAAATGCAAAAATTTCTCTTATAAATTGAAACACATCCCATTTCATTGCATTCACACAAGATTTGGAGCATTCAAGAGCATATTAGAAGGAGAATTTAACAAAGTGATTTTCAGGGTAGTACATTTGTTTAAAATAAATAAATTTCCGAGCATGTAAAATAATTGTAATTTAATTATAAACACGTTTGATAAATATTTTAAATTTTAATATTTAAATTTCACTCAATTTGTTAAATTTTAGTGTTTAGTATTTACAATTTATGCATAATATTTTATAATTTTTGATTATTTTTAAAAAAAAAAAATCATTATAGTTTACATTTATCATTATAATTTTTTTATTGTAGAGAATCTTTCTCAAAGTTTTCAATTTATTCATTAAATGTATTTTAGTTTCTGTTTAATAGTTTATTATTATAATTTATTTATTGTATTTTAATTTGTGTTTAATGTTTTTATTTCTAAATTTTTAGTGTTGTTTTGAACATGTTTGCAGATTATCCATTAGCAAACAATGGCATTTGCTAGTGCATCGGGATTAGAGAATCAGTCAGTGGTAGCCAATCGACTCTCCATAAAACTCACACCATTGCTTGGAAGTATACCGTGCGGGTTGAAATGTTTCAGAGAGTTTCAATTTGTTTGTTTTGCTCGAAGAGGATGTCAGGAAGCATCAATCATCTCAAATACCATCTTTGATGCATTCCTTCCTGTGATGTCACACTTTGTCTTAGTGTCATGGAAGAGACAAAACGAGAGATGATTGAGGAGCTTGCCTATTGGATGAAAAGAGATTAGAGAGGACAAGGATGCAAGCAACCCTAACAGTGGCCATTGCTCCCACATCAATAGAAGGGGTAGCTATGATAGAAATTGTGGACTCTAGTCGTGGTTCACGCAAACGGCATGGCACATTTTCATCGAGTTCGAGTCAAATACACTCTTTTTTATGTCTAGAGACACATCTATGGCACAACTTTTGTTGCAAGGTATATGATGGAACAAGTAGGCGCATGTAGAAGTAGATATAACATGCGCAAATTTTTGGTACTTCAACAACCTTCCTTTCAACTTAGCAAAGAGCCCGTACTAGAAATATTTGGTGACAATATTGATAGTTGCATAAAAAGGGTACAAGACACCCTCTCCTAGAGACATAAGTGGAAAGTTGTTTCAGAATGCAGTTGAAAATTAAAAGATCATAAGAGGTTTTGGCATAAGTTCGGATGTACCATTCTTTTCGATGGATGGACGGATGGAAAGAACCGCACTCTCATCAATGTTTTAGCATCTTCAAATGGTGAGTTGTTTTTTTGAAGTCTATCGATGCATTTAACAAGATAAAAAATGTAAAAACTTTGAGCTTAATGCTAAAGTAGGTTGTTTTAGAGATGGACATCGAGAATGTTGTCCAAGTTATCACAGACAATGCAACAACATATGTGGCAACTAGGAGATTTTTCAGGGAGAGACATCCATCACTCTTTTGGACCCTTTACACGGCCCATTACCTTCACTTTCTTTTGGAGGACATAGGCAAACTTGATTGGGTGTGACTGGTTGTAGAATAAGCGAGAAAAATAACAAAATACATATACACAATAACTCTTGGGTTCTCAACTTGATAAGAGAGGACATCAAGAGAAAAAAGTTTGTTCGAGCAGGTGTCATCAGGTTTGCAATTAACTTTCTTATATTGCAAAATATTTGCAATTTGTTGACTCATTTGAAGCAGATGTTTGTGTCTCAAGCATGAGTGGAGTCATCATATTCTAAGAAAGCTAATGTAGTCAAAGTTGGGAAGACAGTTTTCAGTGAGGCCTTCGAAACGAGAGCTACAAAAATTATCAATGTAACTCGAAATTTCAATTTAAATTTCAAGTTTCTTTTATTTTCAATTTTTTAAATTTAAAATATTTATTTATTTATAAGTTTGTAACACTAACTTTAATTTGTTTGTAACTTTGTAGGTATCGGAGCCTTTGGTAAGGGTTTTGTGATTGGTAGATGTGGAGCAAAACCCAATGGGTTATATTTATGAGGCCATGGATAGGGCCAAAGAGGCCATCCAAAACATTATAGGGGGGATTGTGCCAGATTTGATCTCATTTGGGAGTTGATTGATCAAAGGTGGAACAATTAACTCCACTAACCCATTCATGCAACGGGGTACTACCTTAACCCCAAGGTTTTCTACTCCAATGGCTTCACAAATGCTAGTGGAGAGGTTATGGAGGGGCTCTCAACATGCATTGAGAGTATGACACATGACGTTGAGGTAAGGGACCTCGTTATTACAGAGTTGCAGAACTACAAACAGGCAAGGGGGAGGCTCTTTTCTTCAGCACTAGCTATCTAGGAGAGAGCCACACAGACACTAGGTAATAAAAAATGAAGTCTTTACTTGTACTTTGCCTGTAACAAATTTACAATTATTAATTACTTACAAATTTTTGAATATCTTGTTTGCAGGGTCATGGTGGAAAGACTGGGGTGGGAATGCCCCACATCTTCAAAGGCTAGCCCTCCACATTTTATTTCAACCTTGTAGCATTTTTAGATGTAAGCGCAATTATAGTTTGTTTGGTGTTATTCACACGAAGAGGCGCAAAAAGTTGAGTCAACAATGTCTCAATGATCTGGTTTTTGTGCAATACAGCGTTCAACTTCGCACAAAGAGGTTGGAGAGCGCATCAGAGGAGCCTATTGACTTAGATGAGATTGATCCCTACAGTGATTGGATTGCATAGGAGGAGGCCTCCATATTCACAGAGGACAGGATTGTTGATTTCGAGAGGCAAGCTATGGAGGGTGCAACTGCAGTAGAAGGATGAGAGATTGGATAGGACATTTTTGAAGATGAGGCAAAGACTAAGGTAGAGGTGCAGCGTTCTAGACAGAGCGAGATGGGACAGCGGAGTGGGAGGACTAGAGTTTCTCAGTCTCCCTTAGTTTTTCAGAGAGCACAAAAGAGAAAATTATAGATTCTTGTAATTTGTACTTGTAGATTCTTGTATAAGACTATAAGTATCACTACAGTCTATATCAATTTGTTGTTGACAACTTGACAGTGCCACAGTTGTATTCGCATGATTATGCAATTTTGTTCTTTATTTGTATTCAAATCTAATAGAAAACACTTTTCCAGCGTTTTACAAACTCATTTGATCTATTTTGCTTCTACAATTTCTAAAAAAATTATGTTTTTTGATAAATTTAAATAGTTTTTTACCCTTGTCGATTATTCCCGGTTATTCGACCAGCCTTGTCGAAAACTTGCTAGTTACCCAAAATTTCCCTTTGGTGAGTACTTGCCGATTACAGTTATGCAAACTATGGATTGAAGCTTTGGAGTGCCTAAGGCTCCTCTACTCTTTCTCCTCTTGATCTTCCTAACAACTGAGCTTTGAGGTTGATATGGATCTCCTCTCAAACACTCTTGCTGATCTTCTCATGAAAGCTTACTCTGATACCATCTTATAAATGACAATATAGCTCATGGATCTCCAACATGGACACCATCAACATAAAGTATTCAGATAAAAGAGCGATTCATTAATAAAGACACTGTATTAACTATGCAATACCCAGTGTATGTGTGCAACTAACAATGGTTGCACTATAACATGCCTTTTTAAAAGACCTCATCTCCATTAGCTCAGGAGATGACTCTAAGCTCCTTTACTTTCCACAAGAATACAAAGGGTCTTCATTTAGGAAAAATAAGAGGTGAGTGAAAGATTATTATTGGAGTAAAATGTAGGATCATTCTCCAAGTTACACCTAACCTTTCTCACACATGTGAGGATAACTACTACATTAATTGTGTATTTAATAATTGTGTGCGCATATAAATCACACCTTGGTAACACATCTAATTAAGACAGAGTTTACATCTAGTGTGAATATGACACTCCAAAAGTGATTAAGTCATTTCAAGATAACCTCCATGAGTGGGCATTATCGTAATGACAATTTTTCTCGTGTTTTTTTGGTAATAATCATGAGGCAAGGGGATCCATTTAGCACACAAGCACCATAAGCATTTGTTAGTAGGGGAGAGGAACAATGAATGCAATCCACTGCTTCGGGCTTCTCACCCTCTAGTCTCTTTCCTCATTAACAAAGCTTTTGGAGGATATAATGCTTTATAAGTCCTTGTTTCATAATTCTTAACAATGTGGAATTAACCCAATTACAACCCAATCATGTATTTGTGTTAAGTAATGGAAGGCTTCCATGAGAAACAGGTAAGCTTTCAAAATTATTTTCTCTCTTTTTGTTTTGGTTTGTTTATGGATCATTTCTCAGGGAACACGTTTCTTGGCTAGAATGAGCCAAAAACAACCCAAGTTTCTTTTTGTCAGCGATTTCTTGGGAATTTTTAAGAAACAATCCCTAAGATAAAAGGCGATAAAAAATCAACCATCTAAACCTAAAATAATAGAAGGGGATACTTGAATTTGGTTGTGAATTTGCAAAGACATTTTGGCCCTTGAACAATAGAGAAAAGACAATTTCAAGTGTTTGATACTGCACATTTGATTGGACATTACAACTTAATTAATATTATGACCATAAGAAATATTGATTCTATTACCATCCATTAATGGCCATTTATGGTATACCACCAAGCTTGCTCCTCAATTAGGTTAGTTTATCAGGCTCGAGAGGTTTTGTAAAGATATCAGCTTATGTCTTTTTGAGTTGCACATATTGCAACTATCTCTCAACTTTGAATGAGTTCCCAGATATAATGATGGTGTACTTCGATATGTTTTTTCCATACATGAATTACTAGGGTTTTAGACATCTAGAGTACACTATGGTTATCACAATGAACAATAGTTGCTTTCTCTTGGGCACTCATGAATTTTACCAACAAATTCTTGGCAGACTTCATTTGAGAGATGTAAATTCCCTCATGAATCTGCCAAAAGTCCACTCCCAAGGAATAATTCAAAAGTGACCCAAATGTGTCATTTCAAAAGCGGTGCACAGATGTGATTCTATCTGCGGAGTTATTCTAGTCTTAGTCCCTGTGATGATTGGATCATCGACATATACAATAAGGATAAAATATTATCACCAATACTTTTTAACATATAGTTTTGGTTAGGAAGGGCTTTTTATAAATTCAAATCTAGTAATATGAAGATCAATTTACATGTAGGAGGCTCATGGAGTCTTCTTCAACACATAAAGAGCCTTTACTAGCTTATGTACAAGGTGTTATTTTGCTCAAATTTTTAGTCCTTGGGGTTGGTATGTAGACACTTTGTCTCTAAGTCTTTATTGAGGAATGCACTTTTTATGCTCATTTGATAAAGCTTGAAGCCAAATTGGGGTGTAAAGGCTAGAAACAACTGAATTGTGACCATATTTGCGGTTTGAGCAGAGTCTCTTCATGGTTTATAGTCTACGTTACCAGATACGCCACCTGGCCTTGAGAGCGCGGTGGATATGCCCCAGGATACGGGAGCACGGGGGAGCGCAGGGGATATGCCCCGAGAGTGTCCCTAGGTTGCAGATATGCTCAGATACGTCTGGGTGATGTATTTAGGCGTATTTGTAGCCTAGAGACGCTCTTTGGGCATATCCCCACGCTCCTGGACGTCAAAAACATTTTTTTTTTTTTTTTTTTTTCAATTTCGCTCAATGGAAAGTCAAACATGGACTTAAAAATACATTTAAAAACAAACTAAAGTGGATTCCCGACCCTAAAAGTAGCATTCACACTCATTTTATCAAAAGCTGTGTGAAATTTGTTTTGGGGGCTCCACCCCCGAACCCTCGGGCAAGGGGGCTTAAACAACCCCACCTGCGACCCCCCTCATGCTAGATGGCTTGTCGTACCGCAAATGATATTGCCAAGGGGATTGCAAGACGTCACACCATTACAGTTGTTGGAGTTCTGGATATTCACTTCACCTCCTAACACATTGCACTTTTTTCACTCTTAGACTTCAAAATACAGCTATGGATGTCATATTGAAGTTTTTATTTAACATATTTTTTTTCCTCTATGCATATTATGTGGTTAATTTTGCTTATATGGCTATATTTTTAATTTTTTTTATATATTTTTGTATGGCCGTATCCAAACGTATCCAAACCCCCCAAAAAAAATCCCCTTATTCCCGTATCCGATTCTCGTACCCATATCCGTATTGGTAACGTAGTTTATAGTGTATACCCTCTTTCTGGTCAAAAACCCTTGCTATTAGTTATGTTGTGTGCTCATCCAAAGATTCATTTGCATTTTATTGTGTTTTATATAGCTATTTACTCCTAATATATCTATATCCTAGTGGTAACTCGGAAAAAATTCCAAGTGTTATTTTTTTTCAAAGGCATTATACTCCATGTGCATTCCGGATTACCCTAGCTTATCATATGCATTAGGCTCAAATCCAATGTTAGCTATCAAAGCACCGTTGCAATATGCCGTATCATCACCATAATTAAGATTCATATACCTTCCTACTATGTCTTTTAGGCCTTCTACTTGAGCTACCTCGTGTAATCTCACCTTCTTGTGCTCCTATGGTGGATTAGTATCACTTGGGTCTACTCTTTGCTGGAACAACTCAACATAAGGCATTTCAGCCTCTAAATCGATCCTCAAAATGTTACCACTATCTGTCTAAGTTAAATGCACATGACCCTTAATCTCCTATTCTTTTTCTTTTGTTGATATGTTAGTGTTTAACGAACTTTAAAAAACAAGTATATTCTGAAGTAGGCTGAAAATGCTGTCATTCTTATCTAGAACACCACCTTTTCTGACTGTTACCTTATTTATATAGACATCAATTAATCTGTATGTGATCCGGATGTCAGGAGTATTCCGATGGACAATGCAATAAATTTTGTGAATTAAATGTGTTTTGGGTGGAAACAGTTTATGCTATTACCTGTGAATCAAATATGTCTTGACACCCCAAAGACATCGGGGGACACATCCAATCTACTAGGGACATGCCAAAGACGTCATTATGTCCCCCACATCTACAGTTTGAAAAACAGGATAAACTTGCGTGTAAATTAAAAAAAAAAGGAGAGCATTTTTAAACATTTACTCATGATCATTGATAATATAAAAATCAGATATTTATATTTATATTTGTTACTTTGTATTTGTATTTCAGTGTTTCAATCAATTTTTTAATTTCAATGGTCAACATTGAACCTTAATTGTTCAATGTTCGATGTCATAGATGATGTTATGTTCAAATCTCAGCTCTTTAGAATGCTTAATAATGTTTAAAAATTTAACTATGCAAGTGAAAAGTTATAAAATATATTGTTCCACCATAGTTCCATTCTGACAACTTGAAGAAACATTGATTTTTGATGAAAATTTGCATTGAGAACGATGCTATCTACTGTTTCCACATCGTTATCTCTTATGTTCTTTGGGGTGGCATATTTGTCTTTGCAAGCTATCAATCTATACGTTCCTCTTATCCAGGGAAACATGTCAACATGTATGGTTCATTTCTTTTCCCTGCAAGTGTCTGTATGTGCCCTATATTTTCTGTTGGTATTTTTTATCACTATATCTGAGAAATACATAAATTTATCTGAGAGCTTGTTATTGATTTAGTGGGACTCTTCATGATTTTCTTGAGTAGTTCTTAATATACAGTTTGGTGTCTCTTGCTGATGCAGCTTCTTGGTAGAGTATTCAATATCTTGCGAGAGAACAATCCAGAACTTGCTGGAGATAGGCGTAGAACTGTCATGAGGCCACCTCAGGTCCTTCGCGAGGGTACAAAAAAGACAGTATTTGTGAATTTCATGGATCTGTGCAAAACGTAAGCAGTGTCTTCTTCCCATTCAGCTTTATTTCATATAGATCTGCATACACCTTTAAGTTTTTGTTTAAAGGATCTTCAAACTAGTCAATATTTGATTCTTTACAATTTTGTGGTCATGGTCTGCACACGTCTCACACTTCTCTATGCATTTAAGAAAGTTTGACATTCTTTTGGTTATAGGCAGGATATTGCTTTCCTAGAGTTGTTTACCGGTTCTCATCTGACAGTGTTTTTTTTGTTTTTTTTTGAAAAAAGAGGATTTATTTATATTGTTTGAAGGTTACAAAGGAGTAAGAGAGCAAGTCAAAACTTTGAGAATGCTAGATATTTGCATGATT
The DNA here is from genome assembly GCA_037957365.1 of Torreya grandis. NCBI lineage: Eukaryota > Viridiplantae > Streptophyta > Pinopsida > Cupressales > Taxaceae > Torreya > Torreya grandis. The sequence continues at coordinate 1,446,696 of JARHVA010000154.1, forward strand.
GCACCATATTTGGAGAGTGCCAGCAGGAAGACCCACACTAAGGTTGGCTATGCAATTAGCAATGGCATTTCTATCTCTAGGAATGTGCCGGTAACTGTTAAAAGAAAAGGTTCTGCCCAATACAGTTTTTAAATTTGGCTGTGTGTTGCAAGTAGACTCTTTTATGGTGTGAGAATTTCTCTGCATTAATAACCAGCTGAGAGTTGCCCTTCTCCATGAAATGCTGTATTCCTTCTTCATGAACAAGTTGCAGACTATGTTTTAGCACCTGAGCTTCAGCAGCACTGTTGGAAGCAAGACGCAGGCCAGCAGCATATTTGAGGACCAGTTTACATTAGACACAAGAGTGTCGCCACATCCAGCAGTTCCGGGATTAGATTTCGAAGCATCATCAAAGTAAAGGCAGAAACCTCTAACAGGATCTTCAGGGGGGAGAAAGAACGGGGGCGACGGGAGAATATAATTTTTTTTTAGATTCGTGCTCATGGAGCGAAGAGATAGAGTGTGCAGCGAAGAGACAATGGCCGGGAGCGATTTTTCCCTAAAAAATAGATTATTTCTAGCTTTCCAGATGTTCCAGAGAATATACTGCGAGATGATGGGGAAAACAGAGGAGATCCAGGCAAAGCCTGGAAGGGGCACAGAAAGGATAGAATGAAGGTCAAGGGCTTGCTGGAAGTTAGCAGGAATGGGGGTGGCAGTAAAGGCATTTTGAAGGACCAAGTTCCACACTTCGTGGGCATAAATACATTCGAAGAACAAGTGATTGTGACTTTCTTCTTCCCTGCAGCAGAGGGCACACCTATTGGGACCTGCAAAGTTTCTTTTCATAACATAATCAAAAGTCAGTTGTTTATTTTGAGAAACAAGCCAAAGGAAAACATTCATTTTGGGGATGACATGGGGTTGTCAAATCTGTTGCCATTTGGGAAGAGTGGGAAAGTCTCCCCTCAGAAGTGGGTAATCTTTTTTGACAGTGTAGGTGCAAGTCCGTTTAACACTTACCCAAATTATTTTGTCTTCAGCTGAAGAATCAAGAGGGATGCAGCCTTTCAGAGAATAATTAAAATTCTTCTAGTCATTCCGCAACTGCAGAGGGAGATGCATTTCCAGGCTGCTTTTGGCTTTAGGGACACTGTTTAAATTCATAACTTGGAAGAGGGTGGAAGGTTGATTTTGATTCAGCCATTCTCGTAATTGATGCATAAATTTCAAGTTACAGTATTCCATAATTTCAAGGAAGTGGATCTTGGCTCCATTGCCAGAAAGCCAAAAAAGATGCCGAGAGATGAGCTGGGAAGAGGCTTCATTATTTTTCCAGATTTGAGATTTTTTAGAAGCAAGAGGGAAAGAGACAACTTTGCTTGGTTGGATCTGGTATTTGTGGCATATAAACTTAGCCCACCACCTATCAGGTTTGCGAATCATTCTTCATGTAATTTTGGCGGCTAGAGCATTTTGGTGATCTTTGAGGCTTCGCAGACCGAGGCCACTCTCTTGTTTAGATTTGATTATTTGTTCCCATTTAATCAAATGAAATTTTTTCTTACTGTCCTTTTTTCCTCCCTAAAGGAATTTGCGAATCGTTTGTTCCATTTTTCGAATGACACCAAGCGAGCGTTGATAATGCCTAGTTGTTAGATCGGTAGATCAGCTAAAACAGAGTTAATAAGGAGAAATCAGGCAGGAGGGGTGAGCCAAGAGTTAGACCAACTGCAGATTTTGTCTTTCATTTTGCTGAGCAGCTTGTCCCAATGAGAGGGTTTGGATTTGCTAAAAGAGATAGGAATACCAAGATAAGTGAATGTTTGATCATTACTTTGTAGTTTGTACCCCAATATGCAAGAGACTTCAGCAGCTTCAGGATAATGGGGGTTTGAGAAGTAGATAACAGATTTGTTGGCAGTGATCATACTTCCAGTGGCCTTGGTGAATTATTTAAGAACCGAGGCAAATCTCCTGGTAATCTGAGTAGAAGCCCTGCCAAATAGAATAGCGTCATCTGCAAATTGAGTATGGCTAAGCTCTTTCCCATATTGATAAGTAAGGATCCCCATGAGAAGGTTTTGCTGTCTTTTTTCTTCAAGCCTTCTACCAAGCAGATCAGCATATATGATGAACAGGAAGGGGGAGAGGGGGGTAGCCTTGTCTTAGCCCTTTTGATAGCCTGAAGAATTTGGTAGGTAGTGGACTACCATTAACAAGAGGGGCAATCCATGGGTTTTCTAAACAAGCTTTTATCCAGCCGACCATTTGCTCATCGAAGCCAAACTTTAGCAAAGTTTCGAAGATGGCTTCATGATTAACTCTGTCAAAAGCATTAGCCACGTTCAATTTGATGGCCATAATGCTTTTATTTTCTATTTTGCAAGAGTAAATAGCTTCCTGAGAAAGAATAGTACCTTCAGAAATATCACTGAGGGGGGACGAAGCTGGTCTGCTTTTCAGAAATCAAATTAGTAGTGAAACTTTCAAGCCTTTTAGAAATAATTATAAAAATAACTTTGTAATAAATATTTCAAAGAGAGATGGGCCTGAATCTGTCGATGCTAGCTGCCTGTGTTTTTTTTGGTATGAGGGCCAAGAAAGTGGAGTTTACACCTCCATGAATATTTAGAAGTTTCGCGGGACTCTTCCACCATTTTAAGGAGATCAGCTTTGATGATGTACCAAAAGTATTGGTAGAAATTCGCATTGAAACCATTGGGACCAGGAGCTTTATCTCGCTTCATGCTGAAGATGATGTTCTTTAACTCATCCAGAGCAATCTCTTTGCTGCAGTCCCTTTTTTTGGCTTGAGAAACAACAAAGGGAATATTCTGAGTGAGTTTAGTTAAACTGATATGTATTTATGTTCTCACCTCTATATAGCTGTTCAAAATATGAAGAGATATGGTCTTTGACACCTTGAACAAAATCTATCCATTGGCCAGCAGAGTTTTGCAGCTTGGTGATTGCATTGAAGTTTCTGCGCTGCTGGGTTTTCTTAAAAAACTATTTTGTATTCTGGTTACCCTCGAACAGCCACAACATTCTTGATCTAAGTCTCCAAGATGCCTCTCCATTATGCAGGGCCACGAGAATAAGCTTGCTGCATTCCTGTTGCTGAAAAATAAGCTCATCTTGAGGGCCTTGTTCTTCTTTCTGCTTCTGAATGTTTTCCAGTTGATCCTGAAGATCTTTTAGACTTTTCTTATTCTGCTGCCATCTGAGCCAGATTCTGATAAAAGATCTGGTATGTTTTATTTTGACTTGGAAAAAGATGGGTAGGGGCATCAGGCCAGGCTTTTGAGACAAGTTGGGAGAATCCTTCTTCCTTGAGCCAAATAGAGGAGTTTTGAAAGGAATAGGTCCCCAGTTCAGTCTGTTGTTGAAGTTCAGAGCAATGGGTTTATGGTCAGAAATGGGGTTGGAGAGGATTTCAGTAAATGAGAGAGTAAAAGCCTCCAATGAAATTCCTGAAATAAAAAATATGCCAAGTCTGGCAGCAATGTAGGCTGCACCAGCATGCTTATTGGTGGTGCATGCTTATTGGACCATGTGTATTTCCCTTTTCTGGGTTTAAGATCTTCCAGATCTTGAGCAGCCATAAGATCTTCCACTATTTCTCTTTTTTGTCTCTACAGGAAGGCCACCTTTTTTCTCTCTGATCAAGAGCAGTATTTAAGTCTCCACCAAGAATCCAGTTGACTGGATTATTGAGAGAGGCATCCTCAAAGATAGTTTGCTAACATTTTTTTTTATCCTTAAAATGATTTGGGGAGTAGACATTAGTCATGTTAACTAAGAGGTTGGAAGAGTTCCCACGCAAGGTGATTCTGCTCCAATTAGGATTGAGAATGGAATCCACAAGGAAGAAGCTCGGTTTCCAGGCCGTGCGAAGGCCACCAGAAGCACCAGAAGAGGAGGTTGCTGAGCTAGTGCTATTATTCCAAGTTTTTAAAAATGATTTCAATTGCTGCATTAGTGTCCATTTTAGTTTCTTGCAAACAAAGAATATCAGGGTTTTCCATGTCTAAGAGATCCTTCAAAATCATCTTTTTATTTTTGTCCCCTAGGCCTCTTAAGTTCCAAGAAATCAGCTTCATTGGTTACCTTTTTTTGGTTTGACTTTAACAGTCAAATGCAAAGTGGTTTGTTTACCTGCTGCAATATTCTCTGTGTTAGGGTGTGTTCACATTATTAACGTAAATATTGTTAGTTAAACAATATTACGTAGATAGGTTTTTGTGTGGTGTATTATTGTTGTGGATAACAACAATATTATACGGGGTAGTTTTATATGGTCAGTTGGTTATTCATGTGAGAGATTGTAGGGATCTCACTATCTTGAGTATAGGAAATATATTTCCTATATAGCTTTGTAATATTTTGTTTGTAATGAGTTGATCAATTTGAGTAATAAGAACATTGATATTGTGTGATTAAAATTATATTCTGGTGTTTGGTCTTTGGCTTCTTGTTTTGTCTCTTATTAACATCTATAATTCATTTCATGTTTGTCAAATTGTGTCATTGTCTAGTCATTAAAAAAAAAAAGAGTTAATTGTCCAAAATAGTTATAAATTTAGGTTTATGAGTCGATAGTTAATTCAATAGTCAATATATGTTGCTAAAAGAGTCAAAAAGTCATCATTTTCATTTCGTCATATTGTCGGAATAAAAAATGAGTAAAGAGTCATTTTGTATGTTATGTCAAAAGTCCTACGTCATATAAAGTCAAAATTGTAAAAATAAAAAAAAATTGTCTTACGGACGCATTTTCGCTTGTACGCAATGTTCGAATTAGAGGGGGTTCTAATTTCTATGGAAACAACCAATACAAAACCTGCAATAACCATCCGAATAAATGCTAACTTCATCAGCTAAGTAAGCAGCTTCACCAATTGGAGGTCGGAGGCAATAGAGGCTAGTGGTTTCAGAGCCTCTCGTTAGCCACTAGCAACGGGGCCACTTCTGCTTTAGTGGTGCATTTTCTTTTTAGTTTGTTTGATTTCAGTTGTGTGAATAAGAATAGATGATGTGTCCCTGTTCACATTTGTAATAAGTGAACTGAAAATTTCTCTGTAACTTCTCTGAATATGTGATAGTGAAGAGAGCTAGTAACTGTATTGCACATCATGATGTGGTTTGTGGTAAGCCATTTGTAAAACCATTTTTTTTGGTTGGTAATCGACTTGAAAACAATTGCATTTTGGTTGTTGGTAAGCCATATGTAGAACCATCAGTAAGGTTTGTGATTGCCCTGTGAAAATCACCGAATCATGAATATAGGTGCAGATACGAGATTGATGTTTTTCCCATGTTCACATTAAAGTGGTGTAGACTAGGAGTTAAAAATGTTCAAAGGGGGTGAATGTTAGGGCGTGTTCACATTATTAATGTAAATATTGTTAGTTAAACAATATTATTTAAATAGGTTTTTGTGTGGCATATTATTGTTGTGAATAACAACAATATTATACGGAGTAGTTTTATATAGTTAGTTGGTTAGTGTGTAATTATATTATCAACATTAATATAATAGTATTTTGTGAGGTTATAAACAACCCACATATATAGGTTCCATATTAAACGAGTTGTTAGAACAACTCGTGTATTGTTAGTGAGTTGTTTCCTAGATTATAGAAGCAACTTTACCTATATATTTGTGTAATCATATGAATGTAATATGTATCATGTAATTGAATAATATTTAGTGTGTTTAAATTATTCTCTATTGGCAACTCTGATTTTTTACCAATACTCTGTTGCTTCTTTTGAGCGGGTCCCAGAATTCTTCTTCCTTTTTTTGACTTATGGTGTGTATTTGGAGAGGCAGGGAGCTCTTCTTCTTCATTTTCCTTTTCTTCTTCAAGGAGATATCTTTTTTCTATTTGAAGATCTAAGTGCTGAACTTCCTTTCGTCTTGGTTCCTCTACAAAAGTTTCTTCTGGGCCTTCCTCTTCAGTAGCCACATGAGTTTTCATTGAGAATGTTGAATGGGTTTGATGAAGATGGAGCTCTTGGAGGAGCAAGAGCTCTTGGGTTATTTCTGTTGTTCCTTGCGCATGCTTGCCTTAAGCTTTCATTCTTATCTGTCGGTTCATTGGAAGGTTTAGGATTTTTTGGGCAATCTCTCATGAAATGATCATATTTGTGGCTGTGGGTACACTCAAATGGAATTTGCTTGTAATCTAATTTTTGGGTGAAGATAAGATTGTCCATTTTGAGATTTATAGCTTCTGGGAGTCCCTTGATGAGGTCAACTTCAACACAAATATGGGCTACATAATAGTTTTTCTCTTTTGGTTCGGCCCAAGTCTTGAATACGCCAATCTTGTTCCCAATAGCTTTCAAGGCTTCTTCATTCCACACATGGATGGGTAAGAAGGGGAGCCTGACCCAAATAGGGACTTTTGATGGGGTTTCAGAAGTGGGTCGAATTTTGGAGACTAGTGATTTAGTCTTTAGATATAAACCATAGTGGCCACTCCTGAAAATAAAATCTTTCTCTTATTTTGAAGCAAATGTGGCAACAAAAAAACCTTTGCCACATAGAACAACGTCAATATATCCCTGGACTTTAGATCTCCATTTCTCAACCCAGTTTGCAAGGGTTTTAGGGAAAGGCCAAGAGCCATTGCACTTACCTGTCACAGACCCAGCTCCAAGTAGTTGATTAATCTATCCACTGTTTGGTCTTTGAGGAATCTCCACTGAAGGAACTTTATCCCATCTCTTCACTTTTCTAAGATCTCCCACTCTTCGATTGGTTTTTTGTTAGCCAAAGCATCTGACATGATTTGTTTCAGCCAGGATTGCTTCCCTTTCAGAGAGAGGGAACCAGAAAGGGCTTCTTTGGAGGTAGAAGCAGAGTCCCAGTTTTGTGGAGAGCTGCGCCCCCCATGAAGAGAACTGCCAACTCTGCGGTCGCCAGCGCCTGAAAGCCTATGACCAGTGCCAAAGCCATGATAGAAGGAAAAATAAGACATTGAGAATCAAAGGATGAGCCGTTGCCCAGAGCAGACAGCAAAAGAAGAAAAGGAGTGACTGCCTTAGCAGGAGCCACACAACAGTGCCCGCGCAAGCCACACCCAGGAGTCCTTTCTGAAATAGATCCTCGTTTCATTTATGACAGCAGTTTTAACATAAAACAGTGAGGATGTTAAACGAATGTTTTGTAAATAAACCATGGAGCACATGGAGCATCTGGAATGTCTATTAAGGGGATTGCAAGAAAGCTAAAAATATATCCAGGTCCAATGACTAGTTTTGCCTAAGAAATTTTGCATTTCTAGAGAAGCAATAGAAGAATATTTTGAATTAGTGTTTCTTCTGCAATTAAAACATTTATGGTGCAGACAAATATACGCAGAACACACAGGACATGTCAGGTTGGATAATAAACAGAATGACAATGAACAATGTTTGGTGCAAGCCAAAATTGTATTCACGATTCAAATTGAAATGAAAAAGCATTACAATAGAAAATGCCAATGAAATGGCTGTTCAATTCATATTCCCAAGAGACCTTTCTGATTCCTACGGGAATGACAATCCAACTTATTAGAATAAGACAAACGCTATCCTATGACACCTAGGATTAAAGAGAAATATGTACTGTTGAAAATAGGGAATCGATAAATATATAATAGGATCCGTTCTTGAGGATCATACTTGTATATAGTGGTACGCTATACCGTCCTGTATAAGAACGTGATAAGAAAAGTTTAGATGAAACCTTGTTTACATTGAAAACATGATTTTATTGTTTGGTTTATCTCGTGATTATTTGCTCCCAAAGCAGCAGTTCATGACATTGTCAAAACATTTGTAGTGGGGGTTTTACCTATCACATGGGTGCACCTGCAATAAAAAAAGTATCTATACCATTGTTGTGTCATTCTGACTCCTGTCATTTTGTTAACTGATAGAAATCATTTAGATACATTTTCATCAAAGTTTGGATTAGCTTAACGATTTAAGTTCCCCATCTGAGTCTCATAAGTGATTGCATCAAAGAATTCTTGAAGGCATGTTTAAATAAGACTACTCATGGGATATCATTCACATCTGGGTCCTCAACCACTTTTGTAGTCTGACTAGATTCATCTCAGACCATTTTAACCATGTTTGCTACACGTAATTTGTTCTAACTCCATAGGGTACCTGGGTCTTTAATTCCTGTCTTTAAAATTAGCCTGTGAAGTTTTTGGTAAGTAAGAAGTGCTAGTATGGTTTTTGAGGTGGTTGTGATTAACTCTAGAATAAAATCAATGTTACAGGGTACTGCCTTGGAGGCCTCTGTACCTGCTGTACCTGTACAGTTCTGGTTCTGGCACTGGTTTGGGTACATCTTGGGTACCTCCTGGGTTCTTCATTTATCCTGGGTACCATACTGTCATGATAAAAACATAATTAAAATAGTGCTGGTTTAGGTATGGCAGTCATAATAACAACAAAAAACAATGACGAAAAAAAAAAAAAAACATACAAATAATTAAATGCTGCTAGTCATACTGCATCTGGTTTGAATGAATGAATTTCTAATCTGAATGCTCTTGATGAAGAGCAAGATGATAATTTGTTCATGTAGTTCTTAAGTTTGATTATGACCATTGACTATTTTCTGATGCTGATCATTGTCTAGTTTAATTTTTTGAATATTGTTTATTATTTTTGTTTATTTTAAGCATAGAACATTGATATAATAGTTTAATTTTTTAATTATTTTCTGTACGGGCATACCCAAGCTGTACCCAAGCCTTACCTAAGGTGCCAAAAGTAACGGTGAACCCCGTACACCTAACCGAACCCATAAGGTAACTTAGCTGATTAAATATTTACCTTTTGATGGTGTTGATGCTGTTTTCTGATCTGTTACAATTGGGCTCTGCATGCCATTTGCGTGCTTATCTACCTTCTGAAACTTTCATGTGCTTCTCTAACAGTCATAATTATATCATTAAATCAACTGTGCTTATACTGATTGAACCAATTGTTCATATTACCTTTCCATGGCAAGTTCATCTCATTTGGTCTTGGCCTTAGTCATAAGTTCTGTCAGGGTAGCAAATTTAAATACGGAACTCTGTCATTTTGATTAATTTCCCATTATCCACACTATTACTGCACCTGAGTTGCTCTTGGTTAATGCTAGCCACCTTGAGGCTTTTTGGGGTAACTTGCATTGAAGAAACTTCCGACTCAGTAATTGGCAAGACATCTGAGTCTATGGAGATAAAGAGGCATGCTGATAAGAAGTTGAGCAGTTCCATATGTTGTCTCTGTCTCAGAACTAATTAAAATTTTCACGCATGAAAGCAAGAGGATGCTTTACACTTGTATTGGTGATATATAAAATTCTGGACAGATCTGATTCTTTAATAATATCATCACATGGAGGCTCTAGAATGCAAAGTTGTTTCTCTTGCAGTCTGCTTTCTAGCGTATGTTTTACAGGACATGCTTAATAAATGAACTCTTCGCACATATCAAATTTTTACTAGGCAATGCTTCAAGCTTTTCAATTTGGCTTTGGGAGTGTTCTGTAATACATAGGTTGAATGAGATGGAACAAAAATGTAATTCAAGAAACTCCATGTGTTTAAGGTCCTGTTGCAAAGATTCATTTGTCCTCATCAATGTACATATCAGAAATGATTAGTTTTAGTATTGTCAATAAACATAGAATTTTGTTATGTATTGTCTTGGCACAATTGAGTAATACATCAATTTGGCACGTTGTGTTTTTGTATTACCCAATTTGGCGTGTTGTGTTTTCGACCAAGTATGTGTGTTTGTATGGATGCTATTATTTATGAGATTATTCATGGTATGCTATGTTACATAATTCTTCAGAACCTCACTTTGTACCAGAACTGAAATAGTTCTACTTTGGCCTTGAAATTTCACATTTTGATGATGGATCAGAAAGTGTGATTTGAAACGTTGATAAAAATTTTCTGACACAGTTTTGTCCAGAAGTTCTCTCTACTCATCTTATGGAATGTGAAAACATAGGACCTCTAACATTCCAAATCCTTCAAAATTACTAGGTCCTTCCAAGCTGTTAACAGGACGTTTCTGGGAAGGACCCAGCATTTCCAGGCTGTTAGGATGAAACCATGGCAGGGTTCTGCTGAAGGAAAAAATAAAAAATAAAAACATATCTAATTTGTTTTTACTAAGAGTAATTGGGGACATCACTGGGGCACAATGTCATGCTAATCATTTGGAAATATAAACACTTCTATTCATGCCTATGACTTAAACAACTTTCTTACATGTCCTTGCGTGTTGGTGGGCTGCCTTATCACAGAATGGGGATTTGAAATTGGGTCGTGCACATACCAATTCACTTGTTTAACCATTACACCACTGCCTGATGGACAAAATCAAAACTAACTTAACCTAAATTATAAACCAATAATTTATAAACTTATGATATATATTTTTTCTAAATTACTATCATGTCCCTTTGTTGATGGGGACATGATGGAAGACCTTAGCCTTGAAACCCTTTTTGGGGGCTAAGGGACAAATATAAAGGGAAGTAAGGATTGAAATGTTTTTAAATGAATGTGTAAAAGTACTTTATGTTTTCAAATTCACTTAAAAAGGGGGACCTGTAAGGGTTTTGAATAGTTTAAGTGATATTATAAAAATAAAAGAAAAATGAAAAGATTATAAGGAATGATTTATTAAGATCTTTAAAGTTACCCTCCCTTACCAATTTTGGGCGCTACACTTGGGAGGACTACATAAAGCAAATAAAGGGTCAATTGATTTATTCATGACTTTTTTGGATAACCATTTTTTTGGAGTCTAAGCATGAAAAGTTGGGCTTGTACTTGGAGAACAAAAACTATTCAAGGGAGCTAAATTAAGGACGAAAACCCGAAATTCAGACCCAGGGCAATTTCATCTAGGAGTTGCATTGAGCATAATTGAGTTTAAAAGGGCATTTTCAACACCAAGTGGGAACTTGTAGGTCAGCGAAGCATTAGAGGAGTGGAGTGTGGATGAAATATTCCGAGCCAAAATTTTCAACTTTTTCAAATTGCAAGTTACAACCAAAGCACCCGTTAAGGTTAGCAGCTAAACCAAAACGATGCTGAAGCAACTCTAACCAGAATGTACACCAGGATCCCGATGTGGGCAAGGCAAGGTGTGAGCATTGGTCAGAGGATCTTAAACAAAATGCTTATGCAAGAACTCTAACCAAGAATGCGCCGGCGAACGACGAGCATGTGGTCAGAGGATCCCTACAATCTATTGTACTGAAAGCACACTCGACACCAAGTATGTGCTACTCAATCCAATATGGAAATGAGGCGACCATATGGTGGAGATAACAGAAATTACAAAACAAAGGAACTCTACGTCAAGTATGTGCTACCCAATTCCAAGGCGGAGTAAGGGGCTACCATATGACGGAGTGAAATTAATAACAATGCGTTAATTGGAAATACTGAAGAATGAAACTACTCCACACCCAGCATGTGCTTGCTAACCCCAGAAGGGAAAGTAGCTACCATAGGGCGGAGCTCAACACCCATAATGTGCTTGCTAACCCAAAATGGGTAAGTAGCTACCATAGGGCGGAGGTCAATTAAAACAATAACAACTGCTGATAGTAAGGAGTCTATTACAATCTGATAAAGCAAGAATCTGAATGGCTGTCAGTACTACTGCCAGCTTACAATTTAAGAAATGAACTCTTGCTAACAATACAAAGCGGCATATAAATAGAGATGTACAATATTAGTGTATTCCTTTGCTGAGAAGTAAAGCTTAAAATGAAAGATCACTAAATATGTCCAACCTCCTTTCGTCCGGGGACATTCCCAATGAAGCCACCGCAAAGTCTTTGAGATGCTTTCAACACTCAACCAAGAATGAAGTTGCAGATCTCTACGAACTGATATTACTGACCTGCATCTTTCATCATATAACCAGCTGTATACAGAATTTTTTGATCAGCTTAGAACTCTTTCCTTGAATACACGAATGACGTGGTATTGAATGCAAAGCACTATTATCAAGATAGCATCCAAAACTACAACAAGAAACAGCGTCAAAGATCAAGATACTAATTCCTGATTTTTGTTACAGATCTGCACTTTTCATGAATAAACAGCAGCCAAGGAACCACTCAAAAGTTCATAACTCTCACATGAATCAATGGATTGACTTAAAACAAAATGCAATACTCCTTAGGAAGAATGGCGCTTGAACTAAGACACAAGAAACAAACCAAACAGCCTTAGATTATTTATGCACGGATACCAAAGCAACCAGCAGTGGTACGGCCCTCAAGGAAGGGCGATCTGCTCTCATAAATTAATGGCTTCACTAAAAATTCTGCTTGTTTGAGAATTGAGGCGCCTAAACCCTACAAGGAGAATGGGTTAATACCCAGAACAAGATTTTTGATATTTTTTGAGCTATGATTAAAAACAACCTTCAGCTGTACAAAACAGCAACTCCAGAAAATGGAAGAAAGAGCAGATTTAATCTACAAAGCACTAACTCAAGCTACAATGCAAAACTTACTACAAAACACTCAAGTAAGCAAACCTCTCCACTAGGTGCTGTCTCTCAAGCACGAAGTCGAGCCCAGACTAGGAGGCATTAATTCCTCGAAGCAATTCAACAACCATTTCGGCAACATAACATTAACATAGACCAAAGATGATCAAATGAGAGCACTCCTCCTTTTATACTTTTTCAACTGGGAGTCTCTAAAATCCTCTTGTATATGGGATAAAACATGAGAGGGAAAATAATATAATCCTCTTTAATTCTTTTTCAACCTCAACATTAAGTCGTTGAGCCTAGGCACCAAGGTCCAAAATTAAATAATAATGTTTAATTTACGGACTTTAAAACGGAGGCCAAGATGATGTCGGAAACCAATGATCTATAGCTCGTTGGAAAGGTCTTGACAAGACGAATCCAACCCCACTTTCAAAATCCCGTTCCGGTGCCAATCTCGAACTTACTAAAAATAGTAAATTCCTGAAAGTGCTTTGTGTGCCAAGTAAAACATATCACCGCGAAGCTTTCAAAAAACCCAGAAGGAATCCGCAATCCAAGTTCAACATTTCCAAGTGCAAGCTCCGCAAAAAGATGAAAACATCCTCCAAGAAGTTTGGAAACCCTTATTCGAGCTTCTGCTTAACCTACGAGTTTCCAAAAATAGGCTAAATCCAAAATAAGAGCGTAGGGCTAAATTGGGGACATTACAGTCCGCCCTTCCCAAAATTGCTTGTCCTCAAGCAATGCCACCACAACTCTAAAAAAAAACTCAAACTGCACCAAACCAAACCAAGTACAATCCCAGGGTCCCATATCCGTCTGAAGGAGGACCCACCATGCTGATGTTGCACTACTCTGATCACAATAGTGAAACCATAGTGGCCAAAATGCTCTGAGTTAGCAAAATCAACAATGCCATTGTCTATCACAAACCTAGGTATTGGAAAAGATAGTCTACTCAACTCAACATTGTAATCCTCGGCATATCTCCCCAAGGTATCTAACACAGCCAAAACTGCAAATGTGACATCTGCAAATCTTCTTGCAAAAAGGAAGGCAATCCTTTGCAAGAGCTCAACAAATTCAAACTCAGGACTCCACATGAATTCCCTATGCCTCAACTGAATTATTATGGCACAACTATGAAGTCTGAAGAATTTTTCCACAATTCCAACCCCAAGAGTCTCAGAATGTAGAATCAAGGCATTGAACAAAATCTCTCAGCAGTAGGAGTCTCGAAGTGCCAAGCTAAGTCGAGCGAGGGTCTGCTGCTCCAATTATTTGTACATGAATATGTACCAAGGAAACCATTAGAATGAGTATGGTCTCTTCTCAAATGCTGATTGTGCTCAGCCCACACCACCCATTCTCTCTTGTGAAACCATAAATTGTCCCTCGAAAGAGATTGGAAGGTTTGAAATTGAATAAACCGGCACCCCAACCAGACTGAAATGGTCAACTTGTAATCTGATTTTATGAAAATCAACATCCAAGGAGATAGATGGCTGCTGCAAAACTGAAAATCACTCCAACATACCTTCTTGACACATATCAAATGCGAGCTGATACCAGGGCCCCACATCATAAATAAAGAAGAGTCATTCCTCAAATGGAGACTTACTTTTACTAGAATGCTTTGGGAAATACGTTCTATTTGAATCATCGCATTTTGAAACTCCAAGAGGTACTCAACAAATCTGAATTCATTGAGAAAGTCAAATTCAAAACCATGAGAGAAGAATTGTTGGAAGGATTCAATGGACCCTTCATCAAACTCCATTATGAAATTAGTTATTCTTAGAGAAGATGGTGTAAGCAGGAAGTCCGATAGGAATCTGACAAGCATCCATATCCGAAAATGAATGAACTCTTCATTGGAGTGCCAATCATCCCTTTGTTGCTCATCAAGATTAGTGACCTCATTCCACCATGCTTCTTGATTTTCCACCTCTTGAATGGGGAGACTAGAAGCAGCAGTGAAGCCTTCATTATGCAGCTCATGCATCCTCATTCCATTGTCAGAAAAAGTGCTAAAACTTCCCTTTTCCACAATGATGTCATAAGAAATTTCCTCAAGGCTTGAAATCCCATCATCTACCTCAAAGAAATGTTTCTCATAAACTTCCTCTTCACTTGGTTCAAAAAGAGGATTGTCATAAGTTGCTTCAGCACCCACTTCAAAGAAAGGTTTGTCAAAGACTTGAAAGTCCCCTTTTCCATCTTGCTGATCCAAATCTGCATACGCAACTTCTGATTTCCTTGTGAACCCTTCAGGATCAAACTCCTCTCGAAGACTATCAAGCTCGTCAATTACTTGCTTGATTTCTTCAACTCTTTGCTCATTCTTTTGCTTGCTATAAAGTTTGAAATCAACAAAGCAGTTTTCAACCTCTGTTAGAGACAAATGATTTTCCTTTAACTTGTCCTTTGTTGATTTAAGCTCCAAAGTGAGCTCATCAACCAAATTCTCCTTTTGTTGGACAACACTGAAGGACTTCTTTGCAAGTTCAATAGCATGATCCCGATCCTCCATCAAGTTTATGCAATCTGATTTCAACGCCTCCAAAGAGTTTCTGATGAGTTGCAAATTGAAAAGAGCAACTTCATCATTAACTCCTCTTTTCCTCTCTTCAAGCTGAGCCTTCCAGTGGAGATCTTCAATCAAACTGTGAGTGCGATCAAATTGAGATAGAATTCGCACTTCCCTCTTAAAGGACTCTTTGTCTTGATCTTCCCACTCAAGAATATGCAAAGATGGCGGATTACTGGGTGGCTGATTGTCAAAATCAGAACTTTGTTTTGTGTCTTTGCGGCCATCATAGCTGTTCCAGCTTTCATCTCTTTCACCATCAATTAGAGGAGAATGCTCATTGTCATAAAAGGCATCATACTCCACAAAATCTTCAACCCATTGCTTGCAATCAGCTTTGTGCATTGATAAATCAGATTCGTGTTTAGTAACACCTTCAAACTCTCCATCTTCAAGAGCCATATGGTCTCCAAGCTCTTCTTCTTCATCACTGTCTTCTTGTTCAAACATTAAAGCAGCACCCAACTTGCTCAATGGATCATAGTCATCCGCTGTTCGGAAAGTTTCCGTAGAAACATTTTCTTCTTTAGCGGCTGCAACCACTTCAAGGACATCATCATGGAGCTTCTTTGAACCCTCTTCTTCTTCAAAGACAACTTCCTCTTCAATGGCCACCTCATAGTTTGCCATGCAAACTGATTTTTGATCTTCATCTGGATCAAAGGGAAATTCATCCCACAAAGGTTCTTTATCATACCTTGGTGTCAACCAACCAGGATCCCAAATGGAAAAAGGCTGATTGTTTTGATCAAGAGAAAAGTACTCTTCATGCTTCTCTTGGAGTGTTGAGTCTTTGAATAGGTCACCCAGTATCTCACTTGAACTGGTTTCTTCATAAGTCCTCTCCAAGGGCTTAGTTTGATGCTCAAACCCAATGTCATCATCATAATGAAATGAAGAATCTCCATTGCCTGCTGTTTTGAAAACATCATTGTCATTATCTTCATCTTGGGGAAGTATGTCATTGATTTCTTCATTAGCAGCCCAATGAATACCAAGGAGGTCTTCTTGGCTACTTGTCATATATTTGTCTAGTGAGAATTCTTGAGAGATTTGAACAGCAGTAAGAGGTGAATAATCCTTGACCAAATCCTCAACTAAAAGGGGTATAAACACATCATAATCACCATTAACAACATCACCTTGGTAATGATCATAAGCTGGTCCAAGGACACCAATAGTATTTCCTTCAACTTGCTCTTCTTCACTTGCTATCACATGCAAGTCAAGGGGCGTATTATGAGGCTCTACCCTTAACTCTTCACTTGCCAAGGTATCTTCATCAAGCTCACGTTCATTTTGATGTGATATGTGCACCTTGTTTGTGCCATCTTCAATGCTAGATCACTGATTTTTCTCTTCAACTTGCATATTTGTCGGCTGCAATTCACAAATAGGCACTTCATCTCCTTCCCTCTTTGATTCTTCGAACAAAGCTTGTTCTGCTTCCCTTTTTATCATTTTCCTAATGTGGTCCACCATCTTCAACTTTTTGGGCTCCAGTGACGCCACACACTTCAAATGGGAATCAAATGAAACATCGTACCTATAATTATCTGGCATGTTTTGATATTGTTCACGGAGTTTGACAGCCTCATCTTCACATTGTCTTTTAAACTGTTTGGCATATTCAATGAAGTCCCTCACGACATCACTAACCTTTCCTTCCTTAGATGCCATAGTTGAATCTGACTTCTCACGACCCATAGACCTTAGAAAATGCAACATCTTTGAAACTTATGAAAGCTAATACTGAACTCAGCTCTGACCTCTGATGTAGAATCTGTTTTTTCTGTCAAGTGAATTCTGATGGGCACAGGATGGCAGGATCTTAGCTCTGATACCACTGAAATATTCCGAGCCAAAATTTTCAACTTTTTCAAATTGCAAGTTACAACCAAAGCACCCGTTAAGGTTAGCAGCTAAACCAAAACGATGCTGAAGCAACTCTAACCAGAATGTACACCAGGATCCCGATGTGGGCAAGGCAAGGTGTGAGCATTGGTCAGAGGATCTTAAACAAAATGCTTATGCAAGAACTCTAACCAAGAATGCGCCGGTGAACGACGAGCATGTGGTCAGAGGATCCCTACAATCTATTGTACTGAAAGCACACTCGACACCAAGTATGTGCTACTCAATCCAATATGGAAATGAGGCGACCATATGGTGGAGATAACAAAAATTACAAAACAAAGGAACTCTACGTCAAGTATGTGCTACCCAATTCCAAGGCGGAGTAAGGGGCTACCATATGACGGAGTGAAATTAATAACAATGCGTTAATTGGAAATACTGAAGAATGAAACTACTCCACACCCAACGTGTGCTTGCTAACCCCAGAAGGGAAAGTAGCTACCATAGGGCGGAGCTCAACACCCATAATGTGCTTGCTAACCCAAAATGGGTAAGTAGCTACCATAGGGCGGAGGTCAATTAAAACAATAACAACTGCTGATAGTAAGGAGTCTATTACAATCTGATAAAGCAAGAATCTGAATGGCTGTCAGTACTACTGCCAGCTTACAATTTAAGAAATGAACTCTTGCTAACAATACAAAGCGGCATATAAATAGAGATGTACAATATTAGTGTATTCCTTTGCTGAGAAGTAAAGCTTAAAATGAAAGATCACTAAATATGTCCAACCTCCTTTCGTCCGGGGACATTCCCAATGAAGCCACCGCAAAGTCTTTGAGATGCTTTCAACACTCAACCAAGAATGAAGTTGCAGATCTCTACGAACTGATATTACTGACCTGCATCTTTCATCATATAACCCGCTGTATACAGAATTTTTTGATCAGCGTAGAACTCTTTCCTTGAATACACGAATGACGTGGTATTGAATGCAAAGCACTATTATCAAGATAGCATCCAAAACTACAACAAGAAACAGCCTCAAAGATCAAGATACTAATTCCTGATTTTTGTTACAGATCTGCACTTTTCATGAATAAACAGCAGCCTAAGGAACCACTCAAAAGTTCATAACTCTCACATGAATCAATGGATTGACTTAAAACAAAATGCAATACTCCTTAGGAAGAATGGCGCTTGAACTAAGACACAAGAAACAAACCAAACAGCCTTAGATTATTTATGCACGGATACCAAAGCAACCAGCAGTGGTACGGCCCTCAAGGAAGGGCGATCTGCTCTCATAAATTAATGGCTTCACTAAAACTTCTGCTTGTTTGAGAATTGAGGCGCCTAAACCCTACAAGGAGAATGGGTTAATACCCAGAACAAGATTTTTGATATTTTTTGATCTATGATTAAAAACAACCTTCAGCCGTACAAAACAGCAACTCCAGAAAATGGAAGAAAGAGCAGATTTAATCTACAAAGCACTAACTCAAGCTACAATGCAAAACTTACTACAAAACACTCAAGTAAGCAAACCTCTCCACTAGGTGCTGTCTCTCAAGCACGAAGTCGAGCCCAGACTAGGAGGCATTAATTCCTCGAAGCAATTCAACAACCATTTCGGCAACATAACATTAACATAGACCAAAGATGATCAAATGAGAGCACTCCTCCTCCTTTTATACTTTTCCAACTGGGAGTCTCTAAAATCCTCTTGTATATGGGATAAAACATGAGAGGGAAAATAATATAATCCTCTTTAATTCTTTTTCAACCTCAACATTAAGTCGTTGAGCCTAGGCACCAAGGTCCAAAATTAAATAATAATGTTTAATTTACGGACTTTAAAACGGAGGCCAAGATGATGTCGGAAACCAATGATCTATAGCTCGTTGGAAAGGTCTTGACAAGACGAATCCAACCCCACTTTCAAAATCCCGTTCCGGTGCCAATCTCGAACTTACTAAAAATAGTAAATTCCTGAAAGTGCTCTGTGTGCCAAGTAAAACATATCACCGCGAAGCTTTCAAAAAACCCAGAAGGAATCCGCAATCCAAGTTCAACATTTCCAAGTGAAAGCTCCGCAAAAAGACGAAAACATCCTCCAAGAAGTTTGGAAACCCTTATTCGAGCTTCTGCTTAACCTACGAGTTCCCAAAAATAGGCTAAATCCAAAATAAGAGCGTAGGGCTAAATTGGGGACATTACAGTGGACTTGGGAGGGTTGTTTGAGGGTAGCGAAGTCTTTTGTTGAGGGTTGCACACACTTCCAAGGGCAGCGAACAACTTGGGGAGATTGGCGACCCACCTTGGGGTCTTGTTGAGGGCAGTTTGTAGTATGGCCCAGCCACACTTGTTTTCTAAATTTTTATAATATTTTCCAGTTCAAATACTTCACCAAAAATCAGGGTCTTGGCTGGTTATTTGGCAAATTTATTATTATATTTTTTGCTAAATTTTGGAGTTGAAAATAATATTTGGAACTGATTTCAAGGATTATCGATAGCTGTATTTATAAATTCAGCTTGTTAAGGTTTTGAAATAAATCTGAAAATTTATATTTTATTGATTGGATTGTTAGAATATATCCTTCTTTAATCTAATAACCCTAAAGGGTACATTACAGTGGTATCAGAGTCAATTTCTTGGCTACCTGTGAGGTGTGAGTGACTTCGATGGAGTGGCAACATAGGTTTTTGCCAAAAGAGGAATATAAAGATCCCATTCAAAAGTGGTAATGAAAAAGAGGACAATGAATGAAATCTTAGATGATTTGTTGCAAGCTATGTAAAATTATCAGAAGGAACTAAGGGCAATAGGTCCCAAGGCTTGGGTAAAGGCTATAGGGTCAAGCCCTAGGCATCAAGAGCCCCCCTTAGAAGAAAAATCAGAACTTTTAGGGCAAGTTGATGAACAACGAAAATAGTTGTAAGTGGAAAACAAAGGGGTGGTTGAACCAAGAGAGGTTATTTCGGGTGGCATCAAGGAAGAGGAATCAAGTGGGGTAGCCACTTGTAAAAAAGAAGAAATCATGCACAATGAAGAAAAATCCATTTTGCATATTATTGGGGAGAAAGTAATAGACAAGATCAAAATTCCAAGGGCCAATGTTCATTTTCAGTCTGTTGTAGTTTTCAGAACAACATATAAAGATAAGCAATTTGATGACTTTCACATCAAAGGTTTGTTGCATCAACCCCCTTCTTTGTTTTTACAATATTTTGAACATCATGAAGATCATGCTAATATTGAAGACAAGATAAAGGGCACTAAAGGCAGGAAGAAATTTTTCCAATAGAACCCAAGGATGGGGAATTCCCAATTTGGATGTGGGATCCAGGAAGGAGCAATGATAAAATGAATGGGACCTTCCATGAGGGGTTGGTTGCTTGTGCAACAAGGAGGGTGAAGGAAGCTGAAAATCATGAATTTAAGCAACCACTACAACATGTAAGTAATCCTCCGATTTCACAACGAAAGGGCATGATAAAATCTGAAAATAATTGTTTGGAACAGCCCCGTCACTGGGCAAAAACTTGGTCTGTTTGCATAAAAAGTTCTGAAATTTCTGAGAAGACTCAGCCCTATGCACATACTAGTAACTCTGAAATCTTGATGAGAAGCCAACTCCATTTGTGCACAGGAAGTTCTGAACTTTTCCAGCTCTTTGCATGTATAAGAAATTATGAGTTTTTGGTAACAACTCAGCCCACTCCAAAAGGAGAAAATTATGAATTTTTAATGTCTACTCAGCTGGTTTGTGCAGATAAATTATTGAAAAGCATGCCAACTCAGATGGGTACATATACCATGAATTCTGAAAATGATAGGACAATAGGTGTGGGGGACAATGAAAGGACAAATAGGCCAATTCAGTTGATCATATGCATAGGGGATTCTAAAACTTTTGGCATATTGCAGCCCCTTGTAAATTTTGAAAATGCAAGGGAGTTTGGGCCCTTTTCTTGTGACAAAAAGTTGCAAGGTAGCCAATTGGACATTCAATTGAATTGGTGTGATGGGGTGGAAGACAAAGGAGCAGCTCTTTGAGGGAAGAACACCCTCAATCTCTATGCACTCATGTTGAAGGTGGAAAGCTTGTTTGTAAAAAGGTGCAAAAGGAGAGGCAAGAGACACTTGTGGGGGCACTATGGCAAGGTTGTTCACTTCTTCATGGTATGCACACACAAGGTATGTCTTCAAGTTTATTCAAAGTTATTGGTTTCATGCAAGTTATAGAGCAACACATTTGGCATAAGGAAGAAGCTTTAAAGCACATTGAGAGCCCTAAGGAGCATTGGAATGCTTGCCAAGGAAGCACTCACTCCATGGTGCACATGCAAGGCAAAATGATCATGATGGACAGTCATAAGATATGTTTTAGTGATGCTATTCATGAGGGTTCCAGCCTCTCTAAGGAGATTTGTGGGCTCAAGAAATATTCCTTGAGGGTGAGATGCATGAGGGAACTCCCAAGGGATGAGTTGGGAGTGAGTAATTTCACGTTTCTTGACAAATACAAGGCTGTAATCTTCAATTACAGTCCCATAAACATTAAGTACAAAATTACTTTTGGGGCATTCTTCTTCAAGGTAAGAGAACACATGAGTGAATGGGTGGAGGAATGGATTGCAGCTGTGTTAGGGGAGTTTCTAGCCCTCATAAGGGGGAAAATTTTGAGCTTAAAGACAGATTTGGAGTGTAGGAATGTGTAATGTCCCTTCCAAAGGATATTAGATCAATAAAAGATATATTCAATCACTTCAATAATTAGATATTAATTTTCATAATTTTCTACAAACCCTAGCAATCTGAAATTTGACAAAATACAGCTGTAAATGATTTGAAATCAGCTCCAAGTTATTATTCAAGCTTCCCAAAAAATAGCAAAATTTATATAAATATTAATGGCCAAATAATCAGCTAAAAGCTTGATTTTTGGACATCCAAGTGGCTAGAAAAATCAAATAAAATAGTATAAAATATTGTGTGGCTGTTCCACACCTCCAAAAGCCTTAGAAGGACCCCAAAGTGGGTCGTCCATCTCCAAGACTGGTTCGCTGCCCCTGCAGACCTGTGCAACGCTTAACCAATGGTGATCGCTGCCCTAGACAGCGTTTGAAGCATACGTCCAGCTCCTTTGTTGGTTTCCTCAACTTTCGAATGATCTTTGGTGTTAAAAACACCCTTCCAAACTCAATTTTGCTCAATGCAACTCCTAGATGAAGTTGTCCTAGGTCTGAATTTTAGGTTTTCATCTTTAATTCAGCTCCCTTGAAAGGGTTTCTGTCATTCAAGTGCAAGTCTTTTTTTTTTGTACTTAGACTCCAGGAAAATCGTTATCAAATGAAAAACATGAATGAATTGATTAATTATTTCTTTGCTTTAAATAATCCTCCCAAGTGTAGCGCCTAAAATTGGGAAGGGAAGATAACTTTAAAGATCTGTAATAGGTCCTTTCTTATGATCTTTTCTTTTTTCTTTTTATTTTTATAAAATCACTTAAGTCATTCAAACCCTTAAAGGTCCCTCTTTTAAGTGAATTTGAAAACATAAAATACTTTTAAAAAAGTATTTTTACACATATTCACTTAAAAACATTTCAACACTTACTTCCCTTTAAAATTGTCCTTTACCCCCCGAGAAGGGTTTTAAGGCAAAAGGTCTTCCATCAAGTCCCTATCAACAGAAAGACATGATAGAATGGCATGAGCAGCCCCCCCAAACCATCCAAGGCAGCCTTACACATATTTCTAGCCATTCAACATCTGAAAAATTTGATCAAGTATTCAAGTTTGGGTAAAGAAGAAATTCAGATTGGGGCAACTAGGCAAATAGGATTTTCTGAGTTTGGACAGCCAACTATCATGAAAGAAAAAAAATTCATTAATGACACATGGAGCAAAGGAATGATGGGAAAGAGTTCTCAATGTAAAAAATGCAATATGAGGAGTCTAAGGCAGCCTCTAAGGTATGAAAAAAGTTGCCAAAATTCTATTTGCATCGGCTGGTTTTTTAAGCACACTATAGTATGTATCCTAATGCATGGTAATGTGAGAAGTTTGTTGGGAAAAACTAATGATATTGGGTTTCCAAGGTATGGAATGATTCATTCAACTACCCCTTTCCTTACCAATGTTGGAAAATTGTGCTTAATTTGGATGTTTGGGAAACTTAAAAATCCATGTTTGGGGAAAAACAAGGAATTTGAAAATGAGTTGGGAGGGGATTTTCTAACACATTCAGAAAATTTTGAGTATTTTGGGCCATACCAGCCTATCATACAATTTGAAAACATGTTGCATAAAGTGTCAATCCGGTTGGGAGAACATGCTCTAAAATCTGAAATCAAAGGGGCACTTAGTGAGGACATGAAGGAGGGAACGGATGATCCACTTCAGCTGGGTATGTATGTTTGGAAAAAGGTTAAAAGGGGAAATAAACAGCCCACTTCAAGGTCTGGTTTTGCAAAACAAGGTAAGTTTTACTTAAATGACAAGAGACCAAGTACTACTCCACTTTGTCAAGGCAAGCAACATCCACACTTGGGGAAACCAATTTGTGTTTTCAAAACCCTCAAAGTACATATAAAGGGCAGCTATTTGATATCTTGCAAATCTGATTTCTTTTTTATGATCATAATGTTTCTTGAATGTGGCATAAGCACTAAGAAGTTGAATAGTTTTACTCTAACCAAGAATTGCAAGGTTATAAGGAAACATGGTAGTTGTGTGACAAAGGAGTCGGTCCACTCCAATGCCAAGGTACAAGTAAAATGGTGGGGTGAAAATAGATTTAACATTCCTATGCATAAATTTTCAGTTCATGGGGTGCATCATGGGAGGAATTTGAAGAGTTTTTTCAGCTGTTATGAGTTGCATACAATAGGGTACACTTGGGGCAGCAAGATGGAAAAGAGAAAAGTCGGTGAATGTAAGGTTAAGAAGGTTGATAAGGGCTGCATACTTGGTGACATTCAGAAGTTGGCAGCCATGTTTCACAAGCCAATCTTGGTCAACAACCCTCAAGAGGAAGAAAAAAGAATTGTTTTGACTAACATGTTTGTTTCATGTGCAGATAAGGACACAATGGCAATTAAAGCCCTCACAAACGAAGACTACCTAGCTGAAATACCAATTTCCAGCCACCCATATGATGACAAATCCAAGGATTCTCTTGCTTCTCACATCTTAGAAACATCTTTTGAATATATGGGGTCACGAAGGAGAGGTGGCAACATGAGGTATTGCTGGTTTTGCATTTTCAGTTTGCTTAAGTCACACAAAATCCTCATATGCAGCTGTAGCAAACATTGCCAAGAGGGGTCTCTTTTTTGGAAAGGGCCTAGGTTTGAATATGGCACAAGGCCAACCATGGAGATAGCTTTTTGGTTGCTTCTATTGCTTGAGGACAAACAATTTTGGACAGGGAGGATTGTGATGTTCGTTTTTTGATGGGGACATGATGGAAGACCCTTAGCCTTAAAACCCTTCTTGGGAGCTAAGGGACAAATATAAAGGGAAGTAAGGATTGAAATGTTTTTAAGTGAATATGTGTAAAAGTACTTTATGTTTTCAAATTCACTTAAAAAGGGGGACCTTTAAGGGTTTTGGATGACTTAAGTGATTTTATAAAATTAAAACAAAAAAGAAAAGATCATAAGGATCTAGTAAGATCCTTAAAGTTACTTTCCCTTTTCAATTTTGGATGCTACACTTGGGAGGACTACATAAAACAAAGAAAGGGTCAATTGATTCATTCGTGACTTTTTTGGATAACCATTTTCTTGGAGTCTAAGCATGCAAAGCTAGGCTTGTACTTGGAAGATGAAAACCCTTCAAGGGAGCTGAATTAAGGATGAAAACCCGAAATTCAGACCTAGGGCAGCATCATCTAGGAGTTGCATTGAGCAAAATTGAGTTCAAAAGGGTGTTTTCAACACCAAGTGGGAACTTGCAGGTAAGCGAAGCATTGGAGGAGTGGAGTGTGGACTTGGGAGGGCTGTTTTAGGGCAGCAAAGTCTTTTGTTGAGTGCTGCACACACTTCCAGGGGCAGCAAACAACTTGGGGAGATTGGTGACCCACCTTGGAGTCTTGTTGAGGGTAGTTTGATAGTATGGACCAGCCACACTTGTTTTCTAAATGTTTATAATATTTTCCAACTCAAATACTTCACCAAAAATCATGTTCTTGGCTGGTTATTTGGCAAATTTATTATTATATTTTCTGCTAAATTTTGGAGAGTTGAAAATAATATTTGGAGCTGATTTCAAGGATTATCTACACCTGTATTTGTAAATTCAGCTTGCTAGGATTTTGAAATAAATCTAAAAATTTATATTTTATTGATTGGATTGTTAGAATATATCCTTGTTTAATCTAATAACCCTAAAGGGGTCATTACAATTACCTAGGGAGAGGGCCCTAGCCCAGCAAAAATATCATCAAAGTGCCTAGAAAATTCTAACAAAAGCTCAACACTTTGCAAATTAGACAGAGACAATATCGTGTTGATAAAAAAAAAAATAGGTCCGCAAAACCATGGTTCAACATACTACCCCAAACTGTAATCAATGCTTAATGCCATAGTGAGATAAAAGATTGCCTACTCAGCTTTTTTTCATGTGCTTGAGAGACCAGACCTTCCACATTGCCACACAAACATTCTTCTTGGGACCCAAAAAATACAGCTTTACAAGGTGACAAAAGGACCCAAAATGGAAACTTCTGCATGGAGATGACCTCAAACCAAGTATACCTCACAACATATAGCTTATAGCCACCACAAGAGCCAACTTTATCACAGTGCATCACAACTTACAAACCGAATCTTCTAAAAGCCCCGATCTACATTTGGGGAGACTACTTCATTACATCATACAATTTTATCTGAAAAAGACCAGCCCCTCCGACAACTGCGATGGCTCTTGCACTAACCAATCAATCAATAAGCCAACCCCCATATCCATCAGATGAGGACCAAACTTTCTTTTTAGCCTTTTCTTCAACCTTCACCCTTAGCTTGCTCATCTCCCTGATCCGGACTTTAGACTGTTACCGACCTAGAACTTTCACCACAACTCCTTTCACATAGAGTCAAGCGGACTATCACATCAACAAAACAAACAAAGCAACCTTTAGACATGATCTCACCTTACAAACCCTCATTGCTACAACAAAATATAAAAAGTGGAATTAAAATAGAAAGAACGGGCCACATTCCACACCCAACATGGATAATCGAAAAGAGCAAAGAGGGGAAAAAACGGAAATGCAGGGAATCTTCACACATGCACCAAGTCACCCACCAGATTGCATACAAAACCAGAAAATTATAAAGCTACACTAGTAGATTTATATATTAACTGTTTAAAGTCTAAACACCATTAAAATACAAAGTTTGATTTTAACGACTTGGGGATATTACACAGGGCCCTACCATCATATATATTAACAAAAAGGAACATGGTTTCTCCGCAAAAAGGAGAGATAAAAGCTTTTTTCAGTCTACCACTACCATGCTTGCACAATTCTTAGTCCTAGGAGATTGCAGGGGACGACCATCCAACAACTTACTATTAGAGGCTAGAGGTGAAGACCTGTAACACTCCAAGATCTCAATCCTTGCAGGAGCCAAGAGGATAATTACTAGACCGGTTGCTAAGTCCTTCTGACCTCTGACCCTGCATAATGGAGTGGATGCCAGCCAACAACCGATGGTCATGGTAAGAAGGTTCCATGCACCGTACTCACTTTTCTCAACATTTTGTCTAGCGCATCATGATCTGCATGGAGAAGGAAACGCTTTGCAGCATTCGGCATCACATTTACTCCACTAACCGGTTGCCTGAGCCATTTAAATAATGTTCTTTCTGCCAATAGATTGCTTAGGATCTACCAAAAGGGTTTTCATCAGCTGGTTGATCTCCCCTCCGTCCCCTTCATCTAATTCTTTTGCCACAGTCCACACTTTCTCCAGCCAGATCTTCATGCCTGGGTTTCAAATTTCCTCATCCAAAAGATCAGAAAAGAACTTACCAACTGTTGCAACATCAATGGCATGCCTTTTTCTACCTCTTTGTACATTCTCCTTCTTCACTGCCATTCATTTGTGCACCTCTGGCTCCACCATTGACGCAATTGAGATGGCAGCTACAATGGACACCAAGGCAATGCGACGGATAATGACAACCTCAAGGAGCTCTATTTTGAAAAGCTAATTCGTCTTGCCACACATTTCAATGATTTCCATTTTAAATGCATATTGGTTTCACCACAATTGCAATTCATAAAACATCACCTCAACGTCCTTCACACACTTGCAATGATTGCAAAGTGTGGGGGATCAAGGCATTATGATTGACTATCCAGAGACCCAAGGTTACTTTTTAGGAAAGAAGAATCATCTGGCATCTGAGACTATTACATCACACATGGCTTTGGGTAGATCAAAAATCCAACAGGCATCTAGGAGACCAAAGGAGGACAGCAATCCTACCCCCATATTGGCTGCCTTATCAGCAACCTGGTTTCATTCTCTTTTGACATGAAGGATGACTATCTTCTCAAACTGCCTGATCAAATGTAATGCTTTCTCAATGATCATATTTAGTCCCTAGGAAGTCTTGTCCCTTTCTTGAGTTCTTCAATTAGAATCTTAGAGTCTCCTTCAATCACCAAGTTCCTCCATCCTTTAGAAAGAGCAATCTCAATCCCCTTAAGCATTGCAATTCCTTTTGCCTGATTATTAGTTTCCTACTGCACATCAACTGAAAAAACTAGCAAGAGCTATCCATTATGATCCTTGAATACTTCACCACGACCTGTAGGACCTGGGTTGCCTTTTGCGGCCCCATTGAAGTTCAGTTTAAAGGCACCTTCAGGTGAGAGCTGCAATTGTAGTGTATTTTGGGTCTTTATGATATTTTGATTTATGTAGAATTTGTTTATTTTAATGTTGTTACTCATATAAGATGATATTATGGTTATTTTTGTTGTTTTAATTTATTATTTTTTTCATATTTAATGTATGAATGTCTCTATGATGAACCGTACCCTAGGCCCCAAAAAGTCATTGTTTCTTGTATCTGCATCCCAGTAACTTAAATTGTAGGGACTAGTGTGTTTGGTACGAGTGGTTGTCTGTATTTCTGGAGAATTGATTGTACATTCATATTTTGGTTTATGAATAAAGTGCCAAGCCTATTTCTCTTTTGCTATAATTGTTGTGTATGTTTTATTTGGTTTGGTTGTGTATTTGCTATACTCAAATTTCCTATACGACAACCAAATTTATTTTGTTTTTTGAATTTTTCTTTAATATCTCACTTTTGTTTCGTTTATTAAATATTTGCAGGATGCATAGACAGCCAGAGCATGTCATGAATTTCTTGCTTGCAGAAATGGGAACTAGTGGTTCTCTTGATGGACAACAACGTCTGGTTATAAAGGGAAGATTTGCTCCGAAGAATTTTGAGGGTATTTTGCGAAGATATATCAGTGAGTGTCTTTCCTCTGTATTAAAGGAAAATAATGCTGTATTGCCTGAAGCAAATGAAGAACTTTATCTGATATTAATAAATTGATAGATACTGGCAACTTGCTTTCACGTCTTATTTTTCTTGCATAAAAATTAAACCTTATATTGTATTTAGCTATTTTTGGTAGTTTTCTCTCCCTGAAATTTGAATAAAGAAATGCCTTTGATATTTATGCCCATAAATTGTTTAATTTAATTTAGTCAAGATTCCACATGTATTTAAACATATATTTATATTCAAACTTTGGTTATTTTCTCATTGAGTGAATTTGATAGCATCTTTACATTCTGTTGGTAAAATATTTTGTTGCAGGACAAAATAGGAAATATTACGACGAGGGGACAAAGTCCCTCCTCTATTATAAGGGGAGGTTCCCTTTATTGAAAATAGGGAAATGCATGAAAGGAATATTCACAAATATCCATTCAAAATTGCTTTGGGGGTGTTGCATTTTACTTTGAAAGGAAAAAGAAATAGAACGAGTGAACACATATGATACTACATAAATCCGGAGTTCATATTGTATGTGAAAGAAGGGAATCAAGATAATCATCGAAAATCAACATTTTAACACATTTGCTTCTAACAGATTTGATGAGAAAACATGTACCATTAAATAATGCAAGTAATGGTAGCATGAGCAAGAAAATATCATAACATAAAGTCCAGGAAATTTTCTTATATTTCTCTCCAAGATTAAATACAAATCTTTATTCACAAATCTATTTTCTACCAAATTTGTGTTGAGTGTCAAAAGTCCATTTATATTCACTTGAACTCCTATTTATAACTGATAGGATGTGAGTAACTACCAATAATTAACTTGTAAGTCATTCAAAAGTGACTTAAAATTTCACAAAATATTGCACTTTTTGCCAAATATAGATGAGGGTTTAATAAAATAAAAGGAACAATAGCTGACCCCACGTTTAATTGGATTTTCCAATTGACGAGTCATACTTTTTAAGGGGTGACTTGTCATCATCAGTCAGCACTATAGGTTTCTTCTTTTGTGCATCCATCCTCAATTTGAATTTTCAATCTCTCTTTATTACTTCTGTAACCTTGGCTTTATCAAGTGTATTGCTGTGAACTTTTCCCGAGTGGCTTAGAGTCCTTGAAGTTGCATATTCTTATTTGGCAATTTAAACGATTTGGCTTGAGATTTATTTGCTTCATACGTACATTCTATATCACGTGCAATTTGTTTGATCCCTTTAATAAATTGCTCCTGGATGTTGTTTATGGGCCTCACAACACTGTTATCGTCGAAGAAGTTGCATTGAAGTGAACCAATAGTGGACTGTATCTCAAATAGTGTCTTCATTTGTCTCCAAGATGTCGTAGAACACTTTAAAAGCAGTATTCAACTTTTCAATTCTCCACTTTATTGCATCGAACCACTTATAAGAGTCATCATCGTCTGATTTCTCAAATACTTTGTCAGACACAAGTAAATTTACTTCTGCTACCTATAATTCATGCAGTTATATTTCAAATTTAATATATTAGTGTGAAATTGCCATAAATTTAAAATTCAACACCTTTGACAATTTGCTAGTTCAGGAGGGAGCTCTCGAGCGTCAACAGAAATTGGGTGATTCATTGTTGGTCTCTTGTAGCTATCTTTCGTCTGTATCTGTCTTTTCATGAGTTAGCAATTCCTAATCTTATTTATTCATGACTAATGTACAACCTTATCATATTTGGGGATCTTGCTCATCAAAAAACTGAAGAAGAAAGGATTCAAAGAGAATACTATCACCCAGCTCCTAGGCGATAGGCAATGGGCAACGCAGCAATAGGCTCTTCAATGCCCTCAAGCAAGGCATCCCACATCTAGTTGTATTAACCCACCGGTGCCTATGAGGGCCTATCTATATCTATAGTAGCCCTTGGCCTCCCTATTCCCCATCCCAATAGGGTGTGAGGGCACTCCCTCGACCCTTTATATCTCATCTTAACTGGAGGGCCTGGCATAAGGATTGGTCTCCTCACGTCTCATTTGGCATATGGTCCGGAATCATTCAATCATCTCGGCCAGACAACATGCTATGCTCAGGAGACAAGCTGCTCAGGATAATAGTGAAGGGACTAGCAGCCCTCTGGGTTGATTGGATTTACAAAGAGATGCTTACAAAGATGACTGTCCAATTCATTCAAGCAAAATCAGATGACGATCACCCTCCTCTTTTTTTGCCAAATACCACTTCTTTTTCTGATACAAATGCGGCCGTATTATGTAAAAGGCAGCAACAAGCACACACCAGAATATCTGCTTTGCTGCTCTTATTCATCTAAATATGCTTTGGTTTGAAGACTTTAGACTCTCTTGCTTTCATAGGTTGTTTCTTTGAAGTTTTGCTTTCGTCTGCTAATTGCTGTGTGAGATTACTTTTCCTTGCTGAGATGACTTTAACGATCACACCAGAATCTCTGCTTTGCTGCTCTTATTTGTCTAAATATGCTTTGGTTTGAAGACTCTAGGCTTTCTTGCTTTCATAGGTAGTTTCTTTGAAGTTTTGCTTTTGTCTGCTAATTGCTGTGTGAGATTACTTTTCCTTGCTGAAATGACTGTAACGATCCCTTTGTTGTAACCTCAGGTTCCATCCTCCTCTCCTTTTGTTTAAATGGATAGGATTTGTACTTATTACAATTAGTTGGGAGAGTCTCTTCTTCATGCTTCTTTGTAGACATGACAACTTCCTTGACATTATTCTCGTTTCATTATTCTCCATACCAGTAGGTTTTGAATCAATTAATAAGTACAGAGCCTATTGGTCTAAACAAAAGTAGAGGACTCACCTGATAGTCTTTACATGCTCACCTGATTCATAGTAAAAGCTTGAAGAATATCAAAATGCTATCAGGTGAGTACACTCACCTCTGTAAATCTGATTTTACTGGATAGAAAGAAATGCATGAAGTCAAATTACAATAGGCAATCTTTCGTGCTCTGATCAACAAAGCTTAATTAGAGAATACCGTTTATTATGCTGAAATTCTAGATTCCAATACCGAGACCAAAATTGAATTGATGATAAAATTGTTGACTAAACAGCATGAAAGAATAAATATCATGATTAACTTCTTTGAATTAGTGGTGGTGTCCCTATAATGAAGTAAGTAGCAAGTGTTAGCAAGGATCTTGGTAAATATAGCAAACCTTGATGCATTATTCTCTGTTGCTAAGTATGGTTATTGATCAATTTCTAAACGTGTTAGCCTTATCAATATGAGGTCTCCAGCTATATATTAAAGTCTTTTGGAGGAATCAATGGGTAAAGGCCAATTTGTCATCTCCAATTCAGTTATTCATTGATTCAATTATTGACAGACTGACTTGTAAATTAATTTGGGACGACTGTGTGTGACCTTCCTTTTGAATGGTGTTCATGATATATAACCCCAGCTTTTTGCTTCCTTAATTGTTTGATATCTGTAACTGGCTTGTACTGGCTTGTATATCAAACCTAGTATCTATGGGTGGATGTCACTAACTTGAAGAAAATCACTGAACGGTAACGAATATTAAGAGAAACTACTAGTACATAGTGAAAAGATGAACAGAAGTGTATATGGTTGAGCAAAGCATTTTGGAGAAGAATATGCAAAATTCATTTTATTTTGGGCTTACATGTTAGAGGGGGTTGCATAGTGGTATTAGATATGTTTGTTGGGATTTGTTTTGGTTCTATTTTCTGCATTGAATATTCACTTATTTTAAACTTTTGTCATGCAGATGAATATGTGATATGCAATGGTTGTAAAAGTCCTGATACCATCCTCTCAAAGGAAAATCGGCTATTCTTCCTTCGCTGTGAACAGGTAACTTAACTTCTATGATTCTTGGGTGTGTGGATTTTAAATTTATATATTTAGGTGACAATCGTATCCATGATTTGCCATAAGGCTATAAATTTTGTGGAAAGTTTAATCTTGCATGGTGTCATTTTTGCTTGCTCTTGAACACCACTGGAATAAGAATGGAGTTCGCATCCTGCTGTTCTGAGTTGACATGGGATCAATATTACATCCTCTTTTTCTTGTCTTTCTATATGTTTTACCCTAATTTTGATTAAAGGTAAGATTAATCTGATTAAGATGTTAGAAATAATCCTAAATAAGTGTTAGTGTGTACATGTAATGTGTGTAATGTATGGGCAATCGTTAGTTGAGTTGTCATAACTAACTCCACGATATTAGGAATTGTGTGGTAACTAATTCCTTGATATTAGGGGCTCTCAAGCCTATATATGTAATTTTTTTTTTGTTAAATGATATAATTGGACCTTTGCTCTTTCATTTGGTATCAAAGCCATTATCCATTTTCTGTCACAATGAGAGTCCTGTGAATTTTTTAAGAGCAATTTAGGTCTCTGTTTGTAAAGAATATAGTGTGGCAGTCCAAGTATTTTGGGACAAATCTGTACACGTATTTTGTTTTCTGCTGTATTGTAATACATACATAACAGGATCCATGGATTCGAAGGCTTTGTGATCCAATTTGAACCTTCCAAAGTTCCAATTTTGTCGACAATCAGGGATCCACTTGTGGTTCTTGTTAGAATTCATGTGTCGTGCAATCATCACATAGTC
Organism: Torreya grandis; assembly: GCA_037957365.1. NCBI lineage: Eukaryota > Viridiplantae > Streptophyta > Pinopsida > Cupressales > Taxaceae > Torreya > Torreya grandis. The sequence goes on from JARHVA010000154.1 coordinate 1,479,819, forward strand.
AAGGACTGTATACGGGCCACATCTGTCGAGTCTTTATTGTCAGTGGAGTCCATTCGTCATTTGCTATGAGCATATAGCTTGCCAAATGCCACTGCGAAGATCCTGATCTAAAATCATTCACACTTTCTGTGTAAGCCCATGAGTGAATTCATCAATTGATCAAGTCCGTTTCGGTTTGGTTTGTTGACTGCTTTGTCAGGATTAGAGGTGCATTGGTCAAATTGATTATTGCCGTAACCTGCAATAATCACATTTCAAACATCCGTCCATGCCAAGCACGTCAGCCAACATGCATTAAATCTGGGAACGGTGAAGTTGGAATTATGACCTTAACATGCAGGATCTGCAGTCATGTGGATCGATTGTCTCCATTAGATATGGCTTCGCATGCTTCTGTCATAATTTGTCTAGTCATTCAATGAGAGCCAGTCTACATCAATGACTAAATCAGTTTGGAAGTTATTATTTTGAGATTTCATTTTATTGTGTTTAATTATTTTTTCCATCGTGCACCATTTAGGTCTATAGTCTTCTGTCAAAGCAAATTGTTGTATTCGTTATATGTTTGTAGATGGGTAATATTGCTTAAAAACCCAAAGTGTCATTTAGATTATTAAATCCAATCTTTAATTGGATTTAGTTCAAATTGTTAGTCATGTCAACCGTAATAAAATACATATCGTAAAATGGGTCATTTCTATGAGTCTTGTTTTAGGTGAGTAGGACTCTTTGTGTCACCCATATTTGTTTGCACAGATACATTGTTTATAAAAACCGATGTGTTGTTATTTTGTTCGGTCCTAAGATGGATATTCCATTAGAAAAATTCACCGTTCTTAATTTCCACACTTGGGAAGTCAAAATTCAGATGCAACTAATGAACAAGAATTTATGTGGAATAATAAGTGGTAAAGAAAAACACCAACAAATCCTAATAAGTTATTGGAATGGTAGAGTAGAGATGGTAAAGCCAAAGCCATCATTAGCCTTGTGCTTTCAGACTCCGAATTACACTATAGATTTGGAAAAGCCATCCACAAAGGGAAAATCAAAATAAAACATTTGGTGCGAAAGTTAATGCAAAATTTTCTCCAAAGTTGCAATCATTTAAATTCAAAATGAGTGGAGGAGTTAGAATGTCTAGTCACATTAATGCTTTGAGATCTCTCATCAAACAACTAGCAGAATTCAAAGCTCCAATTGAGGATGAGGATGCAAAAGCCATACTGTTAAATAACTTGTCTTCCAAATAAATCATTGTTGTTTTTAATCTTGGTTAGATGCCGTCTCAATCTTTGGAAGATATGATCTTAACTCTCCTAGCTGAAGCAAAAAGGGTGACACAGAGGATACAAAAGAGAATAGTGTGTTGTATAAAAAAACCAATCATAAAAAAACATATAAAAATGAGGAAATTGAATTCTTTTACTGCATGAAAAAATGACACATCCTGGGATTGTAAAGTTCGAGTTAATAATATTCTTAAAGGAAAGTTGAAGAAAATATCAAACAAAGTTAATATGGTCATTGAGAAAGAACCAGGTATTGAGGAAGATTCAATGAGTGTAGATGGTAGCAATGAAGAATACATATATTGAGTGAGCAGCGTCACATTGGTGGACAGACGCAACAAAGGAAGGAGGTCAAATAACGACATCTCGTCAGCGGCTAGCAATGGGATTGCACTATGATGTAGTGACATTTCTGTTTGCATTTTGTTTTGTGTGATGTGCTAAAATAAATCTTATATTGTGTCGACATGTTTGAAAAACTCATTATAAAAAAAGCTCCATTTTTGAGTGCAGGATAAGATCGAGGTAAACTCAACATGGATTGTTGTCTAGATGGTTTAGGGGATTATAAAATCAAGAGTTTGCGGGGAGGGTTCCAGAAACTTAGGAATTTAACTCATAGCTACCCTTTACAAGGTTATGAGACCGTCTGATGGAGTTGTACTTGGTCTAGGAAATGAACAATGTGATTTTTCCCTCTTATGTTCACACTAAGGGAGGGAATGTTAGAAATATCTCTAAATAAGTGTTAAGTGTGTACATGTAATGTGTGTAATGTATGGGCAATCATGAGTTGAGTTGTCATAACTAATTCCATGATATTAGGGATTGTGTGGTAACTAATTCCTTGATATTATGGGCTCTTAAGCCTATACATGTAACCATTCTTTTGTTGAATAATATAATTCAAGCTTTTGCTTTTTCATAAGATAGAACTCTAAAATATAATTAAGATATTAAGATATGCCACTCAAGTATACATTTGAATGTAAAATAATGGTATATGTTGAATATAGTAAGTACAACAAAGGGATGGATACTCAGTTTTTTTGTTGATTGTTTGACTGTGACTATTTTTGGAAGTGAAAAATCAGGGTAAAGTAGGCTGGTGGTTTGTTCAATTTTGAAACTGACCCCTTGTCTGCGCAGAATCAGTTTCATTGATTTGGGTCAGTATTGTCGGTCGATATTGACTTGCATGAAAGTAGGGCACAGTGGCTATATGGTCACCTATGCTTGTCTCTTCTTGCTCTGTGTTTGCGACTCTCGAACCCTGATGATGCGTGTAACTCTTGAAGTTAGTCTTTTTTGCCTTAAAACCCCGGGTGTGCTCGTGAGGACTAGAAACTGTCAAAATTAGGAATGTATATTACGTTGAGCTAACCATAGTCACCCCCTTTTGATGATTTTTGTTGCCTATGTATTCGATATTGCGAGGAGGAAAATCAAGTCAGATGTAGTTCTCCCACCTAGTGTGATTGTGCAATTGTGCTCCTTTGCTATATGTATGCAACAGATGATTCGACTTTGGTACTTGACAATGTTTCATTTGACTTGGATTAAGAGTGATTTAGAGTTGGCTTGTGACTGCTTCTATCAATAGGTTTGCAATTTGGGATGCATAACGCAGATTTGCTCAATATGTAAGTGTATAAATGTATAACATATAAGTGCCTAGTCCTTTTTAAATGATACCTTGATTTGTCTATTTATGGATCCAATTGAATAATGGTACATTAGGTTGATGGGCTAACCTTAAATATAGGTTTGATTTTAGAAAATAACTATTGCTGGGAGTGGGTCGGTGCTGACCAGATCAAGTCAATATTAACTAGGGATATTGATAGAGTCTAGGGGAACCAACTTATGTACAGACGAATTGAGTAGAGAGACTAGAGATGTTTGTGCAGGATATTTAACAAGTTTGAAATAGACAGTGAGGTACTTGTAGGTGTGCAACATCAGAACGGAAGGGTTGACTCATAAGATAGTATGCAAATGTGAGAGTATGGTGGATTAGAACCTTGTTTGAATGCTCAAGTCACGTGTGGTAAAGTGTGGCACGCTTATCATTGTCAAGTATCGAAGATCAGATTTTAGTATCTACAAATGCCCTCTTTTTATTCTAGTAATGAAATTGTTAAAGTAAAAGAATAAAATATACTTGAGTGTGTTTAACACACTTTGCCTTTCGTATGAAGCTCTAATTGTGCAAGTCACTTAATAGAAAAACTTGCAATCATGTATAGTCCATGTTCATAGATTGACTATTTTAATTTGCAACCGAATTTTGAAAAAATAAGGGTTAGAGTACATCTGTGTTGTTGAAAACCATGTTGCCCTTGCAACTTGTTGGATATGATGCTTCTTTGTTGAAGCATTGGAGAAATTAGTGCTTCATTGTTGAAGCACATGGAGTTGGGGTGATTGTGCCCTAAACTTGTGTAATTATGCAAACTTTTGGGTTGGGAAGACAACATGCCCCAACTCTCATGAATGTGGGAAAAAATATGCAATGTACTAACCCAAATAACCACGCAAGTAAATAAGAGAACCATCAAGCAAGGTTCGTTAAAAAAAAATGAATCAATCATTGCAAATGGTTTATAGATTCAATCATGATGTTTCGCTCAAGTTTGCTCCATGTAAAAAAAATAAAATGCATGATCAAAAAGAAATGAACAATGTTCATGCCTCCATCATGAACGCAGGTTTGATTGTGTAGTTTTGCTCAATATAGAATAGAATGCATGATTGAAAGAGAATGAACAATGTCCATGTCTCTATCATGACCATAGATTTGATACGTGTGAAGTGAAATAAGAACCAAATGCCCTTCAACTATAAATTGTGTTGTGTATGTGTGTATAAACCAATATCATGCCCCCCTGAATCTGTACCAACTGATACATAATGTTATTTACCTATAAGTTGAATTTAAGACCATGTATCTCAAATGTATGTGTATATGAAACCCTGTAATTCTTGTCTTTGTAAATTGTTGCACCCAAATGTGTATGAATCTATATTCAAATCTCTATAAAGTGAGTGCATATGCATGCAATATGCCTTCGTAATATGTATCAATATGCCAATATCTGTCATGTATTTGAACCATTCTGAATCTTTGAAATTTGTACTCTAATATGATTTTTTGTTCAGAGAGGTTTTTGTCTCTATGACAAGTCCCTTGTAATGCCCCCCTCTTGGGATGAGAGATGTATCTTGTAAGTCACTCATCTAAAAAAAAAATTAATTGTATCATGTCATGTATAAAGATAATATTATGTAATATCTGTGAACATGTAGAAAATATGTCATCATAGTAGTGTATATATTGATCAAGGCATGTATGCAACATATGTAATGCAAGGCATGTAAATGTTATATCTAGATAAATGTATAAATGAAGCACACAATATAAGGATCTCTGAATAAGACTATGCAGTAACAATGCATGATATAGATCATAGTACTACTCGATGTTAGCAACCTCAACGAGTGCAATCGTTAGTGTTACATATAAGGCCAAGGGCCACATACAAGAGACATAAAATGTTGTAACAAACAAGGCCAAGGGCCATGCGCAAGGTGACATAAAAAAGTGTTGCAAACAAGGGACATCAAAGATGTCGCATCAAACAAAGGCCTAGGGGCCACACACAATAGACAAACACAAAGTAGCCAATCATGTAAAATAGTAACAACACCAATGGAGCATAGAACAAGGAATTATTTTACACCATCCATATGTATCAATGTCACATTGTAGTATAATGACATATCTATGTATTGTTGTCTAAGATAGGAGTAAATAACAAGGTATGTGTAAGCAATATAGATAGTTGTACATGGTACAAAGGTTAGAGAAAGATATAACCTATAAGAGTGAAACCTATGGAACAAGATGCCAACAATATCAGCATGGCCACTCGGTAGAGGACGATCCAATATCTGTATGCCTATGTGTACCTTGTATGTCTTGCATAACAATCATATATCGTGAAATGCATGTGTATGTAAACAATATGCCATCTACCAAACATGTAATAAATAACATATGTAAATAATGTAGTCTAGCAATCATCTCATGCACAGGTCTTGATGTTTGAATTTTTTTAGTATTTGAATGTTTATGTATTTTCTGATTGTTTGATTTGTTTTTTATTTTTTGGATATTTAAAATTTAGTCAAGGGCAAGTGGCAATGGTTTCAGAAATAGAATGAGGGTTAAATTTTACCTGTGTAGGGATAGGTATCGAAGTTTGTTGAAGGGTTTGTGTTGCTCTCAAACTTTTGTTAGATGTCACATAGGTCATTGAGGGTGTAGGCGCAAAAATAGTGCTGGTCTAAATACCCAATGTAGAAGTACTAGCTCGAGAGGATTGACAAATAATGGTAAAGGGCCCTTGTTGAGGTACTTGAGATGTGGCAAGCTTAGCTTTGTGTGTGGCCTTAGATGCTAGGGTCAATTGGACAACTTTACCCATGTCTTGAGGACATTGATGGAACTTGGATCGGGTTTTAACTTGGTCAGGTTCTATCCCATTAAGTTCATTGAGATCAATTCTATCTAGGCCTTCATAGTTATCTTGATCATTATGTTCATTTTTATTATCTTGATTATTATGTTCCAATGGAGGTATATCATCATTATCATTTGTTCACATATATTCATGAATAATTGCATCATTAAAAGAAGAAACATTCATTGTATCCATTTTAGCTGAAGCAGAAGGATTTTGATTGTGCTCTATATGGGTACCATTTAATCTAGCACCACGTCTTAGAGATATAAAGGAACTAGTCTTTTTGGATGGCATAAGATGGGATCATGCAAGTATATGGGAGGATAGGGCCAAAAGATGAAAAGATTGTGTATGGAAATAAAAAATCAAATCAATGAAACTTGGGACAAAAAATTCTGTCTGATTTTATATGTAAGGAGATCATAAATGATATTTGAAACCCTAAGACAAAATCTGAAACTTAGGATGAAACTTTGAAATGTAATTCGGATTTTAAGATACGACATTCAAGTATACATCTGAATATAAAAGATTGAAATTGATTCTTGATTTGACAAGTGGCATATGCTTAATATAGTAAGTACAACAAATGGATGAAAACTTAGCTTTTTTGGTCAACTGTCTAATCGTGATTGTATTTTGAAAGTAAAAATTAGGGGAAGGAGGCATGTGGTTTCTTCGGTTTCGAAATTGATTCATTGTTTGTGTTGGGTCGGTTTTGGAATTTATTCACTATTTGCGTTGGGTCAGTTCTGTCATTTTGGGTTAGTATTGTCGATCGATACTGAACTACTAGTTGGTACTGCCTTGTGCGAAAGTAGGGCTTAGTGACTGTATCGTCCCCTGTGCTTGTCTATGCTTGCTCTATGTTTGCGATTTCGAACCCTAATGATGTGATCGCTCCATAAATTGATCTCTTTTGCCTTAAAACCCTAGGCATGCATGAGGGCTAGAAACCTGCAAAAGGGGGAAAGTGTAATGCATTGAGTTGACCCCAATCACCCTTGTTTGATGATTGACAACAACCTATGTATCCGATAGTCCAAAGAGGGAAAACAAGCCACCCGTAGTTATCTTATCTAGTGTGATTGTGCAATTTGTGCTCCTTCACTATATGTATGCAACTAATGATTTGGCTTTGATACTTGCCAATGCTTGTTTTGAGTTGGCTTTAAAGTGTTAAGAGTTGGCTTGTGGTTGCTGCTAGTGATAGGTTTGTTGGGAATAATATGACAGATTTGCTCAATGTGCAATAGTGTATAGATGTATATCAAATAAGTGCCCAGTCCTTTTTGAATGAAATCTTGATTTGCTTATATATGGATCTAATTGAATAATTTTTCATCCATTGACATGCTACACTGATAGGTTGACTTTAAGAATAGGTTTGATTTTATAAAAGAAACGCTGCTGGGAGTGGGTCAATACCGACCAGATCAGGGTAGTATCGACTGCTAATACTGGCCAAGTCTGGTGGAACTGATCTATGTACAATTAGACTAAACCGAGAGTCCGGAGATGTCTATGTAGGATATCTAGCAGGGTTGAAACAGACAATGAGGTTCCTTTAGGTGTGTAACAACAAAACAAAAGGGTTGACTCATAAGATAGCATACGAATGTGAGAGTGACAAATTAGAACATTGTTTGAGTGCTCAAGTCATGTGTGGCAAATGTGTGTCAAGTTTGTCATTGTTAATGAAAGGAACAAAAAACAAAGCATTCGAAGCCCACATAGATTTCAGTTTTTAACAACAAAACATTACAAGAAGAATCTGAAAGCAAAGACTTGCAAATCGATATGTAGAACAAAGAGTAACAATATCATATAATATCTCCAAAAACTTATCAAATACAATGAGAGTGCCTTGCATATGTAGGCAAGAAAGATCAATCATAGCCGGAAGATCAAACTAAAAGATAACATAGGGATAGAACCCTACTATACCCAAATAAAAAACATTTAATATCCACACCTAAGTGAGTGGAAAAAAAAATAATGCTTAACTAAGTAAAACATCTAGGGAACATGAGCTAAGGTAAATAACCTACTTTAACACCCCTTTAAGTGAAGCTAGGTGCCAAAAATAAAGTGACATATCCACAGTATGAGTCTCGACAACAAGAACTGATCCAGTACTCATGTACAATATATCTTTAAAAAAATGAAGGAAGATGTCCTCACGAACACTCCAAAGGACAACTTTCAAAACCAAAGCATGCCATGCAACTCAAGGTAATGAGGTGATGCAAAAGGCTTCGTAAATATATCGGCAATCTGTTGCTGAGATGGAATGTACTTCAAGCAAAGAACTCCACCTGAATGTACTTCAAAAAATAGATTGTTACAAGCCATAAAATTTCAATATGTTTGGTCCACTCGCGCTCAAAGGGTTGTGAGAAATGTGAATTGCACTTTGGTTATGCTAAAGTACAATAGGTGAATCCTACGTGAAACTAAACTCTGTCAATAACTTATGAAGCCAAAGAACTCGTTGACTCGCTGTGACTATTGCCATGTACTCTGTCTCTATTTATGAAAGTGCAATAACCTATTGCTTCTTGCAAGCCTAAGCAATTGGAGAAGAACCAAGACAAAAAAGGTAGTTAGAAGTGGAATACCTGTCATCAATAAAAACTGTGCAATTTGAATCAGTATAGCCAACCAATTGAGCAGAACTTTCAATGTAGTGTAATCCAAAGTGGGAAGTGCTCTGCAGATATCGCAAAATTCTTTTGGCAGCCTGCCAGTGACTGTCATGAGAAGCATGTGTAAACCGAGATACAAGCCCAACTACAAAAGAAATATCAGGGCGAGTATGGGTGAAGTACATGAGACTGCCAACCAATTGCCTATACAATGTAGGATCACAAAGAGTAATAGTGTAGGTGGAAGTAAGAGTGACCCCAGACTGGAAAGGAGAGGGACTTGGCTTGCAATCAACGATGCCAAAATGTTGAAGAAGATCAAGGGTGTACTTTTGTTGACTCAAATGAATCTCTGAATTTGATTGAGAAATCTGCAAACCAAGGAAAAAGTGCAAAAGACGAAGATCTGTCATATCAAACTATGCTGAAAGACCTTGTTGAATACCTTGAATCTGAGAAGAAGAGCTACTTGTAAGAAGCAAATTGTCAACATATAAAACCAATATAACAATAATTTCTCCAACATGTTGGATATATGCGGTGGGATATGAACAAAGTCAACAGATAGAAGAAAATAATCCATCTCATATTAGGTTTGAGGATCCTGTTTGAGACCGTAGAGAGACCTTCGTAGTTGATAAACAAGAGAAGAATTATGAACAAACCCAACAGGTTGCTCCATGGAGATTTCCTCTTGCAAGTAGGTTTCTCCATGTATATTTTCTCTTACAAATTTTCATGTAAGAAGGTACTTTTTACATCCATCTAGTACATTGACCAACCTTGTGATGCAACAAGAGAAAGTACAAGACGCACTTAATCCATCTTGAAAATAGGGGCAAAAGTCTCAGAGTAATCAATACCTTCAACTTGTGAGAAACCCTTTGTTATAAGACGTGCCTTATATTTATCAATGGACCCATTAGTTGCATATTTGGTGCAGTATATCCACTCACACCTAACCAACTTTCTTCCCTCGGGAAGAGAGATGAAATCTCAAATATGAATCTTCATCAAAGAAGAATACTCATTTGTCATCGCATCATCCCATTCCTGTATCCCATGAGCCTATGAAAAAGATTATGGATCCCTATAAAATACTTGACACAAAAGTCTAGAACCTTTAGAATGTGCATGATGATGTATAGTGGGTGGAAGATTTTGTATGAAAGGTGTTGCCTTAGAAATTGTAATATGAGCCCACTTAAGCACAATGGGAACACGATCCTCATCTAAGGCTACATCCATACCTTGCTTAGTGGCTTCCTGAATTGGCTCTTCAAAGAAAGGATCCTCAAGATAAGTGAAGAATCATCAATGGATGGAATCAAAGTAGTCATGGAAGAAGATGAAGACTTATAAGGAGGAACACTCATCAAATTGAACATGTGTAAGAAAAAGAACATCATGAGTATCAAGATCCAAAAGTTGATAAGCTCTCATGTCCTCACAATGCTCTACAAAGATCAAGGGTTTGCTCTTCTTATCCAAGGCTTTTCTTTTCTTCTTTGGTACAAAAGCCCAAGCATGGCTCCAAAAAACTCAAATAAATGAGACATCAGGTTTAGTTCCAGACCAAGCCTCCTATGGAGTTAAATGTTCAAGTGCTTTGTGTGGTGTGCGATTTTGAATGTAGTTTACACAATTAATTGTTTCTGCCCAATATACAGGGGGTAAATTTCGCGAATGCATCATGCAGTTAGCCATCTCCTTTAAAGTTCGGTTCTTCCTTTTAGCTAGGCCATTCTGTTGTGGAGTATGAGGAACAAAACGTTGATGAACAATGCCATGAGCTGTCAAAAAATTAGAAAACTTTTTGCTAAAGTACTCCCCCCCCCCAGTTTTAGTGCGAAGCTTCTTTATGCAACTAGAAGATCGATTCTCAATTGAAGCTTTAAAAACTTTGAAATGTGAAAAAACTTCACTCTTGTACTTGAGAAAATAAACTCAAGTACACCTCGAAAAATTATCAATAAATATAAGTACATACTTAGCTCCATTGAATGGAGTAGGAAAAAACATCAAGTCATTATATACAAGCTCAAGTGATGAAGAAGCTCTCTTGGACATACCCTTAGGAAACAGATCTTGGTGTTGTTTTCCTAATGCATAGCCAGGGCAAACTCCATCAAGACAAGAAACTCTAGGAAGACCATCAACCATACTATGAGTGTTCAACTCCTTCAAATATCTATAATTAAGATGTCTAAATCTCTCATGCCAAAACTTATTTTCAAAATCGGCATGAGAAACCAAGCATGTCCCCATAGAATAAGTGTCATCATAACTCTCAAAGTGATATGGTTGGGAAATATGATCAACAACACTTTGTGCAACAAGTGAATGAGGTTCCAACAAGGTTCGAATTTCAGCGCCTTGTGCTGTGAAAGTCATTTTCTTGCCTTGACCAGAATGACAAATTTGATAAATAGAAAACAAATTGGTAGTGATGTTAGGAACATATAATGCATCATTGAGGCGGCCACAATCAAGTTGTATGTCACATTTTTCCTTAATAGAAATAAATGAAGAATCTCCAACTTTAATGTTGGAAGTAGAACTTAAACCAAGAGGTATGAAAGACTCTTTAGAGGAAGTTATATGGTGAGAAGCACTTGAATCTATAATCCAACTGTCTGTAACAAGTGACTGAGATCTCCCAACAACATTAAGTGCTTTGCCATGTTCATTGGAAGGTGGAGTGGAGATAGAAATATTGTGTTTTCTGACTGCATCTTCGAGGGCTTGCATTCTCTTCCATCACCTAGTTTTTACATAACTAGTCTCTCGACAAAAGGAGCATGAAGGGCTAGACTTATTCTTGGATTTAGAAGACTCATTGGGTTTAGAGTTATTGTCTTTGGGTTTAGTGGCACTTTGAGATGAAGGGGTTTTAGGTTTACTTTTTGATTTTCCCTTGCCTTTAGCATTAGATGCCACTAATGCCTTTTGAGAGGTGGAAGACTAAACATTAGATAATTTGGATTCTTCCCTAGTAAGTCTTTTACAAAACAACTATAAATTAGGATTTTGAATGTGGCATCCAAAGCATCCATGTTAAATAAAAAAGTAGAAGCAAAGATTTGGAATGGACCTTTCAACTTGGATAGAATTAGGTAAATACACTCTTCATCTTTCTTATCTCTTTCACTCTTCCATAGTGTTAACAAACGTTTGAATTTAGTAAGATAGTCAACAATGGATGAAAAATCTTTAAAATTGAGAAACGATTTCTACTTCAAGCTGCATGGCTATCATGTGATCCACCTTACCAAATAAACCTTTCAATTTTGCCCATATTTTGAAAGGAGAGTCACATCTTTCTAAATGAAATAAAAGACTCACATAAGTGTTCCTATCGAACCCATACACTCATCAAATTTGAACTAATGTTGAAATTTCTCATATTTTCTAGTGAACAATGGTTGTGTTTCAGTCATTAAGGCCTATAATCATTTACATTTAGTGCTTGTTTCCATTGTTGGTCTCCATGTACGGTAATTATATGTTGTTAATGGTTCACACTGATCTAATGCAAAAGAATAAACCATTCTAAAAATACGAAAGAGCAAGAGAATGCAAAAATGGTGCTCAAATCGGCACCAAGACAACCCCCTCAAAAGACACTTTTATTAGGCTCCCCAAATTTGGCACTTTGTAATTGAGTGCGTTTTACAAGATAAATGACACCAATAGACTGAGCATAAAAAACACTTTTGAAAAAAAAATGACACTCAATTTTGAGTTTTCGATCAAAAGTTATAGGTATTACAAATTTCTCATTGTAAACAGGGCATAAAAAATGCACAAAGTTTAAATATTTGAAAAAAAAATTAAATTCTCAGAGATTTTTTTTTAAATGGGTTTGCAAAATATTTGACAATTTTTTATGGAATAGTTAAACCTTTTTGGGTTGGTTGTGACCAAGGGCTTAATCTCCATATGACTAGGGGCTAAGGGTGAGGATGAGTGCTCCCCCTCTTAATTGATTTTATTGATGGATGAGTGACGTTACCTGAAAAATGTCTCCAAATTACAGCTGCAACAAGGATGTGCCCACAAAGCAGGTATGGTCTAGCGTGGTCGCAACCACAACTATAGTTGGACATAGTTACAACCGTGTAGTCGAACGAATAGGGTGCATGTAAGCTGAACCAAAAGATTTTTGGTAAAGGTCGCCATGAGCAAATCAACAAGGCGTAAACAAAAGGCAAAACCAGTAGATCGTGGGCAAAATGTACTGCCAATAGGGTCGATACTGTGCGAGCAAAAATGAGGTTCATTGACAATTAAAAAAACTGCCAAACAAAGACTGCAAAATCTGTAAAAAATATAGCAAATTTGCACACAAAAAACTCAGATCTAGAAAAATTAGTGGCACTTCCTTCAAAAGTAGAAAAGAACAAGATTTTTTGAAAAAACTAGTAAAACCTAGATTTTTTTTTTGTTCTTCTACCACCACCACCAAACGGTATGGATATGCGTAAAATCCGAAAAGTTGCTTTCAAACCCTCCAAAACAGTGAAAAATTTACTATCACAAAATTTGGCCATGTTTACAGTGGATCCTAGGGTTTTGACATCATCTGAATCTAATGGTGTTGTCCATTTTTCCTCTGGATACAAAATTTTGCAGTGAACTCACAAATGGATGGTTTCAACCCTTGTTGCTCTGATACTATAAAATGAATGAAAAACAAAGCATTCCAAGCCACAAATATTTTCAGTGTTAACAAAATATCGTAAGGAGAATTTGAAAGCACAAACTTGTAAATCGATATGAGAACAAAGAGTAGCAATATCATAAAATATCTCAAAAATTTTATGAAGTATAATAAGAGTGCCTTGCATATATAGGCAAGAAAGATTAATCATAACCGTAAGATTAAACTAAGAGATAACCTAGGGATAGAAACCCACTATACCTTAATTAAAAAACATTTAATATCCACATCTGGATGACAAAAAAGAAAAGCACTTAGAAAACATGAGTTAAGGTAAATAACCTACTCTAACAGTCAAGCACCGAAGACCAGATTTTAATATCTACACTATATTATAAATTGGCGAAGCCTAGAATTTAATATCTACATTATATTAAAAATTGAATGTTTGTGGTTTTTTAATTTCTTTATTGCAAAGAAAAACATTCAGGGTCTATTCTCTGTACTATTCTTCCTTTATTTTTGAGTGCTGTGCTGTTATGCAACATAGGAAGATACTGCTGTCATCACACTCTAATTTTCATATGGAACATTTGGAACAAGCTAGAGGGGGGACAGATGGTCAATCATCAATTACAGAATTATTAACACGACACTTTTGTTTCAGTATTCCAATGCTACATGTATATGTCTAAGGGAATGAACCTATCAAAATATTTGGTTTTGTACCTGCTTCAATTTTTGAGGTGTTTTAAATTGCAATGCAAAGCATATTTGTGACTTGTCAATTGCAATAACTATAATCATGTTGGCGATGTTATAGAGCCTTCTTTGATTTGGTCTCCTTTTTATGACTATGTGAAATTGTGTAGAAGATTAAATAGTACAAAAAGGCTTATTTATTTTTATCTTATGATTGTTATCTTATAATGTTTATTTGTCACTGCAGTGTGGATGCTCACGTTCTGTGGCACCTATTAAAGCTGGTTTTGTTGCTCGTGTTGCACGTCGTAAAACTGGCACATAAAGCTGGGGTTTGTATAATTGAGATTTTTGCTGTATCATAGGATGCAGTAAATTATATATATTAAATTGTCCTTGGCAATTGTTTACAGTTGATTATAGTAATTTGACATGCTTCATTTTAAACATGCCAAATGTTTAAAATTACCAAATGTTGTACAATTTGTTTAAAAGTTATTTTGTGTTATGAATTGAATTTTGATAAAATAGATGTGTTTTCTGATAAAATAGACGTGTTTTCTTGAAACTGCACCGTGATGGAAGGATGGATTTCCATGTCCATTTTTTTTTTTTGGGAAATCTAATTTGCTTATATACACTTCAATTTGTTTTCAACATGGCCATATGCAGGGAAGGATAAACTTTTTAACTTTTTAAAGTGGTAGAAATATAAAATGGTAGCCCTCCTTATTTTAATTATCAAATATGTTTTTTAGTTATCTAGTAGTGTTTTTTATAAATTGAATTTTAGTTATTTAGATGTGTGTTTTTTTGAATCTCCACCATGATGTAGTATGTTGTCATCGAAAAATAATTCCTTCTCAGAATCAATGAATTGATATTCTATATTTATATGGATTTTACATGTTGGATTGTTCTTATAATTCCGAGCAATATGACCAATGTGAAATTCCTTCTCAGAAGAATCAATGAATTGATAATCTACATTTATATGGATTTTAAATGTTGGATTGTTCTTATAATTCCCAGCAACATGACCAATGTGATTTTTAGCGATTTCGGCTTCTTTGAAATTATATTTGAACTCTTTTGTATTATTTAGATAAAATGAAATGCCAAAATATGGTTTGGTAGGCCAACAACCACAACTGATTTGGAAATATGAGTAAAAATATACGAGGAAACCCAATAATATAGGAGGAAAAATTGTTATTTGGGTAACTAACTACTTTAAGAGGTGATTTGGTTAATGTTTAAAAAAAATATACAAGACAAAATTCCACAAATTATTATCTAATTAAAAATTGTTCATGGTAGTATTCAATTTAACCTCACAACTGATTGTTAGTTATATAATATCGATTTTCTAAAATTGTGATGTTATTTACATGCCTCTACGGGAGACTTGCATTGGACATTGCTTTATATTTGTTTGGATTTTTAAAGGGTATTTAGACCTTATATGTAGATATTTTTGTTATAATATGCGGTATTAACTTTCATTTTTAACATAAAATTGGGAGTTTAAACACAATACATGCCTTTGGTACTTAGTTGATTTGACGTGTATTTTACTTGTGGAAATTTTAGAATGGTAGCATTGTGCATTGTTGTATAAAAAGGTCCCTTAATTTTTGTATAGTAATCAAGGTTAAATCAAATATATTCGCGTCTTGTGTCATGGGTTTTTTTAATGTTTTACTTGAATAGAAAGCATTGATTTATGTTACGTTAGCTCTATAGTTATACATTTATTTTTAGATACATTAATGTAAAAGAAATAGACATTTATTTGTACTCCATAAAAACCTTTACCTATGTTACATATTAAATAATTACCTGTAAGAATAACACATCATTAACATTAGGTGGATTGACAAGTTTTAGTTTACCATTAGGGTAGGTCTAGAAGTTAAACCCTAATAATCTAACAATCGAACAATATAATGTAAATGAAAAATATCTCCATTTTGGCTTCCACAATGGAGTCTCATGCACCAAATTGGCATCTCACTTAATGGTAAGCCAACATTTGATATATTGGTATTTTACTTAATTTTATTCATTTTGCAATAAATATAGATACATGAAGGGCTTTTATTTTATTATTTCATTTTAAAGGAAGATGCTTCTTAAGGTACACGTGGCACAAGGGGAGACATTTTTTTTACTCTTATTATTTATAATCCTATTCCTTTAACAAAATTATAAGTTTAGGTACGTGTAATAGAAACTATTTTTTTCATATAACTCTTTCTTTTATTATTACTTTCTTAAGGAAGATACCTCTCGAGTTACATTTGGCACAAGGGGGACACTTTTTTTCTTTTGCTATTAGTCCTATTCCCTTAGTAAAAGTATAAGTTTAGGTGCTTGTTGCAGATTCTTTTTTTTTACATCTTTTTATTATTGCTTTCTTGAGGAAGATGCCTCTTAAGGTACATTTGGCAAAGGGGAAACACTTTTTTTTAACAATCTTGTTTCTTTGGCAAAAGTATAGGTACATGAAGTACCTTTTGCTTTCACTTTTTTATTCTTACAAAAGATGCCTCTTAAAGTACATGTGGCATAAGGGGGAATACTTTTCTATTTTTATGTCTTGCAATATTCTATTTGTTGTTTTCCTTTCTTTGTTTATGAAAAGTTTTTCCTATAGAATTATAGTGATTACTAATCAACTTTGTCGATATTTTATTAATTTTTTTCTTAGTCAAAATTTGATTGGACCAACTATAATTTTATTCTTATGTTGATTGTAGGACTTGCACGTCAAATGTTGTTGACAAAAGAAAGTGGATATTTAAGACTAGCATCTTTTATGAAAGGATGTCCAATTCATAACTCACATTTTTGTCAAAACTCCAATTGTGCACTATTTTGAGTGTCACATAAGATATTTCAAAACTCATAATTCCATTCCAAAGAACATCCTAAATCTATTGAGCATTTTTTGCACTATTTTTAGTCTCATTTAATATCGTTCCAATTTCTTTTGGAATTTTACATATCATTCCAATCCAAATAACATTAGCATATTTTCCACTGTTTGGATGCATTAATTAGAATCACTTTTCAAATATTTCTAGGGTCAAAATTTAATTTGTATATGAATACAAATGCCATGAACTATATGCATTTAAAGTAAGATGAATTTGTAGATTCTTGGTTGAACTTTCAGTGAGTTTGGGATGGCCTTGGGGTTTTGGGTATTACACTCGATCTATTTTTCCATTCTATTTACCTCATTATTTACACTATATGGTTTAATATAATCTTTGTGGATCCGTGATGTTATTTTTGATAGAAACCATTCCTATTTTAAAGGCTTGAAGCTTTTCCAATCCATTATATTATGAAAACAAGTTTTCTGGATTAATTGAGAAAAAATATTGAAAAGATCGATGGTTGAACTACACTTTGTGGTCCATTATTATGACGAGTGGGGAGAAAATAGATAAGGGATCATTATATGGATAACCTCGATTACGCTATAGTGTAGAGAACACCAACAATAGCAACACTAATAAATGATGCTTGTATACAATTCAATAAACCACATAGGAATTAATTTTATAACATACAATGCTTAATTAAATCAATCATGAGATTTGAGTAGATGAACAATGGCTATATGCGTGTCAATATGTTTTAGTCCATCATCACGGTTGAGATTGTTAGGGTGTTTCCTAATCTCAATTGCTTCTTTGATTCATGTAGTGTATCCATACAAACGTTGTCTAATGAGGTTGTATTGATGAATTTATGGGATGCAGTGCAAGAGCAAGTGCTTGAGATTAAGTGAACAACTGATTGTTGGGATCAAATTTTGAATAAATTGCAATAACGAGTGCTTGAAGTGTTGGTTACATGGGAGAGTGATCCATCATTGACAAAATTCAATAATAACTTCTCTGAGTATAAAGAAGTGTAGTGTGGGGGAATGTTGACGCTACAATTGTACTCAAGGTAATTGTACAAATTTTCTTGAGAATATATTTGAGTGAGACATATTGAAGAGTCTAGTAGACTTGCAAAAATACAAATCTTCACAATGGCACGTGCATAAAGAAGGATATAACACACAGTACATGATGCACAATACACATAATCACAAAAGCACATATTCGATGAAAGGAAGCACACTTGAAGAAGAGATGCAATAAAGGAGATATTGACTAGTAGCACACAACTAGAAAGGAAGGATGCACATGGTAAGGGATCAATCTAGGTTGGATAAAGCATATTACATGCGGGCAAAAGAATATTGCACTGCACAAACATGTGGAATGAATCTAGAATTTAATATTCCCAAGATGCATATATAATTGGCATGATAACTGGAGAAATGAGACAACTAGTAGGGGTTAAAGAGTTATAGGAAAAGTATACATAGAGGACTTGGGTTCCCATTTGAGACAACATAGAATCTAGATAGGTTGTAGATTGGATGCATTGAAGGAGCCAATTTAGGAGTGTTTGTGGAGAAGGATCAAGTTAGGGTTAGAAGGATGTTATGCTATAAAGATCATTACTAGATGATGAATGTATGCTTTGTAATAGATGTACATTATACAATGATTGTATAAAAATGTGAAAACATGAATGGAAGGATGGATGATGTATATGTTGTGAATGTTCTCGTATTAACATTTATGTAGATGGATTATGTATTTTACCTTTGCTTCGTAGTGTAAGATGTTGTGTATGTATGTTTTTATGATTGATTCTCACAATGGGGGTCTGGTGTTTCTTGTTGTACCTTGGGTGAGTGATTAGGTCTTTAGGCCTAAGTAATAGGTCGGTGTAATGAGAATTGAATGTCCATCTAATTTTTGTGCTTACCAGAGCTTACACAGGGCTTATTTAGGCTAGTTTAAAAAGCACAAAATTTTGGTTCCATTGTCGGGGCTTGTTTGAAGAGAGCAAGGAGATCAGCTTAATGAATGGCGAGAAGTATATCTTTAGAGCATGTGGAAGCTTAGTTTGAAGCTAAGTCTTTAGAGTTTTCAAAAAATGTTATGGGAAGTAGGGGTTTGAGACTATGAAGTGGTTAGGAGAGCATGTTTTGAGTGATCTTTATGATATTTTTTAGTGAGTTGTCGAAGCACACACATGCATGGTGTAGACATCCAATTCCTAACATTATTTGTGTTGAAATTGTCAATCTTACTTGAATTGCACTCAAATGCACATTTTAGGTTAAAATCCATAAACACCCTAAATGGTTCGAACATGTCACTTACAAGTCCCAGTTTAAATCAAAATATATATAAATAGGACAATGCATTTTATGAGCCAGCTAACTTTGATCAAATCATTTCGAGTCGAAATGACAATTTCATCATTTAGTGCTCTGGATCACTTTTTTCTTCTAATTCATTGGTACACGTCACGTACATTTGTTATTTGGTGTTGACAACATCTTAAATGAGAATACAACTCCAATGCATCTAACATAGCCTCCCAGTTCCTCTATAGTCAAATTACGACCTATTAATATGATTTTCTGACCATTTGGATTAATTTTGTACCAATTTTTAAAGAATTGCACTAAACTTGATTAAATTTTTTTAAGCTAATTAATTCAATTTAAGAGCTTAAGTAAGAATTCTATAGATCTTTTTGAATATCTCATTATTGAAAATTGATTTTGAATATTTGCATCACCTAGTGACATCATCTATGGGGTGGATCCATCAAGCCATAAGTGCGTAAAATATCAAGATTATGGGTCACCCATGTTTAGTTAATGCCTTCCATGCCTCTTTAATGTTTATTTATCTTGAGAATATTTATGAGTTTAATTCCAAATATTAGGATTATCCATGGCCACACATTTCAATCTTGAGATGAAGGTCATGGTTGATCCTGACCAATCTCAAAAATCTATAAATAGAGAGGCCATGGACATGAATTTTACGCTTGATTTATGCAAAGTTATTATGCAGAAGTGTCTCCACAATCTTTTGCAATAGACTATTAAAATTAGTTACAAGCTTCATTGATAGGCTAGTTTAGTGATTTGGAATCATGAGCCTAAGTTTTATAGAGTGTTTTTGAGATATTGGAGGAGTTTGCCACCTTTGTTGACAAAGACAAATATGCTTGATCAAGGGAGAACATGCTTTTGAGCCACATGGGTATGGTGAATCCATTTGGGAAGGTAATACGTGTCAAGATGTAGAAATGATTACAAAGCAAGTTAGTCAAACATTAGTCCATAAATCATGAAAAATGCATAAAAAACTAAGCCTATCTATTCCTATTGAAATTAAAAAGGATAGCAAAAAACAAATGAAAGAAAACAAACATCATATTACCTTCTTAAATGGATTCACCATACCCAAATGGCTCAAAAGCTTGTTCTCCCTTGATCAAATATCTTTGTCTTTGTCAACAAAGGTGACAAACTCCTCCAATGTCTCAAGAACACTCCATAAAACCTAGGCTCATAATTCCAAATCACTAAACTAACCTATCAATGAAGCTTGTAAATAATTTTAATGGTCTATTGTAAAGGATTGTGGAGACAATTTTGCATAATAACTTTGCATAAATCAAGCTTAAAATTCATGTCCATGGCCTCTCTATTTATAGATTTTTGAGATTGGTGAAGATCAACCATGACCGTCCATTTCAAAGAAAAGAGTTTTTAAGAAGAAATTGGAACATACTCATGATGCCCCTCGAGATGACATACTAGGATGGAAGAAAAGGATGGACTCTTGAAAAAAAAGAGAAAGTGAGAGATTAACCCATGGAAGCTTATAACTACATGCAAACTTTCTTGATTTGAGGACATTAGTGATCAAAAGCAAGGTTTTAATTTTTCATTGGATCCTTCTGCCTACTTTAGAGAGCAAACAAACTTTCTTGGTCATAGTAAAGAAAAAACATTGAGATCTTCAGGTGAAAACTTCTTTGAGGAACTTGTTGATCAAGAAAAAAGTAAAGAAAAAGACAAGCCTTTGAGTGAAACCCTATTTCAGGTGCTCCCAGGTGGGAAAGTTTGCTCATCCCGTCAGGACGTCGAAAATCCATCTAGCCCAAGTTCCATAGCTAGTACAAGCATCTCTTTAGAACAACATCAAATATTTAAGCGTCTTGCTCTTGAGTTTTCAAAGGTTTTTACCAATTGGCCTTTATTTGAGAAGGCAGATTATGATTCTTCATATTATCCGGATCTTTGGGAGGAACAAAAAGAAGATATAGCAGATAAAAATGGTCACGACCATACATTGCCTACAATTCTAGAAGATGGATCTACACTCCTTATGGAGAACACAATAGTAGTGAATTTGGGAACCCATGAGGATCCCAAAATTATTTATCTTGGAGCTTCCCTTACTAAAGTAGAACGTGAACATATTATATCCATTCTCAAGGATTATATAGACATCTTTGCATGGACATACTTCGACATACCAGGCTTGGACCCAGATTTAGTTGTGCATCGTCTTGTTGTTCACCCTGGTGGTAAACCAGTAAAGCACAAATTAAGAAAGATGCATCCACGCATCACCCTTTTGGTTAAAGCTGAATTGGAAAAGTTGTTAGAAGCCAATTTTATCAGATCACTGGACTACTCTGAATGGGTTTCGAACATAGTACAGTGAGTAAAAAGACCCCAGGCATATGTATTTGTACTGATTTTCGTGATATCAACAAAGCATGTCCCAAAAATAATTTTTCTCTGCCCAACATCGACATGATCGTCGACTCAATTGCTGGGTACAAGATGTTATCCTTAATGGATGGATTTTTTTGTTACAATCAAATCAAGATAACCCCTGAAGATTAGCATAAGATTGCGTTCAACACTCCATGGGGGACATTCTACTACCAAGTCATGCCATTTGGTTTGAAGAATGTTGGAGCCACATAACAACGTGCAATGACTGTCATTTTCCATAACATGATCCATGACATTGTCGAGGACTATGTTGATGATATACTAGCAAAATCAAGAACAAGAGCTGGACATCCTGACATTCTACGAAAAATATTTGAGAGGCTTCGTGAATATAAAGTCCGTTTGAATCTTAAGAACTGTGTCTTTGGAGTCACATTAGGAAAATTGCTAGGGTTCATTGTATCACAACATGGAATCAAAGTAGACCCTACAAAGGTCAACACTATTATGGAAATGCCTCCACCAAACAATCTTAAACAACTATGAGGTCTACAGAGAAAGATCCAATCTATACGTAGGTTTATTTCTCAATTGACAGATAAGTGCCATCCATTTACCCATCTCTTAAAGAAAGGGGTAACATTTTAGTGGGATGAAGATTGTCTAATAGCATTTACAAAGCTTAAAACATACTTGGCCAATCCACCAGTCTTACGACCTCCAACACAAGGAAAGCCACTACTTTATATATCAGCCACAAAACATGCATTGGGAACACTTTTGGCTCAACATGATGATCATGGTAAGAAACATGCTATTTATTATTTAAGGCACACATTGGTAGCCTATGAACAAATTATATGCTTATTGAGAAGATATTTTTAGCTATGGTGTTCGCCACTCAGAAATTACGACGTTATATGTTAAATAACAAAACAATTGTTATCACCAAGGTAGATCCTCTCAAGTTCCTTTTATCTAAAGCAGCTCTTCAAGGATGCATGGCTAAATGGATTATGCTCCTCGGTGAGTTTGATATTGAGTACAAGAATCAAAAGGTAATCAAATGACAAGTTCTTGCTAACCAACTTGCAAAAGCTCCTATTAAGGCCACTCAACCTCTCAACGTTGACCTTCTAGATGATTCTATCATGAAGATAGAACAAGCATCACAAGAACTTGAATAGTGGATGCTCTATTTTGATGGATTCTTCACATCTCGAGGGTCTGGAGCTGGCATATTGTTGATCACGCCACAGAAAGATCTGATCTCCAAAGAATTCCATATACAATTTTATTGTACAAATAATATGGTTGAATATGAGGCATTGGTTGCAGGGCTCTGTCTTCCTATACAGTGGGATATTCAAAGATTAAAGGTCTATGGAGATTCACAGCTAATCATAAATCAAACAACTGACCAGTATCAAACAAAGGATGATAAGCTTGTTTCTTACAAGCAAATTATCGATAACCTTAAAACATATTTTAAATATCTGTAGTTTGAGCACGTTCTGTGAGTCAACAATAGATCTGTCGATGCCATGGCAACAATTGGTTTCATGATTCAAATGCATGAAAATGCTAAAGAGTATTAGTTCTTGACTGAAAATCTTTTTCAGTCGGCACATATTCTATCAGATTCAGAGAGGATATGCACCATTGTTGATCCTAATCTCTCAACTGAGCTACCATGATACCAAGATTTTTATAACTATTTTCATAGTCATCTTTTTCGTCAACCTTTCCAACAACCAACAAAAACTATTCCTTTATCACTCAACATGTTCTCTCTTACTTGGAAACACGCTTTATCGTAAAGGCTATGATGGAACGCTTCTTCGTTGTTTATCTTTGGGAGAATCCAAGCTGACACTAAAAGAGGTTCATGAAGGAATGTGTGGGGCCCATACCAATGATGTAGTCCTAGCAAATAAACTCCTTAGAACAAGCTATTATTGGCCCAAAATGGAGACAGATGCTTGTAATTATTTAAAGAAATGTGTTCCTTCCAACATCATGACAACTTGATACATGCACCTTCCTTACCATTGCAGTCGATCACAACACCATGGTCATTCTCAACATGGGGTCTCGATCTCATTGGAAAAATTAACCCAACATCTTTAGATGGTCATAAGCCATCCTCTCACTTATGTTATCGAGAAACAAATAACCAAATTCATTCATTACCATATCATCTGTCGATATGGCATCCCAACCCATATTATATCTGATAATGGTGGATCCTTTGTGAACCAAGATGTGAAATCTCTTTATGCAAAATTCAAGATCAAGCACAAAAAATCCACTCCATATAACCCACAAGGCAACGGACAAGCTGAGGTGTCAAATAAAACCATTATAATCATTTTAAAAAAGATTGTCAATAATGCTAGTCGTAATTGACATTTGCAACTCTTTCCTATCTTTTGGGCTTATAGAATGAATCATCGCACCCCAACTGGTGCTACTCCATACTCCATTATTTTTGGCACTGAAGCTATCATCCTGATCGAGATTGAGATCCCATCATTAAGAATATCACTAGAGCACACTGAAGATGATGAAGACTATAGAGCCTCACAGTTGCAAGAACTAGAACTTTTTGATGGTAAGTGTTTGACTGCCCTAAAAAACTTGTAGGCCTATCAGAATAGATTGCAGAGGAGATACAACAAACGCATTCTCTCTCGAGAATTTGAGATTGGTGACTTAGTTTTGAAAGAGAACCAGAAGAACATGAATGTTAAACCCGAAAAGAAAGACAAGTTTCAACCTAATTGGTTAGGACCATATATTGTCACAACAAACTATGGATCAATTGCATACCAACTAGTTAAACCTAATGGTGAATAAATTTCAGAGCCCATGAACATCATACACCTTAAGAGATTCTACGCATGAACAACTTTGAACCATTGTCTACAAGACCCCTGACTGGGGGCAAATTGTGCTGACATAATTTTATTCCACCCTTTTATCTTACCTTGAATGCATTTTATACTACCCTAGTCCACTTTTCATGATTCCAGACAGTAAAAGATTTGAATCCTTGGCACTTTAAACACATTCTTCATCCCATTCTGGACTGCTCTCTTCGAGAAGCATATTCTTTGTTATGTCTAGGGCATGTTATAAGCTTGAACTTTTTTTATTCCTTGACCAATTATTATCTTGATTATGTCTCATGAACATTATGAACATCCTCAACAACAGTTCTACAAGGCAGTTCAGCCATGACAGTATTGTGTAGCTTCAGACAAGTGAACAAAAACATCTCAGTTCCAGATCATTGTTACACTATTACAGAGAGGTGAATGCATATACTTCTTTTTTACTTCAGGCTGCACATTATTCTATATCACATTTTTTACTCTTTATTGTTTTATCAAGATCCTCGCTCTCATCGATTTGAGAACATGGGCCATTGCAGTCGATTTAGCTGTCTTATTAGAACTTCTACTCTCAAGACATGCATCTCCTCGACTAAATGGTCCCACCTTGTACATAATTAATCCTAAAAACACCAAAAATATTAGAAATACTTTGAAAATAAAAAAAACATCAGAACATGATCCATAAAAGAACAAAAACATTGTCTCACACTTTTATACATTTGTACATTCTCGTTCCACCATGTTACGCTCTTGCCATTTTGCAAGCATACAAACACCAGTTCATTTCATCTTTGTCCCATGCACTTGTCATTTTGCAAGATCATTCTTTCTCATCTCATTAGCTTCTTGTTTGTCAGACCATTCTCATTCATTTGTCATAGCTTTCATTTCTTCTATAACATTAATCATATTGGTCTGATCATCATTTTTTTCTATCCCATTTCCTAGGAGAACTACATTTGGCTTGAAGTTCATGTTGGTACATGCATCCATGGAATTATGTAAGCAGCGTCCACTTGTCTTATACATCTGGAGTCAGCTCGACCAAACCCTTCATTTTCTTATTTTCCCCCATTTCTTCTGTTATTGTTCCTCTTTAATTAGAGAACAATTGTCGAGTCATTGTTTTTTGTTATGATGTGGTGGAAAGTAATGCCTTTACCACACATGCATGAACATTTGTCTTTAAACCACACTAACTTGGTTTTTGTTTGTGTGCGTTTATTTGAGTTCTCTTGGTGTTTTGTTGTGTTTTATTGATATTTTTGTTGTGCTTTCGCACCTCTCCTTTTATTTCTTCTTCTTTTCTCTTTTTATTACTTCTTGTCTCATTTTGGTTTTGTGTTTCCCTGTATATTTTTGCTTTTCTCATTTGTGTTTCAGAACATCTTGATGATTCACATGGCTCTCAATTGTTTATATATTGATCATATGTTAATACATTGTTCTTGGACCATTTTGTTTATTTGATTGTTGTTGGTGTCTTGTTTTTCTGTTTGATTTTGCTTTTTCTCTTTTGTGTTCAAGAATGCCTTGATGGTCCACATGGATCTTGATTATTCATATCTTGGTCTCATTTCGTTAAGATGTTTTTGCTTTTTATTTTTAAACATTTTGTTCCTACTTAAGATCATATCTTGATTTCAAGCTAGGTTCATTTATGTTATCTTTTTTTTTGTCTTTGCTTTTTTGTTTAAATGCAAATCACTGTAACTCTGGTTTTGGTCATTATTTTACCATTATCCTTAGTTATAGGTATTCACATTTGAACTCGGTCAACACAATTGGAATCTTATGTCATTCTAAGTTAGTCATACTTATGATGCCTAATTTTTTTTGCTATAGCAAACACTTTGTGCTCAGGTCTCAAAGTCTTAACGTCAACATCAACGCTGATGAACGATTCTCAAGAACACTCTACAAAACCTAGGCTCATGATATGGAATTAGGCTTCTAGATAACATGCATTTTAGACTTCTTTATCTATGCTTAGATGTGCATCTCTTTTCATACATTATAAGTCTAATCAAATTCTTGATCTATTTTCATTATTTCTCATTCTATTCTCTCCCAAACTTGGGTGAACTACATTGACCTGAAGTTCATGTTGGAACTTGAGTCCATGGAACTATGTAGGTAGTGCTCAATTTCTATTGAGATGAGTTCGGCTATCTTTCATTCTTTTTTTCTTCTCTTTCATCACTTTGTGCATTCTCATATGCTTGGTTTTATATGGCTTTCTAAGCTATTACACCATCGCATGTATGTTTGTGCCTGCTCACTTTAACCTATTTTTTCGGTTATATCCTTAAGCTATTTTGCTTGCCAATTTCCCATGCTGGGGCAAACCATCTGAACAACATTAAAATCAAATCAGTGCTATAGGGGCAAATAATTATTTATTCTTTATCAATGATCAAAATTCACCCTATTGGGGCAAAACTGTTTTATCATGATCACATTTGCTCTACTAGGGCACATCTTATTATCTTCTCTTTGAAGACCCCATTCTAGTGGTGGTTCCCTTCCTGAAGCAGAATGTTATCTTTTCCTCTAATTCCAAGCTCTCCACATTAAATCCCATGATGGCAATATCAACTTGTCTTAGGATTGATCAATGTTATAAATGTGTAGCTTGTACTCTAAAATTGGGTATGTTTAATGTGTGTCTCTTACATTTATAGATTGTACCTTTCCCATTCCCCCTATTTCTAGGGCCTATTATACTCCTAATTGTATTTTGATTGTTGATGGTAATCACATGTGCGAGCATTATCTCATCTGGATGTGATCTATTCCATGGGTTAATCTCTCATTTTCTCTTTCTTTGTGAGAGTCCATCCTTTTCTTCCATCCTAATATGTCCTCTCGAGGGGGCATCATACATCTGTTCCAATTTATTCTTGAAAAATATTTTATTTGAAAATATGTTGCTTCACCTGAATGTCTCGCTATGCCTTCTCAAACAGAGACAAAATATAAACATCCAATTCCTAACACCATTTGTGTTTAAATTGTCAATCTTACTCAAATTGCACTCAAATGCACAATTTAATTCAAAATCCATAAAACACCCTAAATGGTTCAAACCTGTCACTTACAAGTGCCAATTTAGGTCAAAATATCTCTAAATAGGACAATGCATTTTATGGGCCAACTAACTTTGATCAAATCATTTCGAGTGAAAATGACAATTTCACCATTTAGTGCTTTGGATCACTCTTTCCTTCTAATTCATTGGTACACATCACATACATTTGTTATTTGGTGTTGGCAACATCCTAAATGGGAATACAGCTCCAACACATCTAACATCACCTTCCAGTTCCTCTCCAGTCAAATTATGACCCAATAATATGACTTTCTGACTATTTTGATTAATTATGCACCAATTTTTAAAGAATTACATTAAACTTGATTAAATTTAATTAAGATAATTAATCTAATTTAAGAGATCAAGTAAGAATTACATAGATCTTTTTTAATATCTCATTATTGAAAATTAATTTTGAATATCTGCATCACCTAGTTGTAGGGGGTGGGAATCCAAGAACAAACACACCTGTTCTGATTCCACTTGTTAGGATCTTGCTCCTCAGAAAGAGCACAGTATGATTACCAAATATAAGCAATTAAATATGCAGAAATAACCAGAAACACAAGTAACTAGAATTCACCAATAGCACAGAATATGAGAGACAATACACTATCTTGTATTAACACTTTACAGAAAAGAATACTACAAAGAGCCGCCACACTCTTCCACCTTACAGAGGTTTCCCACACCTCAAGTGTACAGTAATTTTTATACACAACACTCTCCTACACAAAAAACGGTCCCAACAACCAACTCACACACAAAATTGGTGTTCACCTCACCAATCAGTCAGTAATAACCCTGCCGGTACACCAAGCACTCTATAGCACTTCAAGTTGATCTCCCATGAACCTGCAACCTGCAATTCAACAGACCAAACTTACATGTAGATCCCCTATGAGCTTGCAACAACCTGCAACTCAATGATCTTACAATAGAAGGAACTCTTCCTTTCTATCTCATACATATACAATACATGCTAATGGGTCTATAAATAGATCCCTAACTTAAACAATAACTTAGAATCTTAATTTAGACAATTATCCTCGCAGCTCAAGACTCTAACTGGTCTTAACATGCAAACTCTTCGTTCACTTAACTAACTGTCCATGCAACGAACAGTTCTGGAACACACAGGCAACCGACGCCGGTCCCTGCTTGCCTGGTTCTCCCGACGTCGGCCGACTTTCTGCCGTCGCCGGTCGCCTTCTGCACTGGTCACGATCGACGTCGGTCCTGCTGTCGACGCCGGTGCTCCTGGATCTCAGCAACCTTCTATTCCTTCAATTTGCAAAGAGTTGAAGCTTTTAGCTCCACAACCTAACAATCTCCCACTTGGAGATAAACAGTTGCAACCTGTACCTGTACCTGTACTCCGTCTAGTTTGTTCCCTTGGCTTTGTATCCCTCCTCAAGATCACTCTTGAAGACCAACCACCACAAATCCTGTATTACAAAACCTGTCATCCAAATTACCTGCCACATCCGCATCTACAACCATGTAGATAAGAACCTGACCATGCATAGCATGTGCACCTGCTGCTGGTCCCACTGAACTGCCCTTCAGTATTACTTTCCCAGATTGACTCCAAACTTGTGACAACTCCCACTGCTTGGGAAAACTCAGGTTTAGTACATACCATGCACTCAACCTCATTATGTGAATCAAGACACCTGTTCTGTGAACTGTCCAACCATCGGCGTGCTAACCGGTCTCACACAATCATCTTGAAACAAAGTCAACAAGACCTCCATGTCTCTAGATCACACTCATGCCAAAGAATCTTGCTGCTCCCAGATTCTCCATGACACACCCCTGAACTAGCTTTACCTTTAATTCAACAATACCTGTATATGTAACCCTGCAACAAGCACATCATACAGTAATAGGATAATGTAGCTAATATTATCCAACCTGGTAAAGAGAAACACAATGATCAAACCTCCATTGTCCTGTAGCTAATACAAGACCATAGACCCTGATCTTCCATCTCACATATCCATTTTCGCTCTTCTTCATCCTGAACATCTATTCGTCTCTCAGTGCTTACTTCCAGCTGGCAACTCTACCCAAAACACTTGTTTGGTTCTCCTCCAAAGAATCACATCCTCATCCATGCCAAGCTCCCACTATTTCCTAGATCTACCTATTCTGCTTCTTTAACAACTTCCTGGTTCTATACCATAAGTGAGCAACAAGTAGTGTAAAGAAGGGAAATGACAAATTTAAGAACTTACTTACACCTTCAGTCCTCCATATGGGCGCTTGAGACTCCATGACAGCTAGCTGTCCACCCAAAATTCATCTCAGTGACCGATGCCGGTCACATCTCAGTCTGCAGCCGATCGATGTCGGTTCCCTGCGACTGCCACCTTGCCGACGTTGGTTTCCCTGGCCGACGCCGGTCGTTATCTGCCTCGAGTCACTGACGTCGGGCTGCACATAGCTGACATCGGTCCCTGTCTGGACACTGACGTCGGTTTTTCTGCCGATGTCGGTCTCTGTGTTTTTTTAGTGAGACCTGAATTTTTCTCGCGAGCTTTTTTTGGATCAAACCCTTGTCCAAATCACCCTTGCTCTGCTCAAAATTCCTCTGCATCTTGTGCTGAACTCTGTCCGTCACCTTCTCTTTGAAAACCAAAGCTTTCTTGTTCTTGTCACTAACATCGGATTCTTCAAGAAACGTCACCTTCTTTTTCTGCATACAAAAACCACGATCCATGCCTTCCAAATCTGAAAGCATACTCTTTGACTCAAGAACAAGCATCTCCTTCTTATCTATGTGACTAAGCCTATTAAGCCACATCTCTGAATCTACAGCTGAAGTAGATAACCCAGAAAGAGAATCAGTAATACAAGTAGATAGATAAAGCGTACCTACTTTCTTACCTCTAGCTACAACAAGTGTACCCTTGGTAACCTTCCAAGAGTCCACTGTGAGAGTTACTGTGCAACCCTCATCACCCAAACTTCTAACAGAAATCAAATTTTGCTTCAGAACTGGGACATGCATGACCTCCTTTAACACCCATGTGTCACCTGTCTGCAATTTCAGCTTCACTTTTCCTTTGCCAACAATCTGACAAGGCTTACGATCTCCTACATAAATTTCTCCAAAGTCTCCCTGGACATACTCATGAAAAAATTTCCTATGTGGGGATGCATGAAAAGAGGCACCAAAATATAAAACCCAAGATTCTACTTTATCCAAAGAACATACCAGAGCATTCTGTGCAATATAATTCGCAACATCTGCTTCTTCTCCATGTCTTTCATGCTGATCTTCACCCGATCTGCAATCTCTCTTTAAGTGCCCTTGCTTTCCACATTTCCAGCAGGTTATTCTGCCATACCTGGACTTGGATCTTCTGTCTATCTTCGACCTTGATCTCCCACGCTCTATCTTCTCTCTTGGCCTTCCTCTGCCTTCAACACTCAAAGCATCTCCTGATGATTCACCTGTGCTTTTCCTGCGTATCTCTTCATTCAAGATCACACTCACAACATCATCCACTTTTAAGAATTTTGAAGGAGACACAGTGTTAAAAACTGCCATTACCAAACCTTCCCAACTTTCAGGTAATGAACACAAGATTAAGAGAGCTCTAATTTCATCATCAAATACAATATTGACTGAACTTAACTGGTTTACCAAACCATGGAAATCACTAAGATGGCTATGAGCAGATCCACCTTCCAACATTTGCAAATTAAATAAACGCTTCATAAAAAATACCTTATTAGAAGCTGAGGGTTTTTCATACAAATTTTCCAAAGATTCCATCAACTCCACCGTTGTCTTACACTGTGATAAGCTGGAAATCACAGATGATGCAAGACTCAATCTAATAGATCTCAGAGCCTTCCGATCAAGAACCTCCCATTCTTCATCCTTCATATCCGAGGGTTTGCTATTAACCCCACCCAACGGTAAGTACAAATCTTTCTGATACAGATAGTCCTCAATCTGCATCCTCCATAATTGGTAGTTCTTGCCATTAAACTTTTCCATTCGTAGCTTACTGTCTTCTGCCATTGCTCAACTCCCACTCAAACAGAAACCCTGTGAGTAACCTGTAATCAAAAACACACTACCCAGATCTAAACCAATTTGTTAGTATCCCAACCAAAAGCTCTGATACCAGTTGTAGGGGGTGGGAATCCAAGAACAAACACACCTGTTCTGATTCCACTTGTTAGGATCTTGCTCCTTATAAAGAGCACAATATGATTACCAAATATAAGCAATTAAATATGCAAAAATAACCAGAAACACAAGTAACTAGAATTCACCAATAGCACAGAATATGAGAGACAATACACTATCTTGTATTAACACTTTACAGAAAAGAATACTACAAAGAGCTGCCACACTCTTCCACCTTACAAAGGTTTCCCACATCTCAAGTGTACAGTAATTTTTCTACACAACACTCTCCTACACAAAAAACGGTTCCAACAACCAACTCACACACAGAATTGGTGTTCACCTCACCAACCAGTCAGTAATAACCCTGCCGGTACACCAAACATTTTATAGCACTTCAAGTTGATCTCCCATGAACCTGCAACCTGCAATTCAACAGACCAAACTTACCTGTAGATCCCCTATGAGCTTGCAACAACCTGCAACTCAATGATCTTACAATAGAAGGAACTCTTCCTTTCTATCTCATACATATACAATACATGCCAATGGGTCTATAAATAGATCCCTAACTTAAACAATAACTTAGACTCTTAATTTAGACAATTATCCTCGCAGCTCAAGACTCTAACTGGTCTTAACATGCAAACTCTTCGTTCACTTAACTAACTGTCTGTGCAACGAACAGTTCTGGAACACACAGGCGACCGACGCCGGTCCCTGCTTGCCTGATTTTGCCGACATCAACTGACTTTTTGCCATCGCCGGTGGCCTTCTGCACTGGTCACGACCGACGTCGGTCCTGCTGCCGACGCCGGTGCTCCTGGATCTCAACAACCTTCTGTTCCTTCAGTTTGCAAAGAGTTGAAGCTTTTAGCTCCACAACCTAACACTAGTGACATCATCTATGGGGTGGCATCCATCAAGCTATAAGTGTATAAAATATCAGGATTATGGGTCACCCATGCCTAGTTAATGCCTCTCATGCATTTTTAATGCTTATTTAACTTGAGTATATTTATGATTTTAATTCCAAATATTAGGATTATCCATGGCCACACATCTCAATCTTGAGATGGACGATCATGGTTGATTCTAATCAATCTGAAAAATCTATAAATAGAGAGGCCATGGACATGAATTTTAATCTTGATTTATGCAAAGTTATTATGTAGAATTGTCTCCACAATCCTTTGCAATAGACCATTAAAATTAGTTACAAGCTTCATTGATAGGCTTGTTTAGTGATTTGGAATCATGATCATAGGTTTTATAGAGTATTCTTGAGACATTGGAGGAGTTTTCCACCTTTGTTGACAAAGACAAGGATGCTTGATCAAGGGAGAACATGCTTTTGAGCCACATGGGTATGGTGAAGCCATTTAGGAAGGCAATATGATGTTTGCTTTCTTTCATTTGTTTCTTTCTATCCTTTGTAATTCCCATAAGAATATATGGGCTTAGTTAGTTCTTTATGCATTTTCATGATTTATGGACTAATGTTTGACTAACTTGATTTGTAATCCTCTCTACACATGGTTAGTTGCATATGTGGTAGGAAGAAGTCAAAACAGTGGAATTAACATGTTTGGACTGAACAAAAATTTAAGCAATTAAAATAATTGGATGAAGAGTGGATAAAAGCCATGGGTGTTTGGCAGAAAGGTGTATTCAACAATTACTTGTTAGAGTTTTTGGTTTCAACATAATCATGCCTAGAGGATGTGGATTTTTAATTTTATGCGAGCCTAGAGGCTCATTTATTGCACAAATTCTAGTGTGGATGAAGATGGTCATGATTGATTGAGGAATTGCGACTATGAGAATGAGTGGCTAAGTCTCCTCATGCTTGCACTAGGAAGAAGGGTGGAGAAGAGTAGAGTGAGTGTTGCACAAGTTTGGTGAAGAAAAATTTCATGAACATGGAACTTATAGATGAGGGGGAAGAGAGGATGTGAAAGTATAGTGAAGGTAGAGATATGGTGATCTTTGCAAAGGATCCTAGGAGGAAGAGATGACCTATCAAGGAGATGCCATTGGAATTTGAGGAAGGCATAGGGAGCATATGGAAAGTTTGCACAAAGTTGGGAGACACTCCTTTGTGTATTGTGATATGTGCATGGAAATTTCTCCATTTGAGGATGATCCATGGGAAGATAATGATTGGATCTTGTAAGAAGAATATGCCATTGAAATCTAAGGAAGGTAGATGGAGAATATGGCAAGTTTGCACAAAGTTGAGAGACATTCTTTGTGTATTATGTTATGTGCATGGAAATTTCCATATTTGAGGATGATCCATGGAAAAATAATGATTGGATATTATAAGAAGATGAGGTTGCAAAAAACATAAAGGATGAAGGAAACTCTTACCCTAATTCAATAGATTGCAAAATGTTCCCATGTATGGATTTATAGTAAGAAGTTAATCTAGTGGTGATTTCATTTTAGAATAGATTGTTTTTCAAATTTCAACAAAAAGAGGCAACATGCACAAATAAGGAGAGCACAAGGAAGAAATAGTGAAGATGACAACTATTGCATCAACAAGAAGGGCCAATGCAGAAGGTTTCTTGGCTGGAGTAATTAGTCCATTGGTGAGTCCCACAAGTACAGGTTAGGAAGGTGCCACATAATGGAGCATTATGGTGACTACAACTATAAGATAAGTTCCTAGTGAATCGTAAGGATGTATTTCATCTGGGTGACATACACAACCAAAAAAATAAAAATAGTAGCCATAATAACCAAAAGTGGTAGCTCAACTAACTTCTATGAACTAAATTTCAATGAAGTTGCTAATGTATCATATAATTGAAGATGTCACAAATCAAATTCATAAATGTGATTACGTGGCACACAAAGGAAGGTAAAATCTAGGAGAATAATTTTAGTTAGTTTGTGATGACCTTATTAGATAATGTGCATACATGGTACAAAAATTATGACCCAAATCAAACACTAGTTGACTTCGAAGAATTGAAGAATGCTCAATCGAGGGAATTTGACATTCCTAAGTTTCAACAAGTTATCATCTATGCACTGAAAGAGATTAAATAGGATGCTAGTGAGAGCATGTGCACACATGATGCATGTTTTAAGATAGTTATTTCATAGTTTTACAATGATATCCACCCATTGCAACATGTGCAATGGTTTGTCAGTGGATTATTGCCAATATTTAGAAGATACTAGAAATGAAGAATTTCACTGATGTGCAGGAGGCACTGGATGCCACACTTAGAATCAAAGTTGCTGGTGATTTCAATTTAGGGCTAACCCTATTTATTGAAGCTCAAATATCAAAGATGGTGACATAATTATATGGTATTTCCAAAATTTTTGTGCAGGATGTGTTGAAGCAAGTATGGTGTACCACATGTGAAGTAGAGGGTCACACTAGGGAAAATTGCACAAAGAAAAAGGTGAAAGTGGTTCCATTAGCTAATGAAGTTTGTAAGGGAGATAATGTAAGTAATTGTTGTAGTGCACAAAACAAATCAATGTCACTTGTTACTACAAATTTTGTGACGTGAACACTCATGACAAAGATAGTTGGAGATTGATTGACAAGATTAAAAAACAAGGCAGATGGGATTCTACCAAGCTATCATTGTGTCATAAAAAGTATATCATGGTGGGTAAAAATTAAGGAATATATAATCAACCTCAAGGTGGCAAACCAAGGTGGGGTTTTTTACCAACACCAAGGTAGAGGAAACATGTAGAACCAAGGGGAAATAGTAATTAGAATGGGTGATTAAATCAAGGAGGATTCAATTGATGTGGAGGAACCTCAAAGCATAAAGGAGGATGTGGGAAAGGCAGGGGCCATGGTATCATCACTTCTTTTAAATGTTGTTGATGGTCATTACTAGAAAGATTGTGCCAAATACCTAATTTTTTGATATTTTTTAGAAATACCACAAGATGAAATATTTCATAGACATAAAAGTGAAGATTATTTAGAATGGCTGCGAGTATGACCCAAATTGGTCAAAATATAGGTTAGGTTAAAAAAAAAGATGGTAATAATGACAAATTTGTTAAGATGAACCTTATAATAAGGAATGGGATGCAGACAAAAGGTGCATGAATAGTCAACCAATTTATTTTGAGAGAGAACGTGCAACACAAACAAGATGATGAGAAGAATGAGTACCTTTATACACATGTAAAAAAATACATCCTAATAGAAACACACAAAATTATTAGAACCATGTAGGGATAAGTGTAGACTACACATGAAAATGAGGGATAAATCCATGAAGGACCATAGGGAGTATGCACAAAAAGGAATGCATCATATAACCATGAATTGATCATTGATGCTAAGATTAATGAATAATAAATGAACAAAAAATTGATTGATAGGGGAGATGAAGTAAACATATTGAATAAGGAAGCTTGGAAGCACATGTGGAAGCTAGATCTACATCCTTTGAGCAATATGATGTTTGTGGAAAATAAGAGGAAGTCAAAACCTATTGGGGTCTTGCACAACAAAAATCTAGATATAATGGGGGTATCCTTCTTGATAGATTTTGAAGTAATAGGGATGGATGAGGAAGATAAAAATCCTATATTTTTAAGGATACCATGGTGCTATGATGACTAGGCTAATATGCACTTTAAACAATTCCCTATGAAATTTGAAAATTGGGAACATAGGTTTGTCATTCCCTTTGATAATGATCTTGAAGTAATATACATGGAGGATGTGGACTCAAATGAGAAGAGAGTAATATTTTCAATCTTATTGCGTAAAAAAATTAGATGGGGAGTTTACAAAATAAGAAAGCTTTAAGATGGACTAGTGAAGAATAAGTGTTAGATATTTCCATCTAATCATGCGCATGTTGGGTGCGGGATTATTTCAAGATAATGGGAAGAAAATGCTCAAAGGTGAAGGATGGTATGGTAAGATGTTTTAGAAGGTAGATTACATGAAAATAAGAATTTGTGTAAGATAAGTGAGGGGAAGGAGAATGCAAATATAAGTTGATTTGGTAAATACAAGTGGGAATGTGCGTAAATTAAACTAACTAAATAACTTCAAGAGTGTGAAAAAGTGGTGAGTGAAGTATTGTTGATCAATACAAAAAAATATTTTCATAAGGTGGATGAAGTATGGGGGATGATTCATAGAAAAATGTTAGTTCTATAAGCCATGATGCATGTGGTATGATGCACAAGAAGGGAATGATGGTGCCCATGGCCCAAGAACACATAATGAGGAAAAGGGAAAACAGAAAAGTTGATGACATCAAAAAATGGAGTGGGAATGCACTAAATAAAATGAGGGGGTAGGTGAAGAATTGAATGCATATGAGGCATAAAATACCAACATGCATTTTTGAAATGGTCATTTGTAAGAAGAAAATAAGAAGAACCAAAGTAAAAGAAGATAGAGTTAGGTGAATAAAAATCATAGTGAAAGTGTGAAGGGCATCGAGATTTTCAAAGCAAGTGTATGACAGTAACAAGGAAGATATCATGGGTTGAAAACTACTTGGCTAGGGAGAGCCATGAGGAGAATATTTAAGCTGGAAAATTATAGGATAAAAGGGATTTTTTAGTTGAAGGTTTGTCTTCAAGAATAACACATTCTATAGGGAGACAAGAAGGGAGGCTTGAAGACCTACGCTGTTAGTAAGGAAATGGTCAATAGTTGTGTACATTAGGAATGGATCTCCTATAATAAAAACAATTAGAAGAGGAATATGAGCCACAAGTAAGAATGCAAAGACTGGAAAAACCACCAAATAAGAATTTGTGTAAGCCATGATGCATGTGGTATGATGCACAAGAAGGGAATGATGGTGCCCATGGCCCAAGAACACATAATGAGGAAAAGGGAAAACAAAAAAGTTGATGACATCAAAAAATGGAGTGGGAACGCACTCAATAAAATGAGGGGGTAGGTGAAGAATTGAATGCATATGAGGCATAAAATACCAACAATGCATTTTTGAAATGGTCATTTGTAAGAAGAAAATAAGAAGAACCAAAGTAAAAGAAGATAGAGTTAGGTGAATAAAAATCATAGTGAAAGTGTGAAGGGCATCAAGATTTTCAAAGCAAGTGTATGACAGTAACAAGGAAGATATCATGGGTTGCAAACTACTTGGCTAGGGAGATCCATGAGGAGAATATTTAAGTTGGCAAATTATAGGATAAAAGGGATTTTTTAGTTGAAGGTTTGTCTTCAAGAATAACACATTCTATAGGGAGACAAGAAGGGAGGCTTGAAGACCTACGCTGTTAGTAAGGAAATGGTCAATAGTTGTGTACATATGG
This sequence comes from Torreya grandis, assembly GCA_037957365.1. Classification (NCBI taxonomy): domain Eukaryota; kingdom Viridiplantae; phylum Streptophyta; class Pinopsida; order Cupressales; family Taxaceae; genus Torreya; species Torreya grandis. The sequence continues at coordinate 1,517,733 of JARHVA010000154.1, forward strand.
AATGGATCTCCTATAATAAAAACAATTAGAAGAGGAATAGGAGCCATAAGTAAGAATGCAAAGACTGGAAAAACCACCACCGATGAAAAGAAGGAAGATGCAAAAAAAACCTCCATTCATGGTTACCATTGATAGCATTCGCAATGGCAATGCATGAAGGAGAAACATTGAGGACTTGTTCAAGATCATACATTATTGAATATTTAAACCACTATAAGAAGAGTATTATTTATTGATAGAAGGTGAGTTGCAAGTTAGAATGGAAAATATCAAGGAATCAACGAAGGTAAGAGAACAATTGACATGGACAAGAGTGCTTGATTTGTTTGAGTTACCATTCTTTAAAAATCTAAAATAATCGGTTAATTTTTATTGTTACACACCCATGATGGGAGATTGAATATAGTGCGGTGCAAAATTAAGAAATCACATTCATAAATTAGTCAGATAATGACTATCTAGAATGAGGGTATTGAGAAGTGCAATGTGTTTAATAATAATATTGAGATCAACACTATGTGAATGTCGTTAGAATACAAATGCTTGACTTAACAATTGAAGCATATCAGTTTCCAACACTAGCCATGTAGGTTGGTGTGTGGCTAATTAGTTCCAAAGTGGTCACTCTAGGACAATGGTGTGCATATACTACCAAAGGCAACATAATTCTATAAACATCATCATTGCCACATACAAATGTATGCAAGATAATGAGGATGTATTATAAATTTGTGGGATGTAGTGTAAGAGCTAGTGCCTAAGATAAAGTGGATAACTAATTGTTAAGATCAAATTTGTAAGGAATTACAAGTACAAGTCCCTGCAGTGTTGGTTGCATGGGAGGGGGATCCATCACTGAAAAAATATAATAACAACTAATCTGATACAACAAGATGTTTTGTGTGGGGGAATGTTGATCCTACAATTTTACTTAAGGAAATTTTAAAATTTTTCTTGAGACTTGATGCATGAGTGAGACGCATTTAAGAGTCTTGTAGACTTACAAAAGTAAAAATATTCACAAGGTCACACGTGCATAAATAAGGATTTAACATAGGATGCATAATGTGCAATATATAGAATTAAAAAATCACATATCAGATGAAAGGAAACACACCTGATAAAGGAAATGCAATAAAATAAACTTTTAAAATAACACGTAATTAGAAAGGAAGGATGCAGATGGAAAGGGATCAATCCAAGTTGGATCCAAGCTAGATAAATAAAATGCCATGAGGGAAAAATAATATGCACTATGTAGACATATGGAAGGAATTTGGAACAAACTATTCTCAAGATGTGCAAATAGTTGGCATGATAGTTATAGAAATCAGAAAACTTGTAGGTGTCCAAGGGGTCAATAAAAAGTATAAATAGAGGCATTGGGTTCCCACTTGAGATATCAAATAATCTAGAAAGGTTGCAATTTGGATGCTTTCAAGGAAATAGTTCAAGAGTGCTTGTGGACAAGCATCGAGTTAGGGTTTGAATGGAAATATGATATAAATATCATTGTTAGATGATGGGTGTATGGTTTGTAATAGATGTAAATTGTACATTGACTTTATAAATATGTGAATACATGAACGAAAGGATGGATTCTGCACATGTTGTGAATTATTTTGTATTAGTATTTATGTATATGGATGATGTCTTTCACATCTTCTTCTTAGTGTCTTTATGCTTGATTATCAAAACTGGGGTTTCAATGTTTATTACTACCCTAGGTGAGTGCTTATGTATTCAAGCCTAAATAATATGCCAGTGTAGTAATAATCGAGTGTTTGTCTAACTATTGTGCTTATTATATCCCGCATTAGGTTTATTTAGGTTATTTAAATAAAATAAAATAAATGTCACGAGAGAACTTATGAGCATGTTCTACTAGTGATTAGCTCTTGATGTGATATTTGTAGATATATGAATAGTGTTCCTTGAAATTTTATGTATACAAACAACCACACATAGGATCAAGGCAATAGATCACACAACATGAGATTAGGCTCAAGAGGTTATTTCATAGTATTAATCATGCTTCCAATTATATTATTTGATAGGAAGATAAATTTTACATTATGCTTTGCATAAATTCCTCTTTAATTTGAAAGAATTTTCTTCAATGAAAGTAAAAATGGTTTTAGGCATGTCCTCTGAATCCTTCCTCAATTGACCTTGTGATTTAATGTTCTTTTCCACATTATTGAAAACCCTCAATATTTTTTTTTAGTCCATAGTCATTTAATCTAAAGATTCTAATTAAGTGATTTTAAAAATTCTCAGTATGGTTGCTATCTAACATCGAGAAAGCCTAGTGTCTGAGACTAGAAAGAACTCCAATATCCTTTGAAGAATGAGAGTGAAATGAAACATGGAGGTAAACCTATGTATGGGTGATCTTTCTATAGACATTTTTTGCTAAAGATCCACCATTATTCCTGGAGATGAGTACATCTAAAAAAGGTATAGAAGCATTTATATTCAAGATCCTTTATGAATTGAATGTAAGAGAACAAATTGTTAAGAATGAAATCAAACTCCTCCAACCTATCTCTCTCATGAGGTGAATTAATGTGAGTGTCATCTACATAAATTTTACACCACTTAGATTACAGATGAAATGAGGTAAGATATTTTTCTTCAAAAATTTCCATGAATATATTAGAAACCATTGTTGACAAGGGAGAGTACATGGCAATCCCCTCCATTTTTTCAAACCAATGTCCTTAGAATTAGAAGAAGGTGGATCAGAGGAAAATCTAGACAATACTAGATGTTTTGTCATAAATAAACTCCTTAATAAGAAATATAGTCTTGGAAAGATGGATAATAGTGAATAGAGACCACATAAAAACTTACTATGACATTTTTATTCTCAATCCTCATATACTTCAAAAATTCTGCAAAGCCCTATGATTTTTTTATGACAGAGGAGGTATTGCCAATAAATGGTTGTAATTTATTTGCCACAAAATTTATGAGGGAGGTTTGTGAATTACAAGTATCAACAATTGGCCTACAAGGAGCTAAAAATGTGTGAATCTTAGGTTGACTATGAATCCAAGGATTAAATTTATTTACTAGGCATACGATAGTTATTTATTTATTTGATCAAAGATAGTTATTTATTTCCTCGCTTAGAGACGAGTCTCCAATGGATTTTTTGACATGTCATATAATCCTCTTTACTAAATTCTTGTTTAGCTCCATATTACCACAATTCTTATTTTTATATTATCTAAATTACCAAAAAATCATATTTAAAGCAATTGGTCAAAATACATCCCCTTTAAGTCACATTTTATTTAATTTTATTGATGTAAGAATTAATTTGCAATCTAAAATTACACTAGTATATTTTGATGGATTTGTGACACTTTTAATATCATTTTTTAAGATTTTCATCATTTTTGACACATGTTTGCATGAACAATTTTTCCTAATGCTAATAGTGTCACATACAATATTAAACACCAAAAGTAGAGAGGAAAAATCCTCAAAATTTGATGGTTCTAATTGTGTTAGTGCATGTTGCATCAAATTTTGTATTAGGATGTGGCCTATAGTTTTCTTCCCATTTAACTTCTTGTTTGACCTCCCAAAAGTGGGGTTTTAATTATTATTCTTTATTTTATTGAATAAAATGCATTTTTTTTCATTACAAATCCATTGGATTTTAAAATTATATCAGTAAATAAAGTTTAATGGATCAATGTCTAATTACACTTCACGTTTTAAAATAAAATTAACAAAATAAAATAAATATTTGATAGTATTGTTTGAAATTTATCAATTAATATAAATTTTAATTGATCAATGTGTCTAGTTCGTAAATAAGCCTACAATTTTATTAAATATATACATATTTTATTCAATTTTAAGTAAACTTATATCTATAATTATAAATTATCATTGATATTGCACACATAATTAAAAATAAGAATTTATAATTAAATTTTTTAAGGCCTCATTGATCTAATCCTTGATATGAAGGGCATCATCAAACATGTATGCTTTTTATAATGTTTCAATCATAAAATTATGAAAATTTATATCGCAACCAACATGTAAAAAGTAGATTTTGTTTTTTGTTGTAATATTTAAGTCTTTCCCTTGATCCTATATAAATGAAAATTCATACAAAAAATAAAAATAGTCACAACATTAACATATTACATAAATTAGATACTTAAACATGCACATGAGGCATAGAAAATATCACTGAGAACCCCATTATGAGAATAAAACTTAAAGACGTACACATGCACATCATCAAAGCAATTCTTAATTCCAAAAAATACTAGTTAATCATAAAATAGAGTATAAGATATTCACACTTGTTCATAAAATAATTCATATTTATTCTTATTCAACAAATGTTACAAAATATATACTCATGTTATTACAATGATCGCCATCTGAGTATGATGTTCAATCATACAATTCACTCAATGATATATTTCATAGATCCTTCAAAACCCTGATTTACATCCTTATTCAGTTGCTTTGAATCTTCAACTGAAAACACACAACATTTATAAGTCTCTTAAATGAGAGGTCTATGTCCTTATTTATAAATTCTTATAACTCCTCAACCTCTTCCAACTATTTCTTTGTCAACACCATTTGTTCATTTTTTCCAACATGAATTCCACTTGTCCATCTTCATCAACATATTCTCTTGCTCCCTCAACATATTCCTATCAACTTGGATCGATCCCTTTCCATCCACATTCTCCTTGCATGGATGCATTAAATCTGTTAGGATTTCCTCATTTGTGTTTCTTCCAAATTTATGTTTCTTCGAAACTCACACATTATTGTTTATTTTTGTGTTTCATTAATCCAAACATTATCCTTATCCCTCTGCTCACTCTTTATCTTGTGAATGTGTAACATTTCTAAGTGTCTTAAATGAGAGGTTGATGTCCTTATTTATAACACTCTTATAACTCCTTAACTTCTTCCATTTGTTTCTTTGTCAACACCATTTGTTCATTTTTTCCAACAAGAATTCCACTTGTCTATCCTCATCGACATATTCTTTTTCTCCCTCAACATATTCATATCAGCTCAGATCGATCCCTTTCAATCCACTTCTCCTTGCATGGATGCATTACATATGTTTTCTTTTCATCATTTGGGTTTCTTCCAAATTTATGTTTCTTTGCAACTCACACATTATTGTTTTATTAATATAAACATTATCCTTCTCCATGTGTTCGCTCTTTATCATGTGCATTGAAAGAGTCTTGAGTGATTATGTGCATATCACTCTCAAATCATCAGACTTAAGACATTCCACGACACTACATTTCTTGTCTATCCTCACATAAGTTTGTACTTTATTTAATTAAATAATTTTCTCTTTCATGTGCAGTCATAGCCTATACTATTTTCTCTTATAGCTTTATCTTAATCAGATCCCAATGATCCATCATTGACTGTACATTTGTTAACAATTCTTGTGCATACTCAATTAAATTTTTAATCATTTATTCATTATGAATATTTTTTATAAGTACTTAATATCACCTTAAATAATTTCCTTTGCGACTTATACAACCCACACAAGGTCATTTCCTCCTCCATTGTACTTATTTGAAGGGTTTCAAAACATAAGTTTGAATCAATGCATTTTCTTTCTCATTTATGTTTTAAATGCAAAAGCATCCTTAAAATTCAGTTTTATTATTACTTTTATCTTTTTCATCATACATGTGTGCCACTAATTTTTGTGTGCATGGCCTTGTCTTCCTTCATATGAGTGTGCAACATTCATGTACATTTTGAAATATTTAAAATAGTTTCCTTGTTTTCTTTACTTTAATTCAAAGAGCCTTTATTTTATATGTCAAGTCTTTTGCATCATTTTCAAATTCTTCCGATGTCTCATTTAGCCTTTTTAGTTGAAGATCTTCCTCCACAAATTGCTCTTCAATTTGAGATGCACACAAAAAGTACTTAATTTACATGCCCAACTTATCAATTGGAATCTTAGCACTCACATTTATACCATAAAAAACTTGATACCTCTCTTTCTCCACCAAATCTATCAACCCTTGAACATCCTTCATATACCTCTTACATATCTCTCTCTCACTATAAATATCTTTTCTTGTATCATCCATCTCTTGATATCTCATCAGACCACACTTTGTCATTTTGGTAGATAGTCTCACTAATTCTATCCCTATTACCTCTGTAGTTATTCACCTAAGATATAATATTTTTATTCCACCTTTAGCATCTCTATTGGAGTCTAAATCATGTTCTTTCACTAGAATTATCATCTTTATTGGAACTTAAAACTCTGGTTCTTATATATTAGTATTAAAAATTTATTTAAATGTTCTTGTACATTTTATGTGACATTATCATGTCTAATCATTCCTAGGGACATGCCTAAATATGACTCCTTCCAAATATTTATATCCATCTCAAAATGTGCTCGTAATTTATCCAACTTTCTCTCCATTTATTATGTTATTCTTTAACCATGTTCTTATTTGCACAATATTTCCTCCTCTTCTTGTGACTTTCTGTGCACATTATTTTCCTCATCCATTTTCTCATTCTATGCATTCCCCATTCTTGGCTCTTAAATCCACACCCTTATATTTAGTGGAAAAATAAGAGACAATAGAATATAGGTCATTTGAACAAGATCTATTGGCTCTTCTCACCAAATAATGCTAAGACTTGATGACAACTACCACAAGAGGGGGGTTTATTCTTTACACTTATGGATCTACAAGAACAATTAGGAGTTCCTAAAGTATGTTCAAAATATGTGTCTTACAATGAATATAAAACACATACACACAAGGATCCAAACATATGAACACGCCCTCACTATATTTTTGTGCCCAATTGTTGTCACTAGCAATGATAATACTTGTTAACACTATAAGTTATAGATTAGAACTAGATTAGATAATGAAAATGGACTTAAAATTCTTGATTCACATATGACACACCCCAAGAAATGAATCAATTAATCACTTAAGTGGCCAAAAATGAAATAGGCTATAAATGAAACTTGATAGTTTAAGGGAAAATTTTAATATTCAAATTGAGCCTATTCCCTAATTAAATTTATGTAAACACATGAGGCTGAAATTGTACCAATGACTAACACACATGAAATGCATAAATGATGGATAATTTTTGTATGATTTATACTTTTTAACTCATAATTCTCAATAGAATAGGGTAAGATATACTTTATATATATAAATGTTTGATCAAATTATCTTCATTTAAAGAGAATTATCCATTGGGAAAACACAAATGAGATGAAAAACTTAAATAACATGAAACAACTCATAGTTTATACAAGGTCGACACAATATTACACAAACACTCATAATGACATGAAATAAATATGAAAATACATTGAATATTTCACCCCCAAATGAGTCAGGGAATATGCTAAGATTCATGCACACAATACACTTGAGTGACTTAAAAAACGAGTGAACTCCACTGTAATAAATTAGTTGATGATTTTATAATCTTGTTTTAGTAAACTTACATAGTATATCAGGTCTCAATGACCAATAAATTTTTTATTGAAAATTCACCACTTATTAAGGAATTATCTAAAATGCCATAATCCACAAAGTACTGTGGATAGGAAAAACTTAAATGACTCTAGCATAATGACCAAACATAAATGATGTGCTTAGTATGGAGCTTAATCTATGATAAAATATTGGCCAAAATATCTAGATGAAAAAGACACTTCATCTAATTATAAAATTTTCCTCTTAGCTCTTAGGAACACTCGAGATAACTCCTCATTAATGAAAAATAAGAGAATTTCTTTCTGCATGTCAATGCATGACCCTTTCAACTTATTACCACTCTCTCTTGTGCATGCATAGATCACTAAAGGAACTGCATAGAGAATTTAATGAAAAGTGCCTACAGATCCCAAATTTTCTAATAAAATAAACCATTTATGATCAGATACATCACACAAAGCTTGCTATGGAACTAATCCCTACTTAAATTTATGCAAAGGCATGAGGCTGAAATTGAATCTATGGCTAACATACATTAAATGATGGAGAGTTTTTGTATCATTTATACTTTTTAACTCAAAATTATCAATAGAATAGGGTAAGATAGACTTTATAAATAAAAATGTTTGATCAAATTAGCCTCTTTTAAGAAGCTTTATCCATTGGGAAAACACAAATGAAACACAAAGCTTTAGTAAAATGAAGTAATCTTGACTTATGCAAGGCTTACACATTCTTACACAAATACTTATAATGCCAAGAAAATAAATATGACAATACACTAAATATTTAACCCTAAAATTAGTCCCAAAGATTTCTAAGAGTCATGCACACAATACACTTGAGTGACCTCAGAAATGAATGAGCTGCATTGCAACAAATTAGTTTAAGAATTTTATAATCTTATTCTAATAAAATTACATAATATATTAGGATTCAATAACCAACAAATAATTTATTGAAAATTCACCACTTATGAAGTAATTCTATACAATCCCAAAATGTACAAACCAATGTGGAAAGGAAAAGAGTACATACTACTAAAATAATGACAAAACACAAATGATGTGATTGGTATGGAGCTCAAGTTATGTTAGACTATTGGCAAAAATATCCAAATGAAGAATATACTTGATCTATAATTTTTCCCCTTGGTTCTCAAGAACACTCGAGATAATTCCTCATCAATGGAAAAATATGAAAGTTGTTATTTTCATGTCAATGCATGAACCTTTCAACCGATTACCACTTTCCCTTGTCTATGTAAAAATCATTGAAGCAACTACATGGAGAATGTAATGACAAGTTATTGCAAATTCCAAGTTTTATAATAAAATAACTTTTTTTATGATCACACACATCACATAAAGTTTTTTGTGAAAACAACAGTTCACATTTTTAATTTTAACTTCAGAGACATGCATTGATCACTTTGAGAATCAATAAAAAAACTTGTTGAACATGAAAAATTTCAAGCAATCAAGAGGATGTGGAAAGAATTAATATGTAGTGACACTTTATCATATGAATTATGCATGCTGAGAACACTTCATCGTGGATAGTAATAGTTACTCATCAATTTTAAACTCAACCCAAATTAATCAAATTCTCTCTATATTCTTGCCTCAGGTCGTGAAATAAGAAAGCTATAAACTTTAAATATGAATAGGTTTATGAACATGTATTAATTACCTTCAAACTTGAGATAATTGTGTAATTACTTTTGAGATACTTTCAAAAAGACCGACCATACTCAAAATGAACTCGTATAATCTAAATTAAGATTAAAAAAATAAACGCATAAAATACCATCATTAAATATTTACTATAACAAAATGATATAAAAATGCATATCAAATTTAATCCACACTATACCATCCCATTACCTTACATTCATAAAATCAATAAACCTGAATATATATTTTTAATCTCATTATCCTTAATCACATTAAAACACATAACCACTCATAATAAATCACAAAATCACAAAATGACTTAGCTTCCAAAAATCCCTTTATAATTTTGAGGATGTGTAGCCCTTTGAAATATAATTTTGAAAATTCCATACGTCCATGTTCTCTTCCCCTTTTTAATGTATGTTGTATTATATGGACCCCTGTGACTTGTACACACTTCTAACTTTTATTTTCTTTTGGACTGCTTTCTACACTATTTTTCAATGACATGTGGCACCTTTTGATAGGTCCATGTGGTGAACCTTGATTGGCCATGCACCACAAGCCTCAAAAAGTTCATATGATCATATTTGGTGCTCACTATCTCTGGAGACTCATGATATTTTTAACTTACCATAATATTATTTTAGATTGGACACTTTGTTCTAAAAAAATTTATTTTAATTTTAAATTGACTTTACTATTGTGATCTTTGAGGCATTGTGGTAAAAGATTATGATCAAGACACGATCAAAAAGTTTTCAGAACTCACCTTGGCTTGATCTGTATCTAAAAATAGATACTCACAAATTTATTCATTCCCTTTATATATTTACTTTGTACAGTCTAAAACATATGGAAATCACCGATTAGATTAGAGTTTAATGTGAGATCAATTTCGCCATTACATTTCAAAACTCGTCACAAACACTCAAATGTGAATTCACCTTAGGAATTAGGACTTATGCAAGGGGCGGTATTAGGTTCTTAATGTGACCATTTAATCAAGACAAATCCAAAGTAGATCATAATATAAATTGGAGTTGGAATGGAGCGTGTCAATAAGATTGAACCAGGAAATGAAAAATTTGAGGTAAAGGTTTTTTTTAAACATTTGGAGACTATATTGTGAAAATTATGGGGAATTTTGTATAAATAATATAAATATTTGTAAAAGTTTTATATATTTTGAACACAAGGACTTCAATATGTGATAAAATATTTTGGAATCGAGCATCCACTTCATAGTTATTAGATTCTTCTTCTATATTTTTTTGTTGAACTTTTTTCCTTAACGCTGGCTTATCCTATCAGTTTTATATCATCTATTGTTATTATTGATGTATATCCATTAATTTCATCATTCTACATTGTTTCATTATAATTCTTTGTATCATATTTCTTGGTCTTTGTAGATGTAGGATAATCGCTAGCATGATTGGGCACAAAATGTCTTGGATAAGTGGGATTATTGCAGTAGAAGATTTTGGGCTCATGCTAGAAAAAATAATTTCATGTTGTCTAATTACTTTTTTTGTTTTTGTGTATACACAATAGTGGTTTCTCTTATTTCCTAAATTATAATCACTTTCAATTTGATTTTATAATAGGGATATCCACTCAAGTTTCTCTATGAACAGGACTTGGATATTGTGCAACAATCACTTTTAACATTCAAAATAATTTTCTTCTTCTTAAAATAATTTATTACACATAATTTCAAGTTTCTTTTTATGTCAATCATTTTAAAATAATGAACTCTATTTTGGTTCAATATTATTATCCTTACCCCTTCCTAATGCAACTTGCCCTTGTTGTATCTTTATTCTTCCCTTCTCTATGCCTAGTCTTTCCAACGGCCTACGTTGTGTTGGTCTAGATACACATGTTGTACCTTTCCTCCTTAACAATATCAATATACACCCAATATTATAATTATACCTTACTACCTTCACAAACATTATAGGTTTGATTTTCATATTCTCGCTATCAAAATCTTCATCAATTGACACCATACTTATTCCCATAAGCTTATAATTGCTTCTATAAAAAAATCTTAGTGCATCAATCACCCTAATATTTATCTCTACTCTTGGGAAAATATCCACTCTATTAAATGTATTATACAAATACTACATTTTCACCATATACAGTAGCTTTTCCCAACTCTTAAACCTTCCATTTACACCAACTAGACTAACCAAGGTGTAGTGATTTATCACACAAAATCTAATAAAACCATGATAAACTTGAAATTTTTTGGGTGTTTATTATACAATCATATTTGCACACATCCTTTACACATTTGTACCATTTTATCATTATCCTTTTATAGAGTTCAATCATTTAATTTTCACACTGAATGCTTTGCATTTCATTGTGTGGGATCTTGGTCCCCCAATTGGCATGAAATCAATATTTCCTTCTAGAACTCCAATTTATTTCATTAATATCAAAATTAGAGTCTTACCCCAATTGAGCTCATTTCCATTTTGATGTGTTTATTCATATTACATCACTACTTCATTTGTAATGTACTTCTCATAATTATATATAGACTTATTTAACGTTATTTCAAATGCTAAATACGAAACCTCTTTTGTGACTATATTCCACCTTTCAATGGACACTATTTTTGAACTAACAAGTCATTAGTAACCTTCATTGACTTTGATATATAATTATACACTTTCATCAGTGTGATCCATTTATTCATACCTAACATACTTGTTACTCTGTTAATCTATGGAATGCTTTTCATTGCTCTGCAGATATCTATCCCTTCATTCTTTAGTCGTATCATCTTACTAATCCATTTGCCTAATCTTTTTTAATCTTATCCCCATAATATTAATCCTTCCTTCATTTATGCATGTTAGCAAATACTTCACCAATTATTCTAGTTTCTCACATTATGGTAGTTTATTAATATGCAACACTCCTATAGGTTCCAAACACTTAGCTACATTGTTGATTCCTCATCTTGCCTGTAACATTTCTTGATACTCTTTCTTCCTATGGTTGAAATACTCAACAAGGCAAATCCATGAATGTGTAACTAGAGTCTAGTCAAATATTCCTTTTGGAAATGACATTAGTATTGTGACAAATGGAGGTTTTATTTTATTCATTTTCTTCACTGATAGAGGTTTGTCTATGGGTCTCTCTACTTCCCTTTGAGTTGGCTCTCCATATTTTTAGAGTCTATCTCCTAAAATGGATTTTAATGTTTAATGAATGTGGGATTAGTTTATCCCACATTGATGTACTCCTTAGTTATTATTCATCTTTCCATCATAGGTTCTCATGCCTTCTCCCTTGGCTACCAATGGAATTTTCAACCATTTTTCCATTTGAAACCCTTTCACCATCTGTACCAATTCATATTTAGTAGTCCTCCATAATATCTCCCCCATATACACTTTTTTATTTGTTTCACATAACCCAAAATGAATCCAATTATCTCCACCATGCAAAAATGCTCAAAATACTCACTAGAACTTTTGAATGCCCTGACTTCTCTCTCTCTTCACAATTTTAATTGCTTGAATCTTCTTTCTATTTGGATTTTCAAAAAATTAAATTAAAAATGACTATTTATAATGCACATTTTCCATCTTATATCATTTTATGCATTTAATATCTTATCTTACCATCTTTATTTTAATAGTTATGTCATCATATCCAATTGTGACATTCTCATTTTCTTCTTCCATCTCCTCTTTGCACATTATTGGTTCATGCACACACTCTCCTTGTAACTTTACCCTACACATTAAATTCCATGAACATGCTTCCATAATATGCACATCCTTATTATCACACACTTTCGTACATAGTATTATGAATGCTTTGTTACTTGTTTCAAATTTTATATGCACGTAATTTGGCATACTCCACCCATAATTGAGCCTTCTTATTTTTTTCTATGTATTTTTATTTTTTTGTTGTAATTCCTCCATTTCTCAATTCTTTTTATTAATTTTCTCATCTCCCAAACAAATTACACACCAAGTCCTATTTACCATCTTCTCCATTGTCATAGCATATTTACATACCATGTTTCACATCTATTTGATCCAATTGATAGGTATTTCATTCATCATTCATGTTTAGTATTCTTTATTTTATCCCACACTCTACATTTGGAGACAAGATCCATTATTATCACACTTTAAAAAAGAACCCCTCCTAAATATTCTTATACATCTAACATAAGGGCCCTTAAAAATCCATTGCTTAACTCGTTCAAATGGATTTATAATATTACCTATAAACCAATAAACATGCTAATGAAAATAACATGCTAATGAAAATAAGCTACAAACCAATAAACATTTTTGTGTTGCACTTTTTTCTTGGAAATTGTCTTATTTATATATTCCCCCCACACATCATCTAAAGTAAATTTGGAGCATATTACCATCTAATCTTCTTTGTAATATTTCTCTAGGGTTCCATAATAATTTCTTCTCCTGTAATATTTCTCTAGGGTTCCATAATAATTTCTTCTCCTATCCTCTTGAGATAATTAAGTTAGTAGTGGTTGGTTTCCATCTACTAACTTTCATTATCTTAAAATCATGTCCCATACATTTTTCCCTTTCCATCAATGTTTCTTCCTCTTTCACTTTCTTGGACCTCACATCCTTATTCTGAAATATACTTGGTAAAACCTTCCTTGATACATTTTTTACATATGCATATTTATTACATAATTCTCCCTATGGTTTACATTCATCTTTGTTTGGTACATTTCCCTCTTATTTATATACAATTATCTTCATTATCTATTTTTTCCCTCTCTTCTCCATCTCCTTATTCAAAATGATTTAATTTCACTCATAAAACTTATGTGCTTATGGTTACTTGATTATTTATTCTTCTTAACTTGAGGTTTATTCAATGGTTTTGTTATTGTGCATGGAACCCATCTTTGCACAATATTTTGTTCCTTCTTTTTACCCTTCTTAGCTTTGTGATGACTTTATAAACCACTTATTTTAATAGGTGGGTATTTTATTTCCATAATTGTGTGTATTTTTGCATCATAACTTTATATGAGCCTTGGAGCCATCAATAACATAGCTATATGGTAGTTTTTAAGGTGTTTTATTTGCTTTTACAGTTCAATGATTTATCCCATGTATAAATTCCTCCCTTCGTAATACTAAATAGATTGTTCTCTTCATAATTTAAATATATCCATTTTATATATGCTACACCATGGATATCATCTATGGAAATGCAAAATATTTCTTCCACATTATTAAAATTCATATAGAGCTATTTAAAGTGCATATTAGCTTGATTATCATAGCACCATGATATTCCAAACAACATAAGATAATTTCCATCTTCAGCCATCTCTATCACCTCAAAATTTATCTATAATTCAATCCCCATAATACCCAATTATGCATTGCAAAAGACTTTAATAGGTCTTGAATTTGTCCTATTGGCCATGAATAACACATTGTATAATGTCTATATTGATGGCTTCCCCATCCTTTTCTATGACTCTTTAGTGAATATGTTAACTTCCATGCATATATAAATCAATATATTATTCATATCCAAATCAATGATTAAATCTTGATGATATGGTGTTTTTATTACTAAGCACTATCAAAATGAACCACAATCTATCAGGATGGGCCATGATCAAGAATTGGTGAGATTTGAACATAATACAATCTTAACATGCAAAAAAATAAAGACTTGTCATAAAAGAGGAATCGACTATGAGTAGAATAATAAATTATTAATTTAATTAATAAAAATAAATTTGATGAGAGGTAAATAAATAGGTAGAGAGGCATAAATCCACTATATTTGGAAATTTAAACACATGCTAATTTCTAAATGGATAGTGAGCACCATGTGTAAGATGTCAACATTGGTTGGTAAATGTCAAGTGTATCCACACCAACTAATTTGAATATAAATTAGACACGTGCATGTGAAACTTAATGACCTCATTATTACACCTAATGAACTCAATATTACACCTAATCAAGCTAAATATGTGTAGGAAAAAACCTTAAAATGGAATTAAAAAATCTACACTAGCACCTCCCTTAAGTGTAGCTTAGGTGGGTATAATAAGTGGGTTCTGACAACAAACCCTAATTAGGTACCCAAATACATAAAAATTACCCATAAGAATAGATAAGCTCCACCTATAAGTAAAGAGAGAAGAATATAGGACTATAAACCCCCCTAAAAGATGATGTTGAAGTATCCCACACCCCAAGAGGAGCTCAAAAATGAATATACTTGATATTGGTGAAGGGTTTGGTGAATATATTAGCTATTTGATCCATAGTCTAACAAAATATGAGATCAATGACCTATCTATGAATGAGATCCTAAATGAAGTTCATGTGAATCTCTATGTGCTTGGTCCATTTATGTTGGACTAGATTCTTAAAAATCTAGATCGTGCTTTGGTTATCACAAAAGATGACTATGGGTTGCTTGAAATGTATACAAACTTAGTAAGAATCCCCTGAAACCAAATAACCTCAGTAACAATATTGATAACTCCTCTGTATTCATCCTCAGTAGATGATAAGGTAATAACATTATGGTTCTTTCTAGACCAACTTATTAGACCTGAACCAAGTGAGAAACTCTATCCTGAAGTGGACTTATGATGATGAATATTGCCAGTCCAATTTGAATCTCTATATCCAATTAAGTAAACATCAATTCCTATCAATAATGAATCCCAAAACCATGAGTACCTTGAATGTAGTGGATAATTCATTTGGCTAATTTCGAGTGCAACTCATGCAGTGTCTACATAAACCTGGAGACCATACCCACTACATATCAAATATTAGGTCTAGTTTGAGTCAGATAGATAAGGGTGCCAATAAGTTATCAATAGAAGGTAGCATCAACCAATGGAGAAGTACACTCAACCTCAAGTTTGAATCCAAAAAAAAAGGGAGTTGGAGATGGCTTATAGTCAGCCATGTGAAATCATGCAAGAAAATAAAGAGCATACTTGGATTATGCAATGGTAATCCCTGAGTCTAAATATGAAATCTCAATACCAAGGAAGTAGTGAAACAAACCCAAGTCAATAATGGAGAATCTATCACGCAAAGTAGTTTTCATTGCTACAATAGATGATGAAGAACTCCCTGTGATCAATATGTCATCAACATACAAAACTAGCATTAAGAGTGAGTCATCTTACTATAAAATGTAGACATTCTTATTAGAATAGAATCTAGTGAACCCAACTATGAGGAGGAATGAATACATCTTGGCATACGAAGCTTGAGGGGCCTGTTTGAAGCCATAAATATATTTTTGAAGTATGCAAACTAAGGAATAATATTTCAAAAAACTTTATGGTTGGTCCATATATATATTATTCTCAAGGTCACTATGAAGAAGTGTGCTTTTCACATTCATCTGATGAAAATCCTAATGATGAGTTGTGATAATGGTAAGTGTGAGTCAAATAGAGTTATCTTTATAACTGGTGAAAATGTCTCAATGTAGTCAATGTTAGGAACTTATGAAAAAATATTTTCTACCAATTGTGCTTTAAAATTATCCACTAACCCATATACTATTTTTTTCAATAGATACATCTATATAAAACAAGTTTCCTTCCCTTATAAAGGGGAAACAAATACCAAGTGTGGTTCCTAATTAAGGATTTATGCATTGTTGTATCCCACTTAGGAGTTTAAAAAGCCTCATGAAATGACCGTGGATCATAGGCAGTGGTAATGAATACTTGTGGAATGCCCTAGAACTATGAATATTTTTACATAGCATTTGATGGATACCCAACCCAATCACTTGCACTTTGTAGTGTCTGTCTAGCCCATAGAGCACCCAAAGTTGAAGAGTCAAGATGAGATTACTAAAATTATAAAAAGTGACTAGGAGAAGAAATGTAAATCCCTATCTTTACTCTCATCATCTAAACTATAAGAAGAATCCTCATCATTATGAATCTACTCAGGGTGATTTGCATCATTAGAACTATCATAAAATCCTAGTGAGTCCAATGAGGAGGGAGAAGTGTCAAGTGTGGATTCTGAAGAGCCCTCTTAGAATGAACACTCCTCTCAATGATAAACTCATGTGTGGTAGGATGAATAAGTTTTTATCCCTTAACACCATTTGGATACCCAAAAAAGATGCAAATCCTACTCTGTGGATCCATTGCTTTACATTTATTCTTAGGAATGCGGGTCATAGTTGGGGATATAAACAATATAAAGTGCTTAACTATGGGTTTCTAACCACTCCAAGCTTCAAAATGAGTGATTCCTTTTAAGGCTTCATGAGAAACATGATTCTATATGTAATATGCACAGTTAATGGCCTATGCCCAGTATTAAGGTGCAAGATATTTGGAGTGTATCGTATAATTTTTGATTTCTTTCAAGGACCTATTCTTACATTTTGCCACACCATTATGATGAGGACTATATGGAGATTTATGTTGTAAATAAATCACTTATGAAGTATAGAACTTCTCAAAATTATGGTTAAGATACTCTTCACCATTATCTATGTGCAAAACCCTGATGGTTTTCCATGACTATTTATCCACAAGAGACTTGAAGTCTTGAAAAAGATAAAAAACTATAGACTTTTGTTTGAGAAAGTACACCCAAGTATACCATAAATATCATTGTGAACAAGCTCTAAAATCTGTGTAACTCTTCATGATTTTTTTTTGTCATACTTTTATTTGGGATGTTTACCAAGAATGCAACCCTTGTAAATACCATCATAAAATTAGACATGAGGCAATCATGTAACCATATAATGTTGATTGAGTTGCTCTAAGTAGTGATAGTTAAGATGACCAAATTTATCATGCCATAGCTTACTCACTCCATCTAAGTGAGTGAGTGGTGCATTAGAAGGGTGATCAAGAACAAAGTGAGAAAGTGTACAATCATGATTGGTGATTTGCTTTCCTAACTACCACTGTATAATTATTGTGTAACTCTGTAATAACTGCAAAATTTAGGGTAAACTCAACTCTCTTACCTAGGGTAAATTTTAGTGGCGAATATTCATTAATTCATGAATATTCTATTTTAGATATTTTGAATCTGGTGATTTTTAGGGTGCAACATATGACCCTTTCACCTAAAATTTTGGGATGTTATTTTTTTGAGGGGTCAACATGCCAATGATTTACAATAATTATGGGGTTATCCATGTAAATCACCATCTATATATAATCCATATGTTCCTAGAGGTTTCAAGTCATGAATTACCATCAAAGTATCTTTTTTTACTGGATTGCAAAGATAGAGACTTGAGGCTACACTCTATCATTGGATTTATTTTAGCACCTTGACCTCCACTAGCATTATTTCACATGATGCAAATCAGATGCTTGATAACATGGTGTCATGTGGTGGCAGTTTAATGAGTGATGACAACCTATCATGTGATGGTAATCTGTTACATGATGGAAATATACCACATGATGACAATACACCATGCAGTGGTAATCTGCCACTCAATAGCGATGTGCCACATGATGGTAACCAATCACCTAGATACCATGTCCCATGCAATGAAACTCTGACAGTAGTGTGTCATGTGGTATATCTATGCAATATGACTATAATCTATTGCTTGGTAGTAAAAGGGAAGCTAGTAGCAATAAATTGATCGATAACACATCTCAAGTATCAGGAGGTACTAACAAGGCTAGAACACCACAAAAAATACCAAAAAAATGCAATATCATGTCTTATTTTAGAAATCTAAGAAAATGAGTTGTGCAAACCATAGGCAATTCAAACATAGGTAATTCTAAATCTTTTTAAAAAAATATCAGTTAATTTTTTTTCAATATAAAATAATAGTAAAACCATTTCAATGCAAAAATTGACATGGATATTGAAACTATTTCATTAGAAAGAGTTAATCTCAATAGCTTCTCACCACCTGAAGATTTTATTGATGAAATGAAACCCATAGAAGATGCACCTCTAGGCACTTTATTAGAACATATTCCTTTTGGCACTCCACAAGATAAATGCATTCTTTTTAGACACAAAATTTTGTTGAAAATTCCATTCAAAAAAGTAGAGAGAGGAAGAGAAGTACATGGACAATAATAAGGTCTTTTCAAGTTGACTGGGCTATAAAATATCCATTTATAGAACCTGTAGACCTAAAAAATGGTAATGAGCCTCCAATAGAATGCAGATATATAATTTGCAGTTGGAAACTTGGAAAAGAACACAAAATGCAACTTAAATTGGACACAATTGAGAAACATTGTGGGAATATATATATATATATATATATATATATATATATATATATATATATATATATATATATATATATATATATATATATATATATATATATATATATATATTAGTGAAGCACCCAGATAGACAGATAACAAGAACATATAGATGGAAAAATGGAAAAGAATGCATGCATGTCAGATATGCATGTGAATACAAAAATGTTTAGAAATGACAAAAATATCTTGTTGAGAAAGGGGGAACTATAAGAGTGTAATTTGGAAAAGTTATGCAGTCCAATCTTATTTTCCACATTTAAAAAAGGGGAAGACCCATTTTTGATTTTATAGATTACAAAACTTTGTTCAACATAATCAATTTCTAGATATTCCACAGTCACATTGGTCAGATATAGTGCTTGGGAAATGTCAAAATGTCTAGCCATTATTGAGAAAGAAGATTTGAAAGAAAGTGTTAAGATATCACTCTTTATCTCTCTTTCCATTGATAAGGTCACTGCAATTGACAACATAGTATGGGTTTGCATGCATGTGAATACATTTAAAAACTATTCAAGGCAATCTCATATTTTAGTTGTCCATAAAATGGTAGAAAATTATAATGTAGAAAATATCCATAAATTGGTTGTATCCAATTTAAGAGAAAGAGATGGGATGGATGTTTTTGCCATAGCTACAAAGTTGGTGTGTGTTGGTGTTGATGGTGCATCAATGATGTAGGGGCATAGAAAAGGTCTTTGTGTTTGCCTGTAAACAACAATTTTTACCTTTATGATTCCAATCCATTACATGGCACATATGATGAATCTTGCTTACAAAATTGTTAGCACATTTAGTAATGTCATAAAAGTGGAAGAGTTTATTCATGATTTACATGCATACATGTTAAATAGCCCAAAAAGATTCATGAAGTTACAAAAATTTGCAATTGGGGTGACATATGGTAAAAAACTACTAAAAGATGTGGAAACCAAATGGATTTCCATGTATGAACCTGCCTGCAATTTTTTTGAGGAATATCCATCTTTGACAAGGTTTATGTATAAATATCATAGGGAAGTTGACATAGAAAAAGATTTTATGTGTCATTTAATAGATTTAAAAACTTTACTCACATTATAAGGTATTTTTCCAATGTTGAAGGAAATCAACTATTTAATGAAACATGCCCAAGAGAGATCTATCTATATTGTTGACTTCATACATTTGAGAAAACTTGTATGTCAATGTTTAGATATATTATACACATTGAATGAAAGCTTTCATAGACCTATTTTTATAACCTGACAAAATTTGACTAATTTTTAGAATCTAGAGAGTTATTTTAAATTTAATATACATTATCATCTTTGTCTCATGGTAAATGGCATTGAGATCCCAATGCACACATGCTCTAGATGACTCGAAGTTATGGGAGCTGAGCTTAGAGATGTACCTATTGTCAATCAGACTTGCACCCTTGTGAAGGTAGTTCCAAGCCTTCACAATCTACTGAAACATGGAAATAATCCTAGGCTATGGGTGGCCTAATTAATGGATTGAGTCTCTAGATTTTAAGGGCTAGCTCCCTTTGGTATATCAATTAGGATCTCTAATCTATGCTATAAACTATTGAGAAAAGGAAAAAAGGGAAACTTAAAGGAAAAATCTTATCTAATGATGGTGATACACCTATATTTTGGTTCATCCACTCAATTTGAGCTCCTAAAAATACTGATTAGACAAGAAAAACACTGAACTTTCAATTCTAATTGACTCTTATGCATCAATATTTCATGAAAAGGTTCTATCTAGTGATCAAATATTGAGGGAAATGAGGGAATAAGCCTAATTATAGGCACTAAGCAACCACTTACATCCACTCTAACTTCAACCAAAAGACATCAAAGATAGAACATGACCTGCATAATCGAATCAACTAGTAAATAGGTAAGAATCAGGCCTTGACAATGAATAAAATTCTATCGCATATGAAAATCAATGACATGAATACACTATGCCAACATCCTAGAATATAAAAATAGTCCTATTTATCTGAAAAGGTTACAAAACTCAAATTTTTGTAGAGTCTAATCTTGCCAAAAGAGGATATCGATTCAAGGCCGAAAAGACAACTTATATATAAAAATCATTCACAAGCAAGAGATTGATGATAAAAATAGAAGATGAGATCAACTCCCCCATCTCACAAGTCCAACTTGAGCTATCAAAAGATAACACAACCTTTAAATAATATTCTTTTGTCTTATGTCCTGCATGAAAATCTCTTTTGCATTGAAAATGATGGAGAGACCTTTTCATAATCATTATATTAAATTCTTCAAAATTCATCAAAAATGTATGGATCTTTGGTAATTCAATTATCTCCATGCATGATACTACACCAATCTTCAAACACTTGAAGCTGAGTTGAAAGTGTTTGAAAAGGCTTTGATTAGCAAGATAAACAAGAGTACATGCATGAAATTCTTTATTAAGATTAGGTATGCAACATTGAAACTCCATGTTAGCTCCTTGAACAACCATCTAACACTAAAATTATTGAGCCCTTCATGCATTTGGGTCTCCCTTTGGAACTGAGATAGTCGTGCTTGAAGGTAGCTGCATGTCTTTTCCAAGTGTGAATGATTTAATTATTGCATTTATTATTTGGCATGCTCTTTACTACAATCTTAGACTATATATCTTTTTATAGATGGAAAATACAACATACTTATCAGTTTTTTCATGTTCATGCTCAACTTGGATGCATCTAATCTTACTTGGGTCACTCTACATGTTTTGCATGTGAGTTGTGGACCATGTCATAGGAGTTGAAAGGAGTCTTAATTATCTTCTATTGATTGGCTATCAAAATCCTACTAGAATCCTTTTGAAAACCTAGCCTTTTCTCATCCATTGATCTCCTTGCCATAGAATGTGCTTATGCCACTTCTCATTGATTAATTAGCCCTTTGGATTTGCTGAGCATTTAACTTGATCTTGCTTCATTGATTTGCTTCAAGCTAATTCCTTTAGGCTATTTTCTTCTATCTATTCCCACAGACTTTCCTCTTTATTCATTTCCTTTGGGCCTTTTCTTTGAAATTATTTCTTTTAGACTTTTCCTCTGGCTTATTTCTTCAGAAAAATTGTCCATGGCTTTTCTCTTTGGACCATTCCTTCAAAAAAATTGTCTAAAGGAATTCATACCTTCTGTCTATTTCTTTCAAGATTTTTTGCTGAAGGAAATCCTTCAGAAATATGTGAAGTGCATTTGCCCTTTTGAAATTGTCCCTTCATATTTTTATAAATGGTCTTTTAGATTTTGAAAAGTGGCCCCACATTTTCTTAGAAGTGCCCTTCAAAGTTTCTTTAAAAGTCCTTTTCTTAGAGAAAAGTACCTTTCAGAAAAATTGTCTGGTCCACTTTGTCTTTGAGAATGCATTTTTTCAAAGGGAAGGTACCCTTTGGCTTTTCTGAAGTGCACCGTTCATAAATTCGAAAAGCCCCTTCAAAATTTTTGCAATGCCCTTTCGACCTTTGGAAATGCCCTTTAAATTTTTTGAAAACTCCTCTCAGAAAACTTGAAATTGACTTTTTTGAAGGAAATGAACCCTTTTAGAAAAGTTGAAATTGATTTTTACAAAGGAAAATAACCCTTTATAAAAGTTTTAATGAACCTTTAGCTGAAATAAATGACCCTTCAGACTTTTGGAAAAGTCCCTTCAGAAAATTTAGACTAGCCCTTCGGCAAAATCCTCTGGCAAAATTGAAATTGTCCTTTCAAAAACATTGAAATTGACTTTTTCAAAGGAAAATAACCCTTTTTAAAGTGTAATGGTCCTCTTTCCCTTCGAAAGAATTGAAATGGACAATTTGCTGAGAGAAGTGAACCTTCAAATTTTTGTAATGGTCCTTTCTTCAAAAAAGTTACCTTACCCTTTTGAAATTGTCTCTTTGGGATTTTTGACAAGGTCCTTTTATAACTTTGCAATGGACCTTTATAACTTTTTCTTTGAATAAAATGTCCAAAGCAATCCCTTCAAAAAATATGTCAAGTCTATTGGCTATTGAAAAGAACCCTGCAGACAATTTGAACAAGCCTAATTTCTTTGGACTTATGAAAAGCCCATTTTGCAGAGAAGTGCCCCCCAATAAAACTATTAAAATGGACCCTTTTTAAAGGAATGAGCCCTTCATAAAAACTACAAATACCAATTTTTGACACTTGGACAAAAAGACATGTTTATGAAAAGTTTCAAATGATAAGGGTTGCAATTTGACTTGTGAGGTCAAAATTGTCAACATTTTGGTGACTCAACTGGGAAGCAATCCTACTATGCTTAAGAAACAAACCATTTACATGACTCCTAGACTGACAAATTAGATCCATGACTGCAAATTCTTTTTTGACTTGGCATGAGACAACCTTCATCCTCCAAAATAAGAAGCAAAACACACAAAATAGGAAACCTAACTAAAAAAATCAAATATGAAAACAAAGCACTTATTTGAGACAAAAAGAACTAAACTAATGTGCTTAAACAACACTTGGAGGAAAATAAACAAACTAGCTATGTACAAGGATCCTAGCTCCTCAGTAGCAATGTTTTAAATGTATCCCATTGATTGGGATTGGAAGCTCTTCACCATCCATCTTTGAAAGTTAGAAGACATTATGGGATTTACAGTTGGAAATAATGTATGGGCCACTCCAAAGGGATTCAAACTTTGTGTGCTTTCTTAGTTTAGCTCGATCCTCATCTCATTTGAGGACCAAATCTCCTTCTTTGAAACTTCGTGAAGAAGCTCCTTTATCAAAAACTCTCTTCACTTGCGCTTGATGAATTTCCATGGCTAACATGGAATGATATATTACCTCTTATAACTCCATAAGATCAACATACCTAATCTCCATAGGCTCATTCTCCAATAACTCAAGTTGATGCATTAGTTCTAAAGTATGAAACTTAAGAGAAATGGATAACCTTGCTTCTTTACCATATAGCAACTTGTATGGAGAGTTGACTATTGATATTTTGTAGGTGATCCTATCAACCCATAAAGATAAGTTAAACTTGAGATGCCATGACCTCTGATTGTCTTCAATAGTCCTTATGATATTCAAAAGGTTCTTATTTATAGATTCAATAAGGCCATTGCCTTGTGGATAATAGTTTGATGAAGTGCTAAGATAAATCCTATGTTGGACAACCCATTGGCTGATCCTAGATCCCATAAAATCCATTGCATTATCAGAAATAATAGTTAAAATAACTCCAAATATAGTAAGTAAACCCTTATAGAAATCTAGAACATTGGTTTCGTTTGCTTCTTTCAATGCCACTGCGTCTGTCCAATGTGTGAAGTAATCTATAGTAGTGAGAATCCATTTATGTCCTAAACTTGAAGGAGGATTTATGAGACCAATAAAGTCTAATCCACATTTGATAAAGGTCTGATCCATTGCAATTGGTTGAAGTGGTAAGGCTATAAGTTTCACTTTTCCTACAAATATAGCACACTGTTTGCACTTCCTAACCCATGCATGACAATCACCAAATACACTAGGCCAATAGTACCCACCTCTTACGATCTTATGGGCTATATTTCTTGTGAAAAAATTTCCTCTACCATGTCCATCATGGAATTCTTCAAGTAATCTCTGAGTTAGGCTTGGATCAATACACCTTAGCAACATGCCATTGATATCTTTATTGAGAAATAGACCATCAATAATCAAAAATTGGAATTGATTTCAACTTGAAATATATTATTTTTGAAGCATTTAGATGAGAGGGATAAATACCATATTGGAGATATATTACCAAGTCATGAAACTAACTGAAAGGTGAGGTATGACCAATTGTAACCTCTTCATCATTTGACACCAAAACAACCTCATTAGTCTCTTGCAATTCTTGATCTAGATGCTCACAAAGTCCTTTGCCTCTAATCAGATTTGTGACCTTAATTTACACATCATACTCCATTACCTTGGTTATCCAACCAACTCTCTTCTCATTTATATCTTTGTTCAAAAGGAACTCCTTGATACTTGAATGAAAAACTATTAGGTGTATCTTATTGTTAGACACCAAGTATATAATCTTTTTAAGAGACATTATAACTAAAATTACATGTTTTTCAACAAAAGAATACCTTGTTTCATACTCTTCCAAGCCTTTCATAAATAAGGATATGGACTAATCAAAAGCCTCATGATTTTGTTGCATAATAATGCTTGAAATGGTGTCCATGTTAGCATATGTATACAAAATGAAATCCTTTGTGAAATATGGATTTATAAGTGTAGGAACACTAGCTATGACCTTCTTAATATCTTTAAAATTTTTAACTCCTTATTTGAACCAACTGAAGCTCTGATTCTTCTTTAGCATGGCTATAAGTGGCTTAGCTAAAATGGAAAAATCTAAAATATATCTCCTTATGAAGTTGATTTTCCCAAAGAAGCTTTGCATAGACTTTTTGTGCTTAGGCAAGGAGAGTGTAAGAATGAAGTCTACCCTTTCATAATCTATGCTTAGACCATACTTTTAAACCACATGTCTAAGGATATTACCTTCATGAACTAAGAAGACACACTTTTTGGGATTTAGAGACACCCCAAATTGCCTACACCTTTTAAACACTTGCTTGAGATGAACCATGTGATACTCTGTACTCTTGAAAACACTATTATATCATCTAAATAAACAAGTACAAAATTGTTAAGAAGGCCTTGTAATTCCATATCCATGGCTCTCTAAAAGGTTGATCCATCATTAGATAAATCAAAGGGAATCTTTTTGTATGAAAAAGTCCCCCACTTGGTTGTGAAGGCTGTCTTAAATTAGACCTCTTCCTTGACCAAAATCTGATTGTAGCCACTATATCCATCCAAAAAACAAAACCTCTCTGAACCTACAACCAACTATAAAATTTGTTTCATTAATGGTAATGGATAGTGATATTTAAGTGAAGCCTTTTTCAAATCATGGAAGTCAACACACAATCTAATCTCACTATTATTCTTCTATACTAGAACAAGATTTGCCACCCAAGTTGAGTGCTTAATTGGAAATATAATAACTAATTCTATGAGTTTGTAAAAATCATCTCTCATCAAAGGCTCAAGCTTAGGATTAATGAGCCTTTGTCTTTGTCTCACTGGTTTAGTTTTAGCCTCTAACTCTATGGTGTGTTGAGTGAAACTTGGGTCAAATCCCTTGAGATCAATATATTGACATGAAAATACATCAGAAAAACTTGTGCATAACTCAATGAAAGCCTCTTTTTGTGAAGGAGTGCATACCTTACCCAACTTCAAAAACTTACCAACTAGAATCTCTACATTGGCATAGTGCTGTTCTTTTGTTGACAAGGATGACTTTTCCTTCTTTAACCTGTGATCACAATTGAAAATGTTCTCAAGTGTGAACAATCCCTTGGGAAACTTATTTGGTTTTAGTTAAACAACCTGATCACCATATTTCTACAAATACTTTGATTGGTTTCTTGAAGAAAACTCAGCCTTGTCTTACAAAAATCTCATAATTTGATTGTCAGCTTTGAAAACCTACCAATTCGCATGATTATCTAGAATAGAAGGCCTTACAACCACCTTTATATGTGACTAATTTTTTTCACTCTTTATATCATATAGAATTCTAAATTATGACCCAATGGCTACCAACCTATCTACGTGTTTATTCTTGCCTCTTGGTATTGCCTGAATGTTAAAAGCTTGAAAATATTCAAGTAAGTCCCATATTATATGCTTGCAATATTTAAGAAATGAATTTTTACATACATTTAAACCTCTTAATTTGTGAATAATAAGTTAACTATCATCAAAAACTTACAAGGAATTGACTTTCATCTTCTTAGCCCACTACAAACTGTGAACTAGTGCTTCATACTCAGCAACATTGTTTGAACAACCAAACTAAAATTTAATAGAAGAGAAATAAATTTTATTTTTTGGAGAAAGTAACATAATTATATATCTAGTACCATGTTTATTACTTAATCCATCAAAGTACAATTGCCACAAACCTTCACTATATTCATCATCCTTAACCATGGTTAGAATTGGTACATCATTCTCATGAAGGCAATACACACCTAGTCCTTATTATTAAATTAGATTATAAGGATCATGTTCATGAAAAGTGGAATCCCAATCATCAATAAAAAAATTTGGAACTCCATCTAAAGGTGATCCATTTTCTACTCCACTAGTTTTTAGTATATCATCAAAGATGATACAATTAGTGTTCACAACACTTGGCATATATGGCTCCATATGGAAATGTGTAATAGGTTAAAAATGAATCATTACCTTGGTAAAATACATGGTTATAAAAAATAAATAAGTCCAATCAGATGATAAGTATCCCCCAATATTTGAGGTGAAGTCCCTTGAAAGGCACATGACAAAGTAAGGAGGCAAGTCTACCATAATAACATCTTGCTGAATAGTAACATTAAGACAAGCATGTAATGTAAATTTTAGATATCTGATTATGACTAATTTATTTTTTGGTGACCCATGTAATTATAATACCCCCTTAGTATTTGGATCACAAACAAGGCCAAGCTTATTTGCAATTTGTTTAGGCATGACTGTACTACTATCTCCACTATTCACCATACAGTTGTGAACCAAAGTATCACATACTATCAAATAAAGGTAGAAAGGAGGAGATTTTTATTTTAAATCATTTATATATACATTTTACATCTTATTACTTACTTTTCTTGTTGCTTAGTTGGCTGGTCCAAACTAGCTAAGACAACACCTTCTTTCTCAACCAGTTTTGGAGACAATTTGAGAGTTGAAAGCTCTTAGATGAGCATATATTTTTGTCCTAAGATGGAAAGAGAATACCAAATAATAATTATAATATTAGAATTCTTCATATGATCCACTATATTAAACTAATATCCACCAACCTTTGGTTGTACTTTATGAAGAACTGGTTGCTTACGAACTAGAGGTATTCGATGAACTTTACTAACCTCTATAGTCTGATTTTTTTGAGTTGTATGGGTAGAAAGTTGTTATTTTTTACTCTTAGAAACAAAATTATAAGTACTTAAAGTATTTTTCACCTATTTATCCTCATCAATGTCTCTTTTTTTATCTCTAGTTACAACTGCAACTTGACCACTTGTATTGTTAGCTTCGACACCCTGAGTAAAAGCAACATGATCATCCACTTGCCAATTTACATTAATGACATAAGGATTCCCTTGAACTTGTTGAGTCTCTACTTATGATGCCAAAATTGTATCTTTGTATTGAACTCCTTGAAAAGAAAACTCTTCTTATGTCATTTGTGGCATAGTGATGTTTTGTGCACCAAGGCTTGGTTTTGAGCATCATTGAGATTTGAGGACTGCCAACCTAAATCCTGCATCAAGTTATTTTAAGGTGGGGTGGGAAGAATGGAATTTGAATTTGAATGAGAATTAGGATCAAAGGAAACATAAGGCTTACCGAGAGTTATGGCTCCTTGTGTTTGATAAGGTGGTCTATTCTCTCTAAAACCTTGATAAGGAGGCTTTTGATCTTTGAAGGGATGATAGGTGGTCTAATTTTGTTGTTGATAAGGCCTATTAGCCTAATATTATTATCTCTTGAGTTTTAATATTTCATTCTTAAAGGGTTGTAACAAGCTTTTCAACTCTCTTATCTCACTAGCTTGACTAGTAGAGGCTGTAATTTGAGCTTGAGGTGGTGGAATAGGGGCTAAGGATGGGATATAAAGAATTTAAAGGGATAGTATGGAATTTATTTCTAGAAATATAGGCATTTTATGTCTTGGATAAATATTACAAACTTGTATCAAACTATTCTATGTCCTTATTGTAACCTCATAAACATCTGACAAGGTAGTACCACCCATTGACTATATCATCACACTAATGTTAGAGTTAAGAGCTTTAAAATAGTATAAAAATGCATATATAGGGGATGGCCTAATCAACATAGGTATTCTAGTCTATGTATTTTGCTAATGAAGAACTCTGTTTATGGCAGTTAATTGCTGAACTAAAGATAGGTGATCATATTTGTCCTCAAATTGCTTGAATAAGGCTGCACCTAATTCATCCCAGGTAGAAATGGAGTTTAGTGGGAGGTTTTTATACCATTAAAATGATTTTCCTTTTAAAGAATCAACAAAAAATCTAATAGCAACATTATCCTCAACAACATTTTGGATTGAATAAAGATTAGCTACATCTTGGATATGCTCAATAGGAGTTGTTTGATTTTCTCCTAAGAAGAATGGGATAATTTTAAGAGTAGACATAGGAATGTCATCAAATTAGGATAGATTCAATGGAATAACTCTATTGAATGGAACAAATTCCTGGTTTCTAAAGGCCTTTTGGATAGTGGGGACTGTAGTGCCTAGAATAATAGGATAACCAGGGGACAAATATTTATTTTGAGGATATGGATTTTCCCTCCTAAACCTTGATCTCTTATATGAAATAAATTAAAAATGAATACCTTTACTAGATAACCTTGTGTTAACCTTTGGCATGAAAGGATGGCTTGAATGGTGATATGAACCTAAAGATTTTTAGCTTGTGATGAAGATGAATATTCTCATTTACTGCAACTGCTTCTTCTCAGCTTCAAACTTATTTAGATATGCAAAGAATTTCTTTGAATTTCCATAGAGCATGCTAAAAACCATTGTCAATCAGATTTACACTCTTGTGAAGGTAGTTCTAGGCCTTCACAGTTTGTTGAAACATGGAAACAATCCTAGGCTGTGGGTGGCCTAATCAGTGGATTGAGTCTCTATATTCTAAGGGATATCTCCCTTTGGTATATCAATTAGGATCTCTACTCTACGCTACAAACTTATAGGAAAAGGAAAAAAGGGAAAATTAAAGAAAAAATCCTATCTAATAATGGTGATACACCTTTATTTTGGTTTATCCACTTAATTTGAGCTCCTAAAAACATTGATTAGACAAGAAAAAGCTTGAAATTTCAATTCTAATTGAATCCTATGCATCAACATTTCATGAAAAGGTTCTATCTAGTGATCAAATCTTGAGGAAAATGAGAGAATATGCCTAATTCAAGGCACTAACCATCCACTTACATCTACTATAACTTTATCCAAAAGACATCAAACATAGAACATGACCTACATAATCTAATCAACTAGTAAATAGGTAAGAATCCAGACTTGACAAGGAATAAAATTCTATCACATATGCAAATAACTGACATGAATACACTATACCAACATCCCAGAATCTAAAAACAATCCTTTTATTTATTTGAAAAGGTTAAAAAACTCAAATTTTGGTAGAGTCTGATCTTGCCAAAAGAGGATATCAATTCAAGACTGAAAAACCAACTTATATAGAAAAATCATACACAAGTAAGAGATTGGCACTGGAAATAGAAGAGGAGATCAACTCCCACATCTCACAAGTCCAACTTGAGCTATCAAAAGATAACACAACCTTCAAATAATATTCTTTTGTCTTATGTCTTGCATTAAAAGCTCTTTTGCATTAAAAAGGATGTAGAGCCCTTTTCATAATAATTATATTAAATTATTCAAAATTCATCAAACATGCATGGATATTTGGTAATTCAATTCTCTTCATGCATGATACTATGCCAATCTTCAAACACTTGAAGCTAGGTTGGAAGTGTTTGAAAAGGCTTTGATTAGCAAGATAAACAAGAGTGCATGCATGAAATTCTATATTAATATTAGGTATGCAACATTGAAACTCCATGTTATCTCCTTAAACAACCATCCAATGCTAAACTTCTCAAGCCCTTCATGCATTCGAGTCTCCCTTTTGGAACTGAGAGATTCATACTTAAAGGCAATGACATGTATTTTCCAAGTGTTAATGATGTAATTAATACATTTATTATTTGGTGTGCTATTTATTGCAATCTTAGACTATAGATCTTCTTATAAATGGAAAAAACAACCTTATCAATTTTTTCATGTTCATGCTCATCTTGGATGCATCTAATCTTTCTTGGATCACTCTGCATGTTCTATATGTGAGCTATGAACCATGTCATTGGAGTAAAAAGGAGGAATCTTCATTGTATTTTTTTGATTGACTATCAAAATCATACTAGAATCCCTTTTAAAACCTAGCCTTTTCTTATCCATTGATCTCCTTGCCATATCATGTGCTTATGTCACTTGTCATTGATTAATGATCCCTTTGGATCTGTTGACCATTTGACTTAATCTTGCTTTGTTGATCTATTTCAAGCTAATTCCTCTAAGCTATTTGATTCTATCTATTCCCATGGACTTTCCTCTTTGTTCATTTCCTTTGGGCATTTTCTTCAAAATTGTTTCTTTCAGACTTTTCCTCTAGCTTATTTCTTTAAACAAATTATCTGTGGCTTTTCTCTTTGGATGATTCCTTCAAACAATTTGTCTATAGGAATTCATACCTTCTGTCTATTTTTTTTGAACTTTTTTCTTGAAATAAATCCTTTGGAAATATGTGAAGTGCCTTTGCCCTTTTCAAATTATCCCTTCATATTTTTGTAAATGGTCTTTCAAATTTTGAAAAGTGCCGCATCCCTTTTTTGAGAAGCCCTTCAAAGTTTCTTTAAAAGTCCTTTTCTTTGGGAAAATTACCTTTCAAAAAAATTGTTTGGTCCACTTTGTCTTTGAGCATGCCTTTTTTTGAGGGGAAGGTACCCTTCAACTTTTCTAAAGCGCACCATTCAAAAATTCAAAA
Organism: Torreya grandis; assembly: GCA_037957365.1. Classification (NCBI taxonomy): domain Eukaryota; kingdom Viridiplantae; phylum Streptophyta; class Pinopsida; order Cupressales; family Taxaceae; genus Torreya; species Torreya grandis. The sequence continues at coordinate 1,549,967 of JARHVA010000154.1, forward strand.
AGTCCCTTCAAAACTTTTGTAATGCCCTTTTAGCATTTGGAAATGCCCTTCAGACTTTTTGAAAAGTCCTTTCAAAAAAATTGAAATTGACTTTTCCAAAGGAAAATAACCCTTCAAAAAAGTTGTAATGAACCTTCGACCGAAAGAAATGACCCTTAGAACTTTTGGAAAAGTCCCTTCAGAAAATTTGGAATAGTCCATCAGAAAAATCCTTCAGCAAAATTGAAATTGTCCTTTCAAAAAAATTGAAATTGAGTTTTTTGAAGGAAAATAACCCTTCAAAAAAGTGTAATGGTCCTCTTATCCTTTAGAAGAATTGAAATGGACCATTTTCTTAGAGAAATGACCCTTTGGATTTTTGTAATGGTCTTTTCTTCAGAAAAGTTGCCTCACCCTTTTTAAATTGTCCCTTCAATATTTTGACAAGGTCCTTTCAAAAATTTGTAATGGACCTTCAAAATTTTTTCTTTAGACAAAGTGTCTGAAGCAATCCCTTTGAAAAATATGTCAAGTCTATTGGCTATTGAAAATAGCCCCTTAGATAATTCAAACAAGCCTAATTCCTTTGGACTTATGAAAAGCTCATTTTGCTGAGAAGTGTCCCCTAGGAAAACTATTGAAATGGACCCTTTTGAAAAGAAGGAACCCTTTATAAAAAATACAAATACCAATTGTTGACACTCAGACAAAAAGGCATGTTTATGCAAAGTTTCAAATGATAAGGGTTACAATTTGACCTGCGACGTCAAAATTGTCAACAATGCTTGTGACACATTTACTATATGATACTATTTTGTCTAAAACATGAATTAAATTGAGAAAAATCTCATAAAGTTTAGTCACTGAGATCAGATAACATTTTTAAAGGGATGAGTTATTGGAGGGCATGGGAGTTATGAATCCCATTTTTTAGAAAAGTGTTAATAGTCAAGAACAAATCAACACATTATTTCAAAAATACATGAGTACATTGGTTCTACATTTATATAGATCTTTAGAAGTGAATGGAGTTCAGATTAATGGTATTTTAAATAAACAGTTACTTACATCTTAGTCAACATAGTTTTGGATTATAATGATGGATAAATTTTAGTGTTTAAGTGAAACAACAAAAAATGGTGCCATTACTCATCTATGGAAATTTTTTTATCCAAGCAAAATTTTACAAGAAAGTATTAGTGAATATTTCACATTATATGAACTTGCTCAAACAATGATTTTGGGTTCTGTGGAATATGAGAGAGTGTTTACTGCATTATCCTTCATGAAGTCAAAACTTAGAAATAGATTGGATAAAAATTAGATACTTATTTGAGACGATATGTTTCACATTATTCTGTAGACAAGTTTCCATATGATAAAATAGTGGCAACATGGAGTTCTCTAGTGGAAAGAAGAGGCGTGACTAATACAACTACAAATAGAGATGAAGAGAACACTAAGATTGAATACGGCACTGGCATGGTAGATGTGAATCACACTTATGATGAGCAAGTTTCTCAAGGATTGTTTTAGCTGCCCAAATTTTAGCTTGATAAGTATGGAAATTACTATTTTATAGAATATTTCTTATTTTTTCATCTTTAAATACTTTAAATTTTGTAATCTATTTCCTGGATGTTACATTCATGAATCTTATTCAATACTTTGGAATTAATATTTTTTCCCTATTAAAATTTTGTATTTTAAATAGTACTTTATCTTTGCAATGCATGTCATTCATTAACAATCATAATTTTGATTAACATTTTATAGAGCATGACAATACTGAGATTAAATACGACATTGTCATGGTAGCTGTAAATCAAGCTTACGATGAGCAAGCTTCTCAAGGATTATTTTTGCTATCTTGCTTGTAGTTTGATAAGTATAGAAATTACTATTTTCTAAAATATTTCTTATTCAATCTTATTCAAATACATTAATTTTTTTAATCTATTACCTGGATGTTACAATCATGAATCTTATTTAACACATTAGATTTAATATTTTTTGTCCGTTTAAATTTTTTGTGTATTTCAAATAATATTTTATCTTTGAAATTCATCTCATTCATCGAGTAGCAATCATAATTCTCATTAACATCGTACAAAGAATTTCAATTTTCTTTATAGCATTCATTGAAGCATATGAGTCTTATGTCTAGACATGCATGGTGTACCATTATTCTATTTCATGTTTGCATTAGTAGCATTACACAAATATATAGCTACAATCAATCAATTCAATGCTACATCTACTAGAACACTAACAGTGTAACAATGCATTCAAATCTAAAATTACTAGAATAATATAACACTAAATATGCATTCAATAGTACAACTACTAGAACAATATAATTCCATAGAATATTTACTCTATAATTACAATATTCAAATACTAAAACTACTATAAATATTTTACCTATAGTTTACATATTTAACAATCAATCAATCATTTAATGCATTCCACACTACAACTACTAGAACAATTTTACAATGCATTCAATGCTACAACTATTAGAACACTATAACACTAATAATGCACTCAATGCTACAACTACTATAATAGTTTAACAATGCATTCAAGGTTACAACAACTAGAACATTATAACCATGTATTCAAATGCTACAACTAGTATATGTCAACTACTAGAACATTAAATCCATCCATACAATATTTACTCCACTTTTTCTCCTACTAATGCATTTACTATTATAACTAGTAGAGAAATATAAATCCACAGAATACTTATTGTACCATAGGCTATTTTTCCTACTACTTTAACTATAAATATTTTTCCTATGGTTGGGTTCACATATTTCCAAATCACACCACAATCAATGCATTCAATGCTACAACTAATAGATTAGTTTAGCAATGCATTCAAGGATACAACTACTAGAACATTATAGCCATTCATTCTAACCATAAAAACATAACATCCATAGAACATTAAAATTGACCACTAGTATATTTCAACTACTAGAACATTAAAACCATCCATAGAATATTTATTCTACTTTTTCTTCATAGAATATATAAACAATGCATTTGAGGCTACAACTACTAGAACATTATAGGCATTCATTCAAACCATAACACCATAACATCCATATAACATTAAAGTTGACCACTAGTATATTTTAACTACTAGAACATTAAAACCATCTATAGAATATTTACTCCACTTTTTCTTCATATAATATATAAAGTTGACCGCTACATTATATATATATATATATATATATATATATATATTAAAATTATATAGCTAAGAGTATTTGGAACAAATGTAAATTATAATTTAATAAAGCAAGTGTTTTTCAAATAAACATGATATAAACTATTTTAAATAATAAAAACTATCATTGCCAATAATATAAACTTAGATAAATCAACATATTTTATGGTTGTGACTCTCCTCCCCCTAGCTGCTTGCCATCCCCACCCATGAAAACTCCTCTATCTAGACCTACCTATGAATACGCCATTATCACTCCCTCTTACTGAAGATCCTCTAGAGCAGAATTCATTTGTGTAAGAATCACCCTCTCCTCATTCACTACATCTATTGAAAAAATTGTAGGATCCAAATATATTTTTTGCTTTAATAAAATATTGGGATCCATACCATGCTCTTTAATTATCTTCTTCAATGTGTTGTTTTGTTTATTTAATAGAACCAATTTTTCCTTCAATGCAATTGTCAGGGAGATACTTTTTTAGGCATTTTTCAAATGCACATTAAGAAGATGTTATTCTTGCTTCAAATTTTCATATTTTTCATGTAAAAATAAATAATAGATGTGTCAAGCACATACAAAGGTATTATAGTAATCAAAATACATGTTACAGTTAAATTTTTTTACCACCGCTTTATCCTTCTCTTCTTGGGCAATGGTAACAAGGTTGATATCTTTAGCCCATTCATTGAAATATGCTTGGGATTATTCATTTAAATTTTCTAACCTATTTATCATAATATCTAAAATCCTATCATTATAAACATTGTCTATAGAGATCAATCCAGATTGCGCTTGCTGAAACAAAGCATCAATCTTTGAGGGTTCATTTTAAATAAGAGAAAACAAAATCACTCTTTGAGAGTGGTTATGATAATAGGCATTGATTTATTTGATAAAATATTTTGCCCTTATATCCCATTTTTTTAAATCATTAAATTTGTCAATAACACCATGCTTCAAATTTGCAAAAAAAATTATTAAGGGAATCCTCAAAAACATTTACATTATTTGTGTGGGGTGGGGAAGAGCTAGCTACAGAAGAGGGAGACACAAGAGGATCTTATGAAGGCACATTTAGAACTTGAATAAATTGATGTGGATTAAATCCACCAACAACCAATGTGTTAGCTAAATATTTTGTCACCAACTAACTGATGAACAAAATAGGTAGTTTCAACCACAACATAAGGAGATTGGTCGACCAAGTGTGTAGGTTTACCACATCAAAAGGGGACAAATCTCTCATCTCATTAAGGGGAGGTTCCCTATGAAATATGAGGGGCTAGATACTATAAATATATGAAGAAAATAACACTTAGGGGTAGGAAAACACTATCCATCTCTCTTTTTTTAGAGATGATGTTCAAAAAGAAAGGAGAAATTCAGGTGAAAACATTGAAGGCACTTCTCTTCTTTCAGAAGTGGTCTTAAAACAAACAACATGAGTTCTTTTTGATAAGTAACAAGTAACTAGTAACAGGGGGCGTAGTAACCAATAAAAAAAGGTGTAGCACAAAGTCTCCACCTCGACTGCCCAAGAGTGAAATACAAAGGATAATGGGGGTAAAAAGTCATCACAAGATCCTTTACATAGAAATAAACAGAAAACACACTAAAGACAATGGTGGCAGCACAAAGTCTCTCCACAGTTGGCTTCAGGATACCTTCCTAATTGCTTCCACTAGTTATACTTATTTCATCAAAAATGGAAAAAAATGCATTTAGGAAATAGACATAAGAACAATCTCCTAAATTACACAAGCTATTACAACACAAAGTCTAGAAGTAACCTACTTTCTCATTCATATAAATAAATATGATCAACAATCTAAACTCAAAGTCTTAGTAATCACCTTTCAATTTTGGTAGAGTTTTGTTTCTATAACCAAAAATATCTCCTTTGCATAAAAGAGGAGATTACAATATATAGCATCCTAGAAAGACTTGGCACTTTGTTTCATGGAACGGCCCATGCGGCATTCAATGCCTTGAATGCATTTTTAGTTCAGTCAAAGAGGCCATGCTGGAATAGGGCATCTACCTTAACTATGGCATGTCAATTCATCTCAAAATATCTTTTCCTCTCCATGGGTCATTTGATCTTTCTCCCAATAGGTACGCAACTGTCCCCTCACTTTCCAGTTAAGGAAGAAAAATAGGCTGCGCCTTTTAATGCTTGTGAGCTCAGATGTCTACTTGGTGGACTATTCCACCTACTATAAATAACTCTTACATAGATATTTTTGGTCTTTCCCTCTTTCCTATTGCAATTTGAGCTCTCAGGCTATCTTTTCCCTTTCTGCTGGCTCTTTCAGCTCTCTCTTCAGCTGGTCATTGAGTTTGTTTTTAGGTTCCGCACCACATTTGAAAATCAATAGATAATTCATTACCCTAAATTTGACATCCATGAGGATGTCATTTGTTCACTGGTTTAATGGTTAGGGTGGCCTTCTTGGCTCCTTGGCTTTGAGAAAGGTCCATTTCCTGGTCACCGAGAGCCCCCGCAAGGGTACATGCCCTTTGGGGTTCTTTGGGTGGCCTTCTTCTTCAAATCCTTCAGACAAAATTTCTGAAGGAAATCTTTCCTTTACCTTAGCCACTTTATATTGGGCCTTTTTATTTCGGGTGAATTCCTTCAAAAAAAATTCTGAAGGAATTCCTTTAGACTTTTTGTCTGAAAAAATTCATTCTTTCTTTTGCGATGGAAAATCTTTCCGAAAGACATTGTTTTTTGCCTTATGAATTTCTTTGAACAAAATGTCTGAAGGAATTCCTTCGGGCATTTTGTCTAAATAAATTTTTCATCTCTTTCCTTGAATAAATTTGAAGGAATTCCAACTTTTCTACCTTGTTCACTTTTTTGAAAAAAACCTTACCCTTTTAGTGTTTTGCAACGGTCCATTTTGCTCATCACTCACCCTCCGCAAGGGCTGTTTGGTCTCCAAAATTACCTTTCAAAAAAGTCACAAAGGTCCTTTTGGCACCTAAGTGCCCTCTACAAGGGCACTTGTCCTTCAAGCTTTTGGAAGACTCCTTTGAACTTCCCATTTGAACCATTTCTTGAACCATCCCTTTGAACCAAACGTTGATCCAACCCTAAAATTGCCTAAGTGTTGGGAACTTGTTTCTTTCCTACAAAGTCTATAGAAATCAACCTACGGAGTCCATAGAAACAAGCCTATAGAGTTCATAAAAATTAGCCTACAGAGTCCATAGAAACAAGCCTATAGAGTCCATAGAAATTAGCCTATAGAGTTTGTAGAAACAAGCTTGTAGAGTCTATAGAAATCAGCCTATAGAGTCCGTAGAAATTAGCCTGTGGAGTCTGTTAGCTGAAAACTCTTGAATAATGGAGAATTTAAATATTCAGAACAATTTTTTGAGAAGGGAAAAAATAATTTTGGCCTGCAAGACCAAAATAGTTCATATGTTGTCCCAAAAATGAGTGACAAATTTTGGGAACAATAGCTAGATCCAATTGGGGAACTTCTTTCAGTTGAAATTTTGAAACAGCTGAGGGGAGTAGAAACTAGAATCTCCAGTGCCTTCAAGTATGCCATTGGGCTACAGAGTCATGCTACCCAAAAAATAAAGGTGCCAAAAATGAAAATGAAAATAACAAAATAGAGCTAAAGACTATACAAATATACATATGTATAGATGATCTTATCTGATACTTCAAGAATTGAAGTGCTTCAGATGCTGCCCATTATGAGGTAGAGAAAAGGGCATACCATCTTGATACTTCAACAAGAAACTATTTTCACCATTGAGCTGATGGATAGTAAATGGGCCTCTCCATAGGGAATTAAATTTCCCATGCATTCCCTTTGATTCTCTTCTCTTGTCCCATAACAAAACTTGATCTCCAATCTAGAAATCATGAGTTTTTATTTTCTGGTCGAAGAGCTTCTTCACCATACTTTGGTGCATAGCAATTTGGTCCACCACCATAGTTCACTACTCATCCAGCTCAGTTAAGCACATGATCCTTTTGTCAATGGAGCTTTCATATGTCTGATCTTTGACCGTCTTTGCCAATTTTAGTGCTGGTAATTCTAGGGTGATTGATATCTCTGCATTGAGACCATACAAAAGTTGGAATGGTGACATATCTATCACCCTCTTGGGTGTAATTCTATCTTCCCATAAAGCATCAACCAATGCTTTATGCCATGTTTATTGGTTGTCATCCACCAACTTCCTGATGATGGTCACCAGGTTCTTGTTGCTTGATTCTACTTGGCCATTCCCTTGTGGAAAATAATCAGAAAAGTGAGAGAGGGTAATCCCATAGTAAAAATAGAACTAAGTGATCTCATGAGAAGAGAAATAGGATACATTATCTATCATAATCTTGGTTGGGACCCCAAACCTAGAAATGATTTTTTCCTTGAGGAAATCGCATACCACTTCTAAAGCAACATGCTTGGTTGGAATTGCTTCCATCCATTTGGTGAAGTAATCTGTGGCTGTGAGGACATAATCATGTCCAGTGCTTGAAGATAGATTTACAACACCAATAAAATCAATTCCCCATTACTGAAATGGCTCTTCTATTACCACTGGCTTGAGAGGCAGAGCAACTAACTTGGGTCTTCTAATGAATTGTTGGCACAGTTCACATCTTCGTACCCATTTGTATGCATCTTGAAATAGAGTAGGCCAGTAATACCTGGCTCATAGAATCTTATGGGCAGTTATGAGAGTAAAAAAATGTCCTCCACAGGCCAGATTATGGAAGGAATTTAAAAGTTGTTTCTATTGTTCTTTATCCATGCAGTGAAGGAACACTCCATCAAGGTTCGTCTTATACAAGCCTTTGTCCCATAGGACAAAATTGACAGCTTTCAATTTAACAATCCTCCTTTTTTTATGAGATAGGTGAGCGGGACACTCACCATAAGTAAGAAAATGAGCAATACTTGAATACCACTCATTCGTGGTGGAGATGAAGAAGACTGTTGGCATGTATTCTACTTCTGATTCTTTATGCCATGCTTCTTTGGGTCTATTGTCAGTAATCAATTGGCAGAGGCCCTTTCCCCACACAAGCTTCATTGGTTTGATATCAAGATCAAACTCCTAAATTTTGGCAATCTAATTTCCCATTTTTTTTCCAAACTCATGCTAAGTTAATATAGATTTAACTGTGGTATCACGAACTAAGACAGTAACATGTGAATTCAAGATGCAAAAATAGAAGTGCTTTACTACCTTTACCATTGCGTAAGCATACTTCTCCATGTTTGAATACTTTAGTTCATGAGATTTGAGATGACAAATCATGAAGGATATGGGAGATTCCACACCTTCTTTATTCTGTTGAACGAGAATTGCTGAAAGTGTGTGCTTGGAAGCATAACTATACACTATGAAATCCTTGGTATAATATAGACAAATGAGAATTGGGGCATGGGCAATAGCTGTTTTGATGTCTCAAAATGCCAATTTGCCTTCTTCAGTTCAGCTAAAAGTGGAATTTCCCTTCATCATATTTAAGATATGGCAAGTCTTCTCTATGAACTTGGGGATGAACCTTCGTAAAAATTCACTTTTTTGAAGAAAGAGTGAACTGCCATCTTACTTGTGGGCAGATTAATCTCTTGTATGGATTTGACTCTTTCTGAGTCAATCTTTATGCCTTATTGAGATACAATGTGTCTGATAATTTTACCTTCTATTACTCCAAAAATAGACTTCTTGGGATTAAGAGAAATGCCATTCTGGCAACATCATTCTAGCCCTTGTTGCAAATGGCATACATGATCAGGGTGATGCTTGGAAAAGATGGTCAAGTCATCAAGGTATACCACAATGAACTTATCCATTTTATATTTGAAAGCAAGGTCCATTTCTCTCTAGAAAGTGGCACCATTATTTATCAAGCCAAATGGCATTCTTTGATATGCAAAGGTGCCCCAAGGTGTGGTGAAGCCAGTCTTGTGCTGGTCTGCTTCACCAACTTCTACTTGATTGTACCCTGAAAAGCCGTCTAGCATTGATAACATCTCTGAACTGGTCACTGTCTGAAGAACTTGGTCCATGATGGGCAGAGGATAGTTATCCTTTAAGGATGATTGATTCAAATTTTTGAAGTCCACACAGAGGCAAATTTTGCCATTCTTTTTCCTCACAGGAACTATATTGGCAATCCATGTGGAATAATAGATTGGGAAAATTATTCTAGCATTCAATATTTTTTGTATTTTAGACCAAATAGTACCTGATATATTTGGATTATACTACCTAGATTTTTGCTTGTAATGTACTGAATCACTCTTGAGAGGAATTTCATGGCAAATTTATTTAGGCTTGAGTGACTTCAGATCATCATAGGAGTAAGCCAAAACATCTATGTACTAGTGGAGCAGAGCAGTGAACTTGAACTTTTCTTTCTGAGTGTAGCACTTCCCAATGTTCACCATCTTGGGATTTTCCTTGGTACCCAAATTTATTTGATCAAACTCCTGAGAGGAGCTTGAATCCATTTGTTGCTATTTGATGAACTTGTCGTGCTTGTTAAATAACTTCTCAAGGGAAACGAATCCTTTGGAAATTTTATTCCCTTTAAGTTGTAGGAATTCTTCACATGCGTTTGAATTTATTTCAGGGGCTAGTTCACTACCTTCAAAGTGGTGCTATTTGAAGCTGCCTTTTTGTTCCAAGAAGGCAATGATTTGGTTGTCACCATTAAATACTTACTAATGATTGACATTGTCAGGCATACTTGGTCAAAAAACTAGTTTGATAGTGTACCTATTTCCCTTAAAATTTAGATGAAGAACCAAAAGAGTTGCTAAAATAGCCTAGCTAATGCATCCGCTCTATCATTGAATTCCTTGGGCATTGCATAGATACTAAAAGCATCAAAGCTTTCAATTTGATCCCAAATTAGATTGTGGTTGTGGTGCAATCTCATTTTTGGTTTGGAACAGGTTTCTCACCTGATAAACCACCAGCTCAACATCTCCTTTGGCATGAAAGAGCTTGATGCCCTTGTCTTGAGCAGCCTTCAACCTAAGCAACAATGATTCATATTCAACAATATTTTTAGTATTGCTGAACTGCAACTTATATGTAGAAAGAAAAATATCTCCTTGAGGAGATATCAACACAATTCTAATTCTTGAACTGGTAGAGGAACAACTGCCATCAAATTCTAGTATCCATACATCATCAAAAGTTGACCTTACCTTATATTTTTCTTCATTTGGAGGGGAGGATTGCTTAGGGATTCCTTTGAGGTTCTTTCTTCATCTATGTGAGCTAGGCCAAAAGGGCATGCACATCTTCTATAGGCTTGAACCTTGCTTCAAAATTAGTTTTGAGAGTGTTCTAGTCAGTCATTGATCGAGCCTACAGATGATAGAACTAGTCTATAGTAGCTCCTTACAATTTTTCCACAAACAGTCTGACTGCTATGTCTTCATACTCCATGCCTATCACACCACAGGCTATGCTGAAAGCTGTAATGTGTTCATTAGGATGAACTCTCCCATTACCAAATAATTTGGGGAAATTCTTCCTTAAACTACGTGGTAGCTCATGTAGAGGTGGAGTTAAATTGAGTGGGCCAAAAGAGTTACCCCAGGGGCCTTGAACTGCTATGATTTGATTATGGAAAGTGGGGATAAGAAATATAGGTGGAGTATGTATAGGCAAAGCTCTACTAATAGTAGCAAAAGAAGCTTTACCTTGTAGTGGTGACCTGGTATGGGTAGGAGGAAGACTCCTAGTTTGTTGAACTATAAGTTATGGAGGAAACAAATTAGGTGAAAACACTAAAGGCACTTCTCTTCTTTCAGAAGTGGTCTTACAACAAACAATAGGAGTTCTTTCTGATAAGTAACAAGTAACTAGTAATAGGGGGCATAGTAACCAACAGAAAAAGGTGTAGCACAAAGTCTCCACCTTGACTTCCCAAGAGTGAAATACGAAGGATAATGGGGGCACAAAGTCATCCCAAGATCCTTTATATAGAAACAAACAAAAAACACACTAAAGACAATGGTGGCAGCACAAAGTCTCTCCACAGTTAGCTTCAAGACACCTTCTTGATTGCTTCCACTTGTTCTACTTATTTCATCAAACTAGACAAGAAAGCAATCAAGAAATAGACATAAGAACAATCTCCTAAAGAACACAAGCTATTACAGTGCAAAGTCTGGAAGTAACCTACTTTCTCATATAAAGAAATATGATCAACAATCTGAGCTCAAAGTCTCAGTAATCACCTCACCATTTTGGCAGAGTTTTGCTTCTATAACCAAAAAGATCTCCTTTGCTTTGCACTTTGTTTCATGGAATAGCCCATGTGACATTCAATGCCTTGAATGCATTTTTAGTTCAGTTAAAGAGGCCATGCTGGAATAGGGAATCTACCTTAATTGTGGCATGTCAATTCATCTCAAAACATATTCTCCTCTGCATGGGTCATCTGATCTTTCTCCCAATAGGTACACAACTATCCTCTCGCTTTCCAGTCAAGGAAGAAAAATAGGTTGCACCTTTTAATGCTTGTGAGCTCAGATGTCTACTTGGTGGACTATTCCACCTACTAGAAATAACTCCTACATAGATATTTATGGTCTTTCCCTCTTTCCTATTGCAATTTGAGATCTCAGGCTATCTTTTCCCTTTCTGCTGGCTCTTTTGGCTCCCTCTTCAGCTGGTCACTGAGTTTATTTTCAGGTTTTGTGCCACATTTGAAAATCAATGGATATTTCATTACCCTAAATTTGACATCTGTGGGGACGTCATTTGTTCATTGGTTTAATAGTTTGGGTGGCCTTCTCGACTCTTTGGCTTTGAGAAAGGTCCATTTCCTAGTCACTGAGAGCCCCCACAAGGGTACATGCCCTTTGGGCTTCTTCAGGTGGCCTTCTTCTTCAAATCCTTCAAACAAAATGTTTGAAGGAATTCCTTCAGACTAAATGTTTGAAGGAAATATTTTCCTTTGCCTTAGCTACTTTTTGATGGGCCTTTTTATTTCGGGTGAATTCCTTTGAGCAAAAGTCTGAAGGAATTCCTTCAAAATTTTTGTCTGAAAGAATTCGTCTTGTCTTTTGTGGCAGAAAATATTCTCAAAAGACATTGTTTTTTGCCTTATGAATTTTTTCAGACAAAATGTCTGAAGGAATTCCTTCGGGCATTTTGTCTGAAGAAATTCTTCATCTCTTTCCTTGAACAAATCTGAAGGAATTCTAACTTTTCTTCCTTGTTCACTTTTCTAAAGAAAACCTTACCCTTTTGGCCTTTTGTAATGGTTCATTTTGCTCATCACCTGCCCTCTGCAAGGGCTATTTGGTCTCCAAAATTGCCTTTCAAAAAATTCACAAAGGTCCTTTTGGCACCTAAGTTCCTTCCGCAAGGGCACTTGTCCTTCAGGCTTTTGGAAGACTCCTTTGAACTTCCCGTTTGAACCATTTCTTGAACCATCCCTTTGAACCAAATGTTGAACTAAATGTTGATCCAACCCTGAAATTACCTAAGTGTTGGGAACTTGTTTCTTTCTTGTAGAGTCCATAGAAATCAACTTGCGGAGTCCATAAAAATAAGCTTGCAGAGTCCATAGAAAATAGTTTGTGAAGTTCGTAGAAACAAGCCTGTAGAGTCCATAAAAATCAGCCTGCAGAGTTCATAGAAACAAGCCTGCAGAGTCTGTAGAAATCAGCTTGCAGAGTCTATAAAAATTAGCTTGTGGAGTCTGTTAGCTAAAAAATCTTGAATAATGGAGAATTTGAATACTCAGATCAATTTTTTGAGAAGGGAAAAGAGAGTTTTGGCCTATAGGACCAAAATAGTTCATATGTTGTCCCAAAAATGAGTGACATATTTTGGGAACAACACAATGGTCTACTTTAAATGCCAAGAAAATCCTCATCTAGATCAATCTACTACAAACATGTAAGACCATCTACATTTTAAAGGCCACCAATAGAGAAATTCAAGAAATAAAAAATCTACAACATGCCTTGACTTTGTGCAAGGAGGGAGATTTTATTTTCTATTGTTTGAATCTGGATGGGTGGTGGGGGTGGTGGCATACTTTAAGGTCTCATGACAAATGTTGGGTGGACTACAAAAAAATATTTATTCAAAAATGGTAAATTCAAAAACATAAAATCAAAGCAAATTCAAATTGAGTCTATTAATGTTATTACGTATAGGGGTGACTGCATCATCTATTTTGATTGTCCTTACCAGAGTTATCTCTTCCCCTCTTGGCATCCTTATGGGAGTTGGCTTTCGCTATCTCAATGCACTTGTGGGAGTGACATTGGCATTTTAGAAGTGACTACAAAATGAGTAAATTATGTAGTTAATCAACTAGAAAATTCTAACAAACTTCAAATCAAAATGAAAGTTGTAATGGCAAACATTGATGGTATTGTGTGGAAGAATCCTCAATAACAATGATATGAGAGTCAACTATAAAAAATAAAAACCAATATGAATATTATTTTTTTCCATTGAATAAAACAAAAAAAAGACATTAGAGAAAATTTGGGGGAACTTGCAAGCAAAGATGAAACATAATTAGTTCTTGGGAATTTTGTAATTCAAAAGGAATTGAAGGAAGACTCTATGGACTGGGTAACACCAGAGCCCTTTGGAGCACACTGACCTCTACTTGCAACCTATTTTCTTGTGTCATAGACATGTACTATCACCTGTAACAAACAACATGCTAAAGAATGTTAAAATTTGAAATATAGATATAAAGCAAAAAAATGTGACTTGGGAAAATTAAACTTACTTCCTATTTCTTAAGAGATACAACATTAGATTTCATTTTTAGATGAAGGGTAGTGGAAATAGCAGTATTTTATATTTCATATAAAGCCTCAAAATACAAGGCCATAATGTAGTTATAAGAGGAAATTGTGCAAGTGTCCTTTGAGAAAGAAAAATTCAATTATGCCCTATTCCTGCTAGAAATAACGATGCACCAGTCAAAAACAACACTTGAGAGAGAATGAATAATATAGTAACAACCTAGAAAGGAATGTTTGATGGTCTTCCCTGCAACACAATTCTTTCTTGAAAGAAATGAACAATAGATTTGAGAAATGGATTGGTGATATTTTATATAAGAATCCCCCTTTGATTTTGATTAGATATAATGAAAACATAAGTAAAACCTGCAATTGAATTAGGATACCAAACTATTTATAATAAATTACTCAAGTATAATCAATAAATGTCTATTTCATTAATAAATTCAACACTTACTAGCAGTGTCAATGGACACTTTGTAGATTGACTCCAAATACTTTTTATCATCATTAGATAACACAACCTTGGTGCTCAGAAGACTTGCATTATAATGTGGAAGATGTCAGGGAAACCCCAGAACAATAAACATGCTCAAATCCCTACTGAGTCAGGATCTTGCTCTACCAATTAAAACACATGTGATTACTTCTTGTATTAGCAACTAAACACGGAATTATACCAGAATCAATAAGTAACTAGAAATATGAAACAACACAGGAATTAAGAGACAATACACAATTGCATTATATACATAGACGAATATACAATAAGGAAGATGCCACTTCTTCCTCCACCTCAAAGGTTCACCACACCTCAAGACCTTATTCCCTCTCTCTCTCGGTCCCAACAATCAACTCCAATACAGAATTGATGTTCACCTCTCCAACCAGTCAGTAACATGCTGCCAGTTCACCAAGTACACAACCGTACTCCAAGTAGATCCCCTGCTCTCTGCTACCTACAAATCACTAGACCTTACTCACCATGTAGACATCTCTACACCCCTGAAGAACCCTTGTCCTTGCCTCACTAAGTCCTTATGATTCTTCAATCAGTACTCCAGTGGATCAGCTCCTTGACCTTGCAGACCTTGCAACTCTCCCTGATCATACACACTCAGTACCCCTTAGAACTAGGAGGAGCTACACTAGCTCTCTCTAAAAGCTCTATGGCTTTCTAGCACACTTTTTCAATACAATCATGAGTCCATATATAGATCTCATCCAAACAATAATTAGACAATAATACAATAATTAAATCTGCAGCTCTCAGTCTAAGAATAGCTCTAAACATGCAAACACTTGGTTCGTCAACCAACTGCCCGTAACATACTCGCAGCTCAAACCATAGGTGACCGACGTCGGTCCCTGGCTGCCTGGGGGTGCCGACGCTGGCCGATCCATGACCGACATCGGTTGCCTTCCTGTCTCCCTCCTGCCGTCGTCGGTTGTCCTGATCGACGCCAGTGTCTGTGACACATCGCAACACTTCTTACAACCTCCATAACTTCTCCTGTTTGCATCCTGGTGAAGCTTTTAGCTCCACAACCTAACAGAAGACCTGTTAAATTGTGGATATCCAATGGAAAGGTGCCAAAGGATATGGTTTTGTTGTTAAAATAGACGTAGAAATGGATCTTGCTAAGGTTAAAATACATAAATAGAGATCATAGTAGGTTGTTATTGATAGCCATATCATATTATGGCATCTGCACTAGGCATCTAAGATGGCATTGATTGATCCACTCAACAAAGAATTCAAGCTCATACAACATGTGAAGGAAATCTAAAAAAAAAAAGATTTTTGGAAAAATAGTTCTGGATCCCTCCTGGTTGACTTTGAGTTTCCATGGATGTGGAAGCCATTGGAAGTAGGTAAGTGGAAGTAGGTAGGTTGAGTTAGAAGAAGGAAGGTTGAGGTGGAAGCTAGTAGGATGAGAAAAAGTTTAAGTAAAGTGTTAAATGAAGTTGCTATAGTGTTATTTATAAGTAAGGTAGGGAATCAAAGTAACTAGTTGGTATCATCAGGGACTAGCAATAACATCATGCCATTTAACAACATCATCATGCTGCAAAATTTCAACATCATCGTGCCACATGGTAGAAGTGATCCATGTGACAACATGGAACCACACAGTACCATGCCATTGGGCAATGACACTATTGTCACATGATAATATGGTGATGCATGGAAGTATAATTCTATGTGATAATATGGTGTCATGTGATAGTATAGTGTTACATGATAGTATGGTGTCATGTAACACTATGATATTTCATGGCATTATGTTGCTACATGGCACCATGCTACCACATGGGACTATGCTGTTACATGATAACATGGTGTCATGTAATAACATGGTGTCATGTGATAGCATGGTGTCACATGGCAACATGTTGTCATGCAACACCATTTATCACCCAAAAACATACTAATGCTTGAAAACATAATGATGAACAATAATTAATGATGCCCAAGAGTGGAATGCCATCCTAGCCCTTTCAATGTTATGACACCACAAAAAAACAAATGATGATTTTTCGCATGCTCTACACACTCTGATTCATCGATGGAGTCAATCTGATTCACTTAAACAAACCTAGGGGGGTTTTCGTTAAGGTCTCTTAAAGTGAACCCTACTCTTGCCTTATCTAATGTAGGTGATTTGATAAATAAAGGGGAGATTAATTGATAGTGAGAGAACATATAAAATATCTTGAAAATTTTCATTACTCACTTCAAAAAATCCTCTCCCATAAAATTATGGCAAAAGTATCATTACCTATCAAAATAGAAAGCATAGATCATGGCTCTAAGGATGAAAAAAATTATGTGATGAAGCCATGTGATGTGAAGAATCAAAATCAATAACCCATGTGGAAGGTTGAGATGCAACTGCAATAAGGGCCTTGCCTTTACCTTTCCCTTTACCATCATATTTTTCCTTAGATGACTATAGAGTTTATGAACTTTGTGTGATGAAATCAAGGACACATACTATTCCTCTCACTAATTTTTTCTAAGTGGTCTATCTAGTTATTCATACATTTATGTTCGTCATGCCTAGTTCTCTTACAATAGGAACATTTGATTTTCTCCATCTTAGGTTTGTAAACTGAAGATGAGGTCTTAGCAGTTGTTGATTTTGATGTAGCATAATTTTTCTAATCCTTCTTTTGATTTTAGTATTTCTTGTTTTGTTTCTTATCCTTACTACTTAAAGCCTTATATTTTTCATGACTAACAATTAGGACATGAGACTTAGAGGACTTCAAAGTACCCATATAAATAAGCTTGTCTTGATCCATAGATAAGTATTTTGAAAAATCATTTAAGGATGCAATGTACCATGTAGCACTTAGGGAACTCTTAGTAGCATATAAGGTAGATACAAAAACATAATAATTAGGACCTAACTTGGCAAGAATTGAAAGGATCAATTGTTCATCCTTTTTATCTATCCACATAATTTTAATTAAAACCTAAGTGACTTACTTTTGGTGAAGGAATCTTATATTATGCCAGAGTTTCCTAGATTCAAACTAATGAGCTCATTATAATGACCCCTCATTACATCCTTCTTCCCAAAGAGTTATTACAGAATGGTCCATACCTCATTTGGTGATTTTGTAGTTTCAATGTGAAAGAGTAAGTTGGGAGATAAAAGCAAACAAAATAAACCATAAGACTCATCACATCAGTTAAACCACTTAATATTGTATACACTTAGAGTGGTTCAGTTCAAATACTCATAGTTATTCTATGTAAACCTTTACTCCTAAAAAAATATGTACTTTTGTTTTCCACTCATGATAATTATATGGAGTGAGAAACATAACTAGATTATAATCCATAATGAGTGAAAGATAGATATTTACATAAATGAAAAATAAAAAGAGAAATCAAAACACAAGGCAACCCCTTGAAACTATCTACAATAACCCCCTAGATTACATAGGTTTGACACTTTATATTTTAGGATGCATAGAATTGGCACTTTTTAATGCATATACAATACACACCTTATGTTTCATGAATGTACAATTTGATAAGGGTGGAAATTTCCCTGTATTGGCTAAACAAGAATATGAAAATAAAACCAATGCAAACAAATAAAAAAATACACACTTAAAAAATGACACCTCAAAAAGAGCTACCTACAAAAATTTGTACGCTTTACAAATTCTTTCAATCAACATTTTTTCTTAATTCTTGCACAAAATAAATTTAGACTTTTGTAATTTTGCAATTTTTTATAAAATACTACCTACCAAATTTGTTTAGTCCTTTTGGCTAGTTGTGACCATAGGATAAACTCCCATGTGACAAAATATGAATATTTAGAAAATTGGGCTTATGAAAAGGTAAACTTTTTAGAATTAATTATGATTTCCTTCGATTGACTGCATATGGATTGAATTTGATGATGCATTACGTCATGCACATTATATGTGGATGGATGTAAACTTGTATGTAAATATACATAAATATGTGTGCTTTTGGTGCAACCCATTCACAAATGCACACCATCCATAATGTGTAACCCATGCAAACATATAAACATAAAACAACACTAGTACATGATCAATTCACATAGTTTTAGTAGTTATAGGTAAGCCTCATAGAGAGATGATGCATATATTGTACATGAGGTATATATTGGAACAATAACCACTCATATATTTAGGTATAACACTATTCACATCTGAAGGTAGTGGAGATAGTCAAACTATGTAATATGGCTCAATATCCACTATCACACAATACACATAACAACAAGATAATCAATAGATGTCATAGACCATGCAACACAAGACAATACCCAAAATCACAAAAGATGCACAATAAAATAGAGACTAGTGGAGGCCATTGAGATAGAGTGAAAAAACCCTCATATAGTCCATAGTGTAGAAACACATATTATATTATTGTGCTCAAACTAAGGTTATATAGATATACACATATCTCTAAACTAGTATCTGTATACACATAATATTTTTAAACTTTATCAATTACTGATGCTTTCTCTATTGCAGGAACCTATCGAGTCTCATTTTCTATAAGTGCATGCCTTAAAGGGTGCACTAGGAAAGGGTTGGGCATACCATTGGTGCTTTGTAAGATTATTATTCCCTCTACCACCACTAAAACCAACACAATTCCCTCTTATATATTTCCATAAGCTTTGACACCTCCCTTACACACTCCTACAAGTAATTCACTACCTGAAATAACCCCCACCTAAGCTAAAGCCTCTTTTACCATCCTATAAACATAGTTAAATGGCCTGCCTACTCTAGGAAATGAGTATGTTATGGGACTAAATCGACCCAATCAAGTTAGTTCGAAACCTAATTTCTCTATTAAACACCTGGGTTGATTGTGTCAACTAAATATTCAAAAGGTTTTAGGGTTAGATTTGGTTATATATACACATCCTTCACCCCATTTTCAATGAGATATAGAGAGAGTCATTCATTTTTATATTTACTTATCCACCATTCTACTTGAGGAGTCATTACTTAGGGTTCTATACTTCTTTTGGAGAGAATAATCTTGTCTTGTGGGAAAGGTCTTTTGGATGCATAGGAGAAGTCCTATAGTCTAGAGCTAACCTATCTTTGTTATCCTTACAAACAAAAATAGCCTATTGTAAAGGACCATTAACAAAGGGAGAGATTGAGGTTCAATGGGTTTGTCTTCAAGGTAAATATTCCTAACTCTTGCTCCTATTTTATTAGTAGATAGATTTGCATGTATTAATATCTCCATGCTTAGGATTACCTCTACATTGAATTGAGTAGAGTTCTTATTTTTATGTTTAATTTTATATATATTATCCCTCATTTGTGCCACAAGCTTTGGTGAGCACTAGATTAAATTTTACTTTACTTTGTTAGAAACCATAGGACCTAGCCAAGGTTATTGTGTTGTATTGATCAACTAGAGGCTTTGGAACCCTCTCTAGTGATATTATATGGTAAAAAACACATTAGTTAGGTCTATAATATCCATATTGGTTAATGAACTTGATTATCTAAATGTACCAATAAATGAAAAGGATAGTTTGATTTATCTTCTTTGAGCTAGGATTGATTTATAGATCAACTTCACTTGTATACATTCTAGTGAACCTGACGTGAACTAATCCATGAAGGTTTTCTTTCATGCTTTCATTTATAATCATTTATTATTTATTTCATTTTTTACATAACTGGATCAAATCTATCGACTCAGTTTAACATTTTATGCACAATTTTAACACATAATCGATCCAATCGACCTTGTTTGGCATTATATAGGTTATCTTCAACTACAAGTAACTAGATTGATCTGATCAACACTATTCACTTTTTCACATACATGTTTTTAGACTCAGTCGACCTAGTTGACTCAGTTAGTAGGTTAAAAATCTTCATCTGGATTACTTAATATAGAAATAAGTCAACATCATTAAAATCATCAGGTTCATTCTCACCAACTCAATTATTTATTTCCTTCATTTTAATCTTGTTTCTCATAGTTTTTAGTATATAAAATTGTAACCCTACAGTCAACTAGATCAACTTAGTTCTATAGTTGCTTCTATCATAGGAGACTTAGTGGACTTATTTGACTATGTTTCTTTGGCCTTATCTTCAACAGATAGAATCGACCCAATCGATTATATTATTTACTAGTTACATACTTGATCAACTTAATCGACCTTGTAATATTCAAGGAAAGTAATTAACTCACATTACTAGTAATTAATTCATCTCTCTTTTTACTTCTTGCTTACTTAAAGTATCACACATATTCTAAATAGGAAGGTTCAATTTATTGATTTAGTCACACTACTTTTCTTTCATTCACACACTCCCAAACCAAAAAATATAAAAAAATATTAAATAATTCTATCCAAAGTCTACCTACTTAGATTTCATCACTAAGGGGGAAGCTAACTTAGTTTTCTAGTTGAGTATAAATACATGGTTGATGGCATATATTGGAAAATAAACCAACACCCTTATTGCTTTGAGATTGTAAAGTGAGGGGGTAGGCCCTAATACCATCACCAATACAGATCTCTTTCAACCTTAACAACTTGAAACCTTTTTTAACTTATCTTTCTAGTTCTTTTCTAAAGCCACACATCCCATCACATTTATTTCTAAAATTATAATTTAAAACATGAAGGAATGACCACATAGATTAACATTTATATTTTCATTATTATTTCTTGTTCTTTGAAAATTGTATGTTATATTGTCAAAATTGTATTGGTCAGTGTTGGTACAAGGTTTATGCTGTGTGCCCCAACTAGATCAACTAAGTCAACCTAGTTTCCTATGTGTTTATTTTTATTTATCTATTAATTAACATTAAATCATCTAGGATCATAAATTTCAAAACCTGTCTTTACCCTCAAAACATAATTGACCCACTTGATTGTGTCTCCTATAGTTTTCCATTCTTATATAACACAATCATTATGTTTAACCCAATCTCTCATAGGTTGGTCTATTTTCCCTTCTTACAAAATACAGTCATTCTATTTAAGCCAGTCTCTTACAAATTGCATGTTCATTTTACCTTTAGCCCATAGTCGACCTATCTAATTGTGTCTTTATACTCTTTGGCTTAACCATCTAAAGAACATAGTTGACATGTTTGACTATCTCTTGTACTCTATCTTACCTATTTTCTTGTATAACAATGTCACCTAGTTTGAACCAGTATCATACCAGTTTATCCTCATTTTTAACATTTGTTTAGATTTACTCCCTCATCATGAACTTTTTATTTGATGACAATACCAAATTAAACCAAACAAACATGATGAGTTTCACTAATCCCATCAGGTTTCCTAAAACACACCTTGTGGCACCTACCATAGATCAAAGTAATGTCCATGTTGCCACATGTACTACCAACTATGGGACTCCTCATTATTATTTCATGACACTTAACACCTTATTTTCACTAGAAGATGAATGTGACCTTGAATACAAGCTAAAATAATATTTTTCATCAACAAAAATACTTAACATCAAAGAAAGGATCCTACAGTCATCTATAACATCATGATGGAACCTCTTATAGGATAATTCCATTCACTTTCACCTATATTTACTTAAGGATTTGGGGCAATCCCTTTATTTTCATCCACACCTTTTCCCTCTATCATGTCTCCTTCTCACACTATGATTTCATCTTTTATGTCTTATTCTACCTCCATGCCAAGTATTTCTATAAATATGATAGGTTCAACCTCTAGTGGGGATCTTTAAAATACCCACACACATACCTATGATACTAGTGCATCTCATGCTACTAATGATTCTTTTGCTACTAATGTATCTCAAGATACTAATGCTTCTCATGCCACTAATGTAGTGCATGCCACTACCTCATCTCACACTCATAGTGCATCTCAAGATCTTAACACCTCACATAATGATAATACATCAAATGTTGCATCCACTAGATAGAATAATGTTTAAACCAATCAACTTTTATTAAAAACTTTTAACCAAATGCATATATTTAAAAGTAATAATGAAAATCAAATAATGCAAATGCAAAATCACCTAATACATCTCCAAAACCAACCCCACCATGCTCAATGGGGAGTGAAAAATCCTAATGCCTCCCCACCCCCCTTAAAGATTCACATGGTAACCTCATACCATAAAACCCACTTATCAACAAAACTATCAAACATTTATAAAATGAACCTATAGTACCTCAAATTACTAACATTTCCATAGGAGGTATCACTCCCACCATCACTTATAATAAATCTATGGATCCTAACCTACATTTAAAAACATTTTTAAACATTTGGCAACCTTTACAAATATTGGGTTAAGCTTAATACTTTCACTTCCATTAAAATATTGGCTAAAATGCTTTGAGGAGATGTTTTACATTGGTATAAATAACTAAAAACTCACTCCATTATTAGATTAGAAGGCTTGGTCAATTCATTGGTCCAAGAATTCCATACTAGTGATCTTCTTGAAAATAACTTAGCTTATTTCATCAATTGTAAATAACTAGAAATCGAAATGACATAAATTTTCATCAAACAATGGAAATATTTTTTATAATGTTGAGCATAATATGGTGGATGAAAAGCTATTCCACCTATTTAATAATTATTTCTACCTTAAACTATAGTATCATGTTAGGAATCTCTCCCCAAAAACTTTGTAAGAGGATCATGACCAAGCCAAATAATAATATTTTCTCCTACATCAATTTGAACCTCCCCAACCCACAATGGGAACTTGCATGCTTATCAAAAATAAAAACCATCATGCAACCAATGATGGTATTAAAAATAGTTATGACATCATACACGCCATCCAAGAAATTTATCCAAACAACACCATGGAGCATGTTCCTCCCCAACAACAATTATAATCACAATCCCACATTTTCTCAAAATAATCATATCAATATGCACAAATCATTATCATTAACATAAATTAAAAAATGTCTTCCAAGAACTTTAAAATGATATCTTGACCCCACTCATCCTATTAAAACATGGTATGATCCAAATAAATTTTGTTGGTTCCATGCAAGTTGGGGCCATTCTCATGAAACTTGTAGACAATTAATAAATCTTGCTTTAGACTTTCTCCTTGGTCCCAATTTTGACCATGAATCACTTGGATTCAAATGTTAACAAGATTATGACATAACGCATAAAGTTCATGAGACTCAAACTAAAAATCAATATTTATACCAAGATAATGCTTATTTATCTATCTACAAGGATCTATTTCCTAATCATCAAGACAACATTGATGAACCTACCCCTACTACCAACAACATTGAAAGTCTTATAGACCTTGACACCAATGATGAAAATGTGGTTAAAATGAATAATATGAGGAGAGTAGTTTCCTATATTGATTCAAACCCAACACCTATCCATCACACCTCTTCAAAATTTCACATTATTCAAGACACTTCCCCATCCCATCTCATAGAATTGGGGTATGAGGAACCAATACACATACAAACACAACCCCCAACAACACAAATTTACCATACCTCTCATACCATTGATATAACTCCTCCTCTTTCTCCCACTTCCATCCCTCAAGAAAACATCCTTGAAACTTCAACCAACATTTATTATACTCAACCAAAAGAAACACCTAACAACACAAACACATTACACAAGATCAATCAACCTACTCACAACCAATCTAAACCAACCACACCTTATCAACATAAGTTTCATTACACATCCAACATCCCTTCAAAGGATCTATTACAACACTATGCACCTCTATGTAAAAATCCTCTTATGGGTTATTATGAATGGGATCCTATTGTAGAAATTCCCATCTACCATCTTAAATTACCTTCTTAGAGCTTATGAGAACTAATCCCCATCATAGTAATTTACTAATTCAATTATTATTTTAAATGGACATCTCATCCTCCTCATGTATGGCAAGAAGCTACCTTATCCAAATCTGTAGATAGTATTCTTTAATAATGTGAAGAGATGTCCATCGACGTCGATGAAACAATAGAAAGTTCTCTCTCACTTAAGTTTCCTATCTATTATATGATTCTCGATGAGATACTAATTCATGAAAATGATCCTCTTTATTCAAGGAAACTAATCATCACCCAAGTTTTATGTAAAGATATATAAGTGTCATATATAAATAAATGTTCAATGTGAAACTTTAAGGAGTATAATTTTCATATATAAGTGCGATATAGCATAGAAAATATAACATCATGTAAGGATCAATGTAAAATATAGTACTCTAGTGAGTACTAATATCTTATAAAATTTCCTCATGTGTATATTAATGTATATTATACATCCTTAATGAGGATGATGAGATGGATGGGAAAAATATGCCCATAGTAGATATAGTAGGAGATATAGACCAATTTATGTGAGAATCATGTAATATAGTTAATTGTATGGGAAAGTCCAAAGGTGAATGCATCCTCCAATGAGGATGATGATGAGTGAGAAAAAACTACCCTAAAGAGGACAAAATTCCCAAAATAATAAAATATATCCATATATGTATCACTTGTAAAAACTAATCATGTGTTTAGGTATATATAAGATAAGGATCTATATAAAACAACTTATCCTTATAGAACATAATGGTGTGATGAAAAAATATATGTCAATATAAGGATCATGGTGAGATAGATGTTGGTATCATGCCCCCATAGGAAAATATAGATATAGATATGATCAATGAATCTCATAGGTAAGGTGAATATAATGATGATGAGGATGTCCTTTCCTACGTCGGATATGTCAAATGAATAATTCATGTACACTAATGTATAAGATATATATAAAGTTTTAAAAATCATAATATGCCAATATGTTAATGGTGTGGAGGGTCAAAGTTATCCACTAGTGTAGTAATGTAAGGCACATAGGTAATGGAGCTCTAAAAAGAGTGATATAAAACCCATAGTTCTCAGGTATAAGTAATGTGATGAATTCCACCTATGGGCATGAATGCATATGTATAGATGTATGCTCATGTAATTTAGGATCATGTGAAAAATTGTTATATTTACCCCAAGGTAGAAAGATAAATAATAGGCTTAAAGGTGAAAAGGACACTTAATGTATGCCAATATATGATCCAAACACTATATATATATATATATATATATATATATGAATATATGAGACATGGATGTTGTTACCCCCAAATATCTAAGAAAAACATGTCTAAAAAAATCAATCATAATGATATGGTACCAATGTAATATACATACATACATATATATAAGTATCAAAAGGTATGAGATATAAGATATAATTATCCATGTAATATCCACATGAAAAATCCATATAAATACTCTAGATGTAAATTATAGGAAGATATATGTCATCTATGTAAATTAGGTCTATATAAGAAATGGTATGCTAGAAAGATATCATTGTGTAAATTTCATTCGAGTAAAGGTGCCCATGTTGCATATTATGTCTGAATTAACCATATGTAACTTGTATATTATGAATATCATCCAATTAATGAATACTATGAGAAATACATGTAGAAAATATGAATATATAATCCTCTAGCATAGGTAGATAAGCATGATATGTATCATTTGACCAAAATAAAGACAAATAAAATTTTTACTTTTTTAATTTTATGAATGTTTTTATATTTTTGAAAATTAAAAGTGATATTATACAATAAGATATGTAATATGTAGTAATAATAATGTATCAATGAAAAAATAAAAGTAGGAGAGCAAGACTCATAAATAAGGTAGTTTAAAGTATGAAATCATAGTCATGAGTAGCATGATGTGACACACCAAGGTTCAAATATAATAAATAGTAGAAGAGTAGAACCTACATCATCAAATGATATAGTCACCGTGGTGAAAGTATAATAATGCATATAATGCTTCCAAATAAGTTAAGGTCAAAATTGCAATATATAATATGTAGTGGAACACTAAATATGTGGAAACAATGTCAAGTAGAAAATGATAAGGTATCAAGAGTCATATAATATGTGGAAAAAATAAGAAGAAAGGGTAATAATATATAACTAAAAACATGTAATGTAAAAATAATAATAAAAGTTCCATAAATATGGAAAGATTTAATAAAGCTCATGTTATGCTTCATATAGTGTTAACCCTTATATTATATTATGGGGATCCCAAAAGTATGGATCATCATGGATTAGATCATCATTGTCACCATTGAAATATTGAGTATATTAATATATTTTATTTTTGTTAAATATTATTGATTTTGAAAATCTTTATGAGATTGATTCTCTTTGTTAATGGTACCCTTTCATAAGGAAGTTTGGTAGTGTAGGATAATCTTGTTTCGATCAATGAGTTCTTGACTTTTGTCCCTCAAATAATTTTTTTTTTTTTTTAATGAAATTGAATATTATGATAAACATAAAATAAATTTACATTGTAAAATGTTATTTTAAATATTATCTTTATGTATATAGAAGGTAGCTTAATCAATTTTTTGGTCCATTAATCCTTTTAGTATATCATATTGATTTTTGAATTTTGTTTTGGGTTGACACAAGATAGGTCCCATTGTAGGTATTTATTATTTATTGGGTATATTATTAGTCATGTTCATGGTAGGCACATGGGAATTAGAAATACTAAAATCCCTTGAGGTGAGGTATGGCCCTTTTATACAAATTCAATAGCCATGCAAGTGATATAATTAAAATATTTACAAATTGTGCTAAGTAAATTCTCTTTGATAGGTTCTACAAGACTATTGTTAAAAATATGTTGATTTTAAATCTCACATTGGTTGATAAGCTAAAGAGTACATATGAAAACAAAATCCAATTATGTTATCACACATATCTTCCTTTTGACTTTGCTTAATATTTTTAGTTTTTTAAAACATTTTTATAGGTTCATTGATAGTAATATATTTATCTAGAAATGCCTCATATAAGCATAAAAATTAATGTAGGGACCCAATAAGTAAACCATAGAACCAATATAAGTCTTCAAAACTAAAATGTAATGGGAAAAAACTTAAAGAAGACTACACCATGTTTTTCATAATTTTTAGATTAAAAAAAAGGTATGAAGTTGCTCTCAAGGGTGACCATTAAATTAAATAATTGTATTTTTAGAATCACTAAGTCATGAGGAAGAGGTGTGATAATAAAATAATTAATAAAATGAGTGGAAGACACCACATAATCTTGGACCCTAGCATGGTATCTCTTTTAATGAAGCAAAATATTATGTACTTGTATTTGTAAGATTCTAATACTATGCATCATAGTCACTATCTCATGTGAAGAAATCATGTTATTATGAACATGTTATTTCAAATTTTAAGTCACAGGAATAATAGTTGTCAAGGGTGATGGAGTCAAACTTTCATTACAAAGCATAGCAGATGTAGGAATACAAGCAAAAAATTAGAGGTGCCTACATGAAAAACATTTACAATAGTTAATTTCTTAGAAATTTGTATTATTTAATGAAAAATAATTAAGTTTTGCAATAAAATGTGATACAATAGTTTGTAACATACATTGATTAATTCTTTCGTCATTTTAAACTTCCACATTTTACAATTTAATATCCATCAAAAATTAAAAAAAATTCCTCAATTTTTATAATATTAAATATGAATAATGTTAAATGAAGAGAAACATAAAGGAAATGAAACCCTAAGGGATAGATAAGCAATAAAATTAGACTCTGATATAAATCTATATCAACAAACCCTAAAGGGAAAATGGGTATAAAATCAAGATTAAGTGTAATAATTATGGGTTCACTAATATGACGCCCTATTTTTAGAAATCTTTTAATATTATACACCAAGTAGGTGAATCTAATGAACTAAGGATATATATTATTTAACAATGTAAAATTAAAAATTTAGATCTTGGCGGATTAAAATGTTTGTAATAATACAATTTGATAATTTTGAAACAAGCAATAGACAATATGCAAATACTTTGATTGAAACAAACACATATTAAAGTGTTTTAGATTTATGAGTATAGATCTAGATTGTGTATGTATATGTATACCGCTATATAAAATCTTGGCCTTTAACTATGTAGGGATGAGACTAGTGTCTATACTGATTTTGCCATGGGTGGAACTTTTCTCAACTAGTTTGATCATTGTACTTATCTTGCTACACCAAAAATGTCATGTACTATTTTATGGATTCTAAATTATTATATACCTGTGTCAAATTGGTTTCCATATCTTTCTATACTTTCACTTCATCAAATTAGTGGACAAAAAATATTGATTTTCTCCTTCAATGACTTAGACCTACATTGGCATAAGATGTTAGCAAAAAATAAAAAGGAAGAAGTAGTTGGGTTAAGCAGCCACTAAAGTGGGGTTGAAACTACATATATTTCATGCAAAAACTATATTACTCATAGTTTTTGTGCAATGCAACTAGATAATTGAGAGAAAAATATCCAAATTATATCCCTAAGTGTGAGATGTGACTACATGCACATTCACCTAGGTCAATTTTGGTACAAGATGCAAGTCCTTGAGTAGAGATAAATCAATGTGGAGTTTACCTATAATTGAGAATACATAAAATATATTAAATACTTGTATGGAACCTTAATTACACTTATTTTGGGTGATTTTAAAATAGTTTATTGGTTGGAAAGATGTTTACAATGCTCATATATGATTTGTATATAAACTTAAGATGGTTTAAATTAAAGATCTATTAATGTGTAAAATATAATAAAAGAAAAAGGAAACAATTGACAAATGGATCCAAACACCAACAAGATGTGATCATGAGTAGATATACCCCAAAATATAGAGGATAGGATTGGTGGGCCCATCGATCCCACCTAGAGTAGGATTGATCGACCATTATTCCTATCTTAGAATAAGAAATGAGCACAAATAGAAAGAGTAGAGAGAAAACAACCTCATCTCACAACATAAATATGACATAACAAAAAATAGAGGAAAAGGAAACTACAAGATTATTCAAATGAGGAGAAGAAAGATAAACAAATGAAAATTAGTCCCTAATTGAATTTAATGACGTATATTGACAAAATAGTACTAAAAATATTTTAATAAGAAAGTTTGTATACAAATTAAATATATATAATAATTAATAATTATTATTTATTTTTACAATTAATTGAATTCATAAATTATATATTTATATGATTTAAATGTATTAATTTTTGGCTGACCAAAATATATAAATTTCATCATATTTTTTTAAAATTAAATCCCAACATAAATTATATCACTAAAAAAATTCAAATAAATTAATTATAGAATAAATTCCCTCGATATAAAACCTAACACAAGTTTTCCTATATATCAAAAATTATAAAAAGTGAAAATATTAATCAAGAAATTAAAAAATAAAATTTCTAATATAAAATAATCTGACCTAACATGCAAGAATGTAATTTTATGCTTACAGCTACACTTAAAACCATCGATAAATTTTTTGTAGTTAGTGTCAGTTTTGGTGATGCAAATTATGCCATGAAATATTTTGCATTAAAATTTAAACTTTAATTATAAATTAGTCTGAAATTTATGAAAATGGTGAAAGTAGAAAAGATAAATATTATAATGTTAGTTTGATTTATTTTTTTAGTTTAAATATCTGATAACTTGAGTTTAGAGTTAATTAAGTATTGTATTACCATAGCTAACATTATGTGTTGACCTTCCATCCCTATAGATTTATGTGCATAGTTCCTCTCAAAGTTTGTTAACTAACATATTTAGTTGGATCCTTTTTTCATATGTTTTTAAAAAAAAATGTTTTTAAATATAAAAAAAAAAATAAAGTTTTGTTTATTAACATGCAAAATTCAAAATGGCATAATGCTAAAAAAAATGAAAATAATTAAAAACATGTGTATTTACATCCAAATATTGTAAGAATATTTATACAATAGTCATATCTTATTTATATAAGAATATATCATCATTAAATTATTTTCATCCTATAAAGATCTTTTAATATCTATGTGGATATTGTTATAATTATTTGACTAACCAAAAATAACCTATAATTAACTTTTAATGAAACTATATTATAACCTATAAACTATGGTGTAATAATTCTTAATATATCCTCTTATTACAACATAATTTAAGAATGGGAAAGAAATATATTTGTCTAACAAAAGGGAAATACTCATAATTCAACATGTATACACTTGATTTTTTATTACTGACGATTTATATTATAAGAATCAATGCATCATAATCCTTGAGTTCATATCTTAAAGAGTGCATTGAGATTGAGGGGAGTCTGTTTATGGTTCTTCATGATAGCTTACCTAATGATCATATGCTACATAGCTTTATACATATACTAACAACTAATTACTTATATACCAATCATTCATGTTCTCCCTTTCCACTTATTTTCTTCATGCTTGCATGTTTTTAGCCAAGATAATCAACCCAACTAATGATGTCCTATAGTGATTTCCCCCTTTGATGAAATCATCAATCCGAATGATGTAACATGATGTTTTCTAGACATTTTTCATAGTACTTCGACTAGACTAATAATGCCATTTAATTTTATGAAGTGTTTTTTTGGGTTTTGAACCATATTTATATGGATCTTATTTATAATTTATTATAAGTAAGACATCCAATCCACTCTGATTTTGCATATAAATCCAACTTTATAAGAACAAGAGTAATTAAGGTTCAAGAGCTTACATTTGAAGAATATTTATTTTTAAAAGGTCTTTGAAGATATCAAGAAGAGAATATAAACCAAAACAGTACACACATTATTTGGAATCCCAAACTAAAGGTAATTAAGTCTTCTTCTTTCCATCTTGAGTTTCACCTACAATATCTCTTCGAAAGTTTTAATTGAGCTAATGAGAGATTGATATACCAATAAGTCAACCCAAGGTCAATATTCCTAGCCATACACTTCTTTTTTTATTCACTGTTATTGATATATTATATTTGTATGTTATTGTTTGTATTTATTATATTAGCTTATGTTTGTTATTATTTTGTTATCTTTGCATGTTTTGTTTATCATACCTCTTGGTTACAATCCATAGATTAGATACATCTTAGTTATAACCCTTAAATTGGATACTGCTTGGTTATTATCTTTTGACATTATATTTATTTTTTATTAATTTAATTTACCCTTATTATACTTTTGTTTTAGAAAGGTCTATGATCATTAGTTCTTTGTATATATTTACTATTATAATCATTATAATCTTTATTGTTCATGACCCTTTTATATAACCCTATATTGATTTGCAAAAGGAATTTTTGTATGTATGCTAGATATAGTATGGTATTATACCTTTTTATATATTATATGATACTTATATTGTTGACCATATTTATCTCACATAAATTCTAGGGAACAAGACATGAATCTTACCTTGTTGTTATGTTGGGTCACTTTTGAATTTCTATTTTTCCAAGTTTCTTAACTTTCATAATTTATCAAACACAACTTATTTTAAAAATTCATTTATTTTAATAAACATAAAGGTTATCTTCCCATTCCCACAATGAATCTTCTCAACAATAAGATGAGTTTTACCAAGGTTTCACTGATTTTAAGCATTCAATAATAACAATGTTACTTTCATGTCCATGACTAAGATTATAAATTATAAAAATATTTTTGCATAATTTTTTTTCTCCTAAGATAATTCATCCAATGATTTCAATATGGCTATGAAAAATACTAAAAATATCAAAAAATACCATCCTAACCCCATGGTCAACACAATATATAGAGCTAGAAAGGTACCTGATAATAAACATAATTACAAGGGTGAAGCAAATAAATATAAAAAATAAATTCCTAAAATGAAAGTCATCTTAAAAACACATTCAAAACACATGAGAAAATATTAATAATTAATCCATGCTCTTTTGGTTTTTTATATTCTTAAGACTCTTAATAGGTTTTTTTCCTTTAATATATTTGAGGCAAGTCAATCCATTAGTTCCTTGAATCATTCCTCATCCACACTTCTCAAAATATATGAGTACGATCAATGCTAATTTTAGTGCCTACAATCAAAATATTATTCAAAACACTAATCCATCATTTAACACTACTCAAGCTTCTCACTCCAACCAACTTAAATATTAATAAAATAAAATTATCCAATCAACCTAACCTAAATGATGTTGAATGTTTTGAAAAAAATTATGTATATGCAAACATATAATTTCAACAATTTCATAAAAATGCAAATCATCTCTTACAAATGTCCAATCAATCTAAAAAAATTAGCGAGGAACACTAAATCAATGTCCTCCCCTCCCCCCTTAAGGATAATTTGAGAACCTAATACCACAACCTCCCATTCAAAATAAGGTCATTAGACATCTCTAAAATGAAACCATATTTATCCATATTGTATCTATGGATATTGGGGTTGTTACCCCAACCATCACTTATGATAGGTCTATCGGTCTAGTTATGCATCTCAAGACCTTTGGAAACGTTTATAAAAGTTGGATCAAGATTAACACCTATGTAGTTACCAAATTACTTGAAAAAATACTTACAAGTGATGATTTAAAATGGTATCATTAACTAAACCCTAAATATACCACTAAATTAGAAGGCTTAGTGAATGCATTGGATAAACAATTTCAATATCATGACTTGAAGATAAATTAGGTAACTTAATTAATTGAAAAAAATATGAAGATGAGTCGACTAATTTATTTATTAAATGATGAAATTATTTGGCCCATAAACTTGATCATAATAGGATTGAATAAATTATATTTAATATGTAAAAACATTATTAGAAATTAAATGAAAATACAAAGCTAGGCCATTCTCTCTTAAGACATTGAAATAAGCCTTTGATCAATTTAAAATATATGATCATCTCATGAGATAATTTGAGATTCCTCAACCCAAAAAATACACACAAATTATTATGATACCTAATAAAATGAATCACATTAATAATGATGGTGTTAGTGACATATATGATCATAGTTTGAACCTAAGAAGACTATTCATGTGATCATGACTATTAGTTCTCAAAATGTGTCACTCTCCCAAACATTTGTACAAGTCCCATTTAAACCAAATTATCATTACAATAAAAACACTCATAAAAATATATGAGTTGAGGATATCAGTTGAATATTTACTAGGTATTAACCTAAAGATATTAATCCTTCATTTCTCAAACCTTAGTGGTATGATATTAATTTTATTTTTGGATTCATGTCAATTAGGGTCATTCACACTAGAATTTTTGTACCCTTTCCACCTTAATGTAAAAATGACTACTTATAAATAATTTGGACTTTGATGTTATGGTAAGCGAACACTTTCAAGACTTTGAAAAGATTTGAAAACAGTACAAATTTTTTAAAAATCATGACACACTCAACCAAGCCAATGATCACCTTGAAATATACCAAAATAATATTTTAGATCAATCCTAAGGAAAAATAAATAAATATTAATATAATTCAAATCTTCCCTCACCTCAACATCCTCAAAATTTATATCCAATTACAAATTCCATAAAAACTATGGTCAATCCTAATTCATAAACTCACGAGGAAAATACCGTTAACATTAATAATATGATGCATATTATTAAATGTGTTAGTCCTAAAACTAACACTAAAAATCATCCTAAAACCACTTATGGGATTTAAAAAAATGGTAATGCCTAACATACATGCCATATTTATGTATCCTTATAATCATTAGAATTAGAAAACCCCAAAATGCTTGATATTATTCATTTCCTTGCAGTCCTCTCCTAAACATCAAAATCACGTAATGAAAACATTATTTGTTTTGAAAATTAATTAAACACCACCTATGGGGTAAGAATATACCTCACATGGTCTGGATGAAATTATTATGCAAATATACAAAATCCAAACTGACCAAATAATCAATAAAACTTTATCCTTCATATTTCTAATTCAATCTATGATTCTCAAAAGAATCATACTTTGTGAAAATGATCTTAGTATTTTAATTATTTTCCAAATTAGTGAGTCCAAGTTGAGATAAACCTAATTGATAAAGTTATTCTATTTATATTTCATCCTAAAAATTTATCAAATATCTCAGATACTCAACAAGTAATCTTAAGTCAACTCGTATCACATGCCAAAAACATGACTGAAGAAAATTTATTCCTATAGAATGCATCTAGTATCCTATAATTGTACATAATAGAATAGTTAGAGTGAAGGTTAAAATATTTAAATTTACCATTTCATATAACATATTATTTGGTATCCTTTTGACTCATCAAATGAGAGACAAAAATTCCTCTACATGTCAATGCATCAAGTTTCCCAACTTAGTATCTATATAAAATTTAAAAGTGTTACTAATCCTTATAATTTTGAGAAATATCAAAAATTCAATGAATTTATAAATATACACCATTTAAAATATTCCAATTATACCTTTTATTGAATATAAATGTTTTAATATTCAAAGGTATAGTGGTCACCTTGATCTTGTGGGGAACATCTTGCCAGAACATTTTGATTTTTATGATGATGAACTTGATGAGACACTCATAAAAATAAAAAATTCAAAAATTATCCCTCATATAATTTATCAATAAAATATTACCTTG
Source organism: Torreya grandis (assembly GCA_037957365.1). NCBI lineage: Eukaryota > Viridiplantae > Streptophyta > Pinopsida > Cupressales > Taxaceae > Torreya > Torreya grandis. The sequence continues at coordinate 1,585,122 of JARHVA010000154.1, forward strand.
TGACCTCCTTTTCTTAAGATTAAAATTGAATAAATTACCAAAAGCACAACATTTAAGGAAAAAAATCCTCCTACTAGGAATTTCTCTCCTAGTGACATCATGGTTGAATACATCCATGTGGCTCTCATCTCTACCAATTATGATGGAAATTATATCTTAAATGATCCTTATTTGTTTTTATATTCCCAAATAAAACATGAAAAAACTCTACATTACTAAACCTCCCTTCAAAAATCACATGAACAAGTTTTTTTCAACTATAATATCAATATGACTACTATTTCTTAATTTGGCATGCATGACGATGTTTTATTTAATTAAATATTACTCATGGAATATATAATGATTCTTAAAATGATATAATCCCTTATGATAGGTACCCTAATTTAGATAATAATATTCCATTAAGATGTTCATTTTGACACCACACCCATTAACAATAAGGTGTTTGATTCAAGATTTAGGGTGCCATAATATGGATCTAATCTGGATCAATATTACACATGGAATAAGGTCCATGGGAATATATTCCATAATTTTAGATCACATAATATATATTTATAGAAACAAAATTCATAAGAATAAGCCCATATGATGGATAGTCGATAACCATGCTCAACTTCTTCACTAAGAAGTTTTTGTGACTTTCATGGTACCACTACAAATTTTGTAGTGTATTTTTAGGTCTATTGAAAACATTTATAGATGCTTCATCATCAATCAAAACCTTCATATCTTTAGGCATATATAAGTACTCAAATGTAACTCTCTCTTATGTCCCTAAGAAAGGGGAAAACTATTTTTTTTTAGCATGAGCACTTTTCAAAATCCATGGATGAATGTCAAGTATATAAATAATATATCCAAAATTTTTAGAGGGTGAAGCACTAGGATTCCCAAAGTAGTCATATAATTTTAGAGGATGGAGGAATAACCTCCCCTATAATTATAACAACCTCTTATGTTGGACTATTTTATTCCTAAAAAATCTTATTCATCATGGGAGGATCAACATCCTCTCACTTATACACCACCTTATTTATCTATTGAGTCAATTTTAAATATGTTCATCATGTATATCTTGAAGAGAGTGGATGTAATGCACCTCCTCCACACACCTCAAAAACTCAACTATTTTTTTTGAAAAAATAGATAAAGTCTCATATCATTAAAACTAAAACTCTTAAATAAATGAAGTTGATATTCAAGTTAACATTCAACTTTGATAAAATAATTACAATAGCAATATTAATAATTTGCTTTCAATAAAATGCAAGGTAATTTATTGTAATGAATAAACATTATTTTCATAGGAGTAAGAGATATGTTTAAGGTATTAATCACCATAATCATGATTGTGTGACCATTCAAAAGTAATTTTTGGTAAGCATAAAAGAGTCACTCACATTAAAACTATGGTTAGGGATTAACAAAAGCATCACATTCAAGGAATGATCAATTTAAAGATAAATATCATGTTTTTAATTTATCATTTAATGACATTAATGCATCAAAATATACTTATGCATAGAATAATAACCAATTTAAATTCCCTAATCAAATAGACTATAAAATCCTCTAAGTCTAATCAAGATTTGGATTCATTTGATATTAGGTGCCTCTTGGTGTTCATTAGCATAAGGTTAAATATGCACTTTCAAGTTGTTTTTATAGCAATAAGAGTGACTAGTATCACTATAGTTATAGATTAAGATAAGGGAGTCATATCTCATTAAGTGCCCTCATCATTTTCAAATAAAAAGTTTCAAACTTAATTATTTTTTCATTATACTTCTTCCTAGACACTGCTAAGCATAAGGAAGATAACATACCATAATTGTATGAAGTATGTCCATATAATTTAAGTATACAATCTAGATTATCATTCTAATCATAAATTTATCATGGGTAGGGAATTAAGTTACCCCCTGTGAACTAGATGATAACGCAAAATTTGAAAGGTTAGTATAATCAAACACATCCTCCTCATGGGATATAAGTGTAGCAATGTTTGTGGCTAAACATAATTTAATTTAACAAGAATTACTCATTTAATATGATATAAATTTAGATAGATTTTTCACATGGTTTAACATTTCAAACAAGCTAACTATATGTTATCCAATCCAAAGGTAGTGTATTACCTTTAAAAGAAAACCACATAACATAAATATAATAACTGACTGCTAAGTTAAAATTTTCAAGTCATGGATGAAATCCTATTTCATTACTAATCCATCTGAGAATATTTTTTGAAAATGAAAAACCACTTATGTTATATTTTACCATATAATTCCTTAAAAAGGATACTATTTTGATCTTATGAGTAGCCAATCCCTCTAGTAGAATATTAAACAAAGTAATATCTCAAGCTTCTAGATTATGGAGTTTCATATCATGAATGAATGAACCACAAACAAATTTTAAAGGTAAGGAAAACATATCAAGCTTATAGACGATGGAGTTTTATATGAAAACTATTTATTAACTTATATCAAACAACAAACTTGATACATAAATTTGTGTTAACCATTGGTGATCCCAATTCTTCACCAAATCCTTCTATACTGAAAACACAATGAAACATATAACACAAGAAGGGAAGTATAATATTTATCCTTATATATACATATTCATAATATCCAAGATGAATATAATCAATAAAATTCTACTCATCTTATGAAAAAAAAACAAGAATGTGAATACTTTTCCAAGTATAGTTTTAACAAATAAGAAGTAAGCCCAAAATAAGTTACGTTCAAAAAAGGTAGAAACGATCTTCATTTTTGATCAATTTATAAGGTTATAAAAGATAAAATATTTATTTTCTTAAGGGAGAGAGAACATATCATATAATGAAATTCCCATGATTTTTTGGCACAACCTTTTTATGAGATAATTGGCTTAAACTTGATTTTTTGCTAACCTTTGCAAGTACATCACCCGACTTAGGGAAAATGATCCTCTATTTTTAATGGTGTCCATGTTAACCTGTATATGGGAAACACTCATATATCCACAAGGAAAAAATAATAACTAGACATATCACTAGATGTTGTATAATATTTTTTTTTATAAAAGTTGTGCATTACCTACACCCATATCCCCATGCCCATGTTATATATCATGCACTACTTTAAAACTGCCTAGAACATCACAATCACAAACATGGACACCCATCCACTAGATTTGTAAAACAAGTCTCATTTCACCTAGATACCCAAAATATCCTTTCAAAAATTCATAATTGAAACCACATATACATCATGTAGCCTCACTATGTATGTGTACAAGTGGTATCTCTCTGATCCTATGGTATATCAAGCCACTGCATGCCTCTCTCCCACTATATCTAAAATGTCTCATATCATGGGTTTTCCCTCTATAAGTCATAAAAATATGACATCCATATCCTTTAGTGTAATATTAACCTCCTCTATATCTCATTACATCTCCCATATAAATGTGTTTGTGTAGGTTTATCATAGATCTAGGAACGTGAAAAACAAGTTGATGTACAATGATACTCAACACATCTCTATAATTCCTCTCACTCCTAGAATACTTATGCAAACCCCTTTTTTTTTGAAAATATAGGAAGTAAATCCAACAACCAGATTGCATCCATATTTAACCATAGTAATACTTATATATATACCTATAAAATTCCAAACAATAAAGCATAATCAATCCCCCAATCATAAAAATAAGCTAAAACACCAAAAATACACTAACGTATAAAAAATGATTACATCATCCATTTTGACTAGATGTCATTAACCATTATAATAGTACATCATTAACCATGTGATAATTTTGTACTATATTGACCCTTTTGATAGACATCATTGACCATATAAAGAATTTACTACTACATCAACCTTTTTTATCCCTAATTCATTGACCATCCTTGAAATTTTATTACATCAACTATTTGATTAGATTCCATTGGTCATGTTTTTAATTTTATACTAAAAAACATCATCGATTAGGAAGATGAATTTATGCAAGCATGTAACCCTATTAAATTCTCCTAAAACTTTTTCTCTTGTCAAAACCATTTTCCAACAAAAAAATGCCATCCCTCCTATTTTAATCTATGATTTAACCATTTTTTGGAAAATTCTAATATATTTATTTTTTAGGTGTTCATTTTTCCTATTTTTCCCTTATTCTACTCTATCTACTCATCCTTGTATTAGATGAAAACCATAGCTCAATGATCACTATGAGGAGACGAAGGTGACCTCCTCCATGTCCCCAAACCATCACCTCTTTATACACTAGAAATAGTTTTTGAGAGATCTATAAATATCAAAATATCAATGAAAAAAAATGAATGACGTATCCCATATTTATAGGTTTTCAAATAAAAAAATTTAATTTTCAAAAATTTCAAAATTTATCTCTTAGATTACATATTTTTTTCCATATTTCTTATTGATAAACCAATATAAGCACCATAATACTAGATTTGTAAGGAATTTTATGGTACTAATAGGATATTTTTGCAAAAAAATTAATTTTTCCCCTATTTTTTAGGCTACCAATCCTATCTCAATACCACTTTCGCACCTTATATGAACATCTATGCACTTAATTTTTGAGATTTATCGAAGCATGGTATTAGCACCATACATCATTTTATATCTTATAATATATCCACGTATGTGAAGGTATGATTATTTATTTATTTAATTTCATTATATTAAATTTATCTTATATTTATATAACTCTTACTTTTATTTTATGTTATAGTGTTCTTTCCCAAACACCATCCCATTTTATAATATTTTGACACATTATGAGATTTTAGTTAGGAATATGTATACACCTCATTTTTCACTTGCTTATGATTTATCTTGTAATACTTATTGGCAAATCAATATCTATGATTTCATATCCTAAAGAGTGAACTAGAATCAGGGTGGGATAGTTTGTGGTGCCTTATAAGATATTCTTTATGATCATTTGTTATAACTACCTTCATACATATACTATCATCTACTTACTTATCCAATGATTATTCCAATTCTCCCTTTTCTTTCCTCTTATTCCTATTAATATATTTCTAATCAATATTAACAACCTAACCAATGATGTCCTTTAATGCTTTCCCATTTGATGATGTAATTGATTAAACTAATGTAGTTTTTAGTTTTTAATCCATTTTTCATAATTATAGTGAAATCAAGACTATAAGGTTTATTCCATTGTTACATGATACTCCATCCTCATGTAGACTTCAAATCACTTAGCCAAGTCAATTTTTAAAGCCCTATATACCACATACCATTACATAGAGCTCTTTTATGATTTTTAAATTTGTTTAACTAGTACTTGTCTCCTCCATGGGAATGGGATTCTATGCCTCAATTAATTTTTTTAAGGGTGTTTATTGACAATGAACCCATATACAAAACTTTATTTATATGTTAGAAATACATTTTAGTATCCTTTTTGTGGGAAAAAGATTATGTATTATAAAAATAGTAAAATCCTTCTTCTATATGGTTTACAAAGATATTGTATAGTTGATAGGAAAGTTTAATTAAAAACTACCCCTTATATTAAAATATACATAAATAATTTGATCATTTGGGATATAAATGAAAAAAAAATTCTAAAATTTTAAACTAAAAACCTAAAAAACTAAAAAAAAAACTTATTCCCTTATTTTTTATGAAACAAAACTATAAGAAAAGTTTATACTAAAAATTTATTTCATTTTTTATGTATTTACATGTGATAGAAAACCATTTTTGTATGTTCTAAAATACATTCCTTGTTTTGAAGTTAATCACTCCTCAATCATTGAATTTGATGGAGTATCTCTTAGTTTTACTGCAACATTGGAGTAACCCCTCTTCCTCTCATGTAATTAGATTCAATTTTTTTGTTTTATGCTAATCCTTCATGCTTCACACCTTAGGCACCTATGTAAATTTTTAATATCATTTGTTTCAACACCTTTCATGTAATGTGGTTAAAAAAAATTTATTCAAGAAAGTGGATTCTTATTTATTTGTTATTTTTAATGTAAAAAATACATAAAAATATTAAAGCTCTTTCTTCTTGAATCACAAACACACTTATTTTATTTTTACCCACACATGTAAGGATTTTATGATTGATATATTATGCTAATAATACATGCAACCATTTTTAATTGAATAAATTTCTTCTAAGTTATTACACCTCTACTATTCATATGCCCAACTAATTGTCATAATAAATAAATAATTTAAGATAGAATTAGAAAAATCATTACTTGTGCATTACTATTATTTTATTGGTGTGATTTTACTACACTCCTTTGTTAGGTGATTCACCCACATTGGATGGCTCTCATTTCAAACACTATGGAAAATCTATTCTACTTATAGTTATTAATGAATTTAAAAAACATCAAAAAAAATATATTTAATGAGATAAAAGAGGTTAATTAAAAATTCACAAGAGAATAAATAAAATACAACTATAAATTAGTGGAATGAATAAATCTATCTCTTGGCATTAATGTATTGTCACGATGCCTATCTTCCTAGAATCCCCTGGCACTCCATCTCCTTATATGGCTAGTTCCTTTGGGGATATGACTTTCTAACTTCCTCTGCTTATGCCCATGTGAAGTTGATAAATGTGGATGACATTGGTTTGGAGGTTTCATCGATGGCCAAACCTAGGGGTGATCTAGGCCCACCCTAGAATTTTTTAGGAGCAATCAATGGGGTTTATTAATATTTATAGGTATTTAATGCTCTAGATTATTCTCTTCTCCTTAAATTGTTGGCCTCAGTTCTACAAATCAAGCCTTGGAAGGGTTTGGGAAGGATAAGCCTAAAAGCTTCACTCAATTAGTATTTTAAGGGTAGTAAGTTGCATCTCCTATTTACAAGACCTTGGAAGAGAAAAATAAGACATCAATGGTGTTGTTTGATGATGTAAATATTGAGGAGATGATTATAAGTGAGGTTTGGTTTGCCACTCAGGTAATAATTTATAGATTCAATAGTTTTTGATCGAGCCTTCCTGCACTTCACTAGTGGATTTTAGAATCTTGAAAACCTTTCTTGGAAGACAATTTGGAGATCTACTCCTTTGTTAGGGGATTCTTTATTAAAGTTTTTGACAACTTTATAGATTGTAATAAGGTGGATCTAGAAAAACCTTGGTATTGGTATCAACATCTTCTCCTTTTAAAACCCTAGTACCCTTCCTTCAATCCCCTACTTGAAAATCTTACTGTTAGACCTTTTTGGGTTCAATTTCCCTACCTTCCATTTTAGTCTTGGGCTGACTCTAGCCTAAAGGCCATTGGTGGTTCTCTTGGAAATATGGTGGCTATTGAAGCTTATACTTCTAGATTTTCTCCACCATCTATACATATATTCTTATTAGTTTAGATTTATCTCAGGATTTCCCAAAAACTATTAAATTAAGGGTTGAATATTGGTGTTGGATTCAAACCCTTGACTACGAGGGATTTAATTTTAGATGTCATAGGTGCTTTATGCATGTCTATTTGGCTTCTTATTACTCTTATTATAAGAATAAAGTGGACTCTTCTTGGTGTAAGGATACAGTTATTGATCGCCTTATGGTTTCTCCTATGATCCCTCCTCCTAATTATTTAGGTGATTATGTTGATGGTTCTCAGAAAATGACTCCTCATGTTCATGAACCAAGTGTTGTGATTTTATCTTCATATATTATTGAGTAGTTTAGTGAAACTAATAGGGCTAAATATCTTGATGTTTTGAATACAACTAGTAATGATGACACTTTTAAAGGACTTCCAAGAGGTAATCCGACATCTTCTAATATGTATCTTGGTAGTTCATGTGTTTTGGATGAGTGGACTATATTTCAAAAGAATAAGAAAGGATGGTTTACCTTGAATTATCCTTCTATGATTCTTTTTTCCCACCATAAAAAAGGGAAAGAGATTCCTTGAATTTTTTGTTACTTGGCCTTTTCCTATTATTTAACATGAAAATGGTGGAGATTTCTAGTCTTGAGGGATGAAATTTTTTCTCGTACATTATATATTTATTTGGTGTTTTGAGTATGTATGGGTGTCATTAGCCCTATTGATTTATTTTTTGTTATATTGAGTTTTTTCAGGTACTCTTTGGGTCTATTTGTTCTCCCCTTGGTGGATCTAGGCTAATTTAACTAGGAATTGGCAATATCATTCCCTTGTATATTTTCATCCAAGATAAATGGGTGATATTTTGAATCAATTCTCATTATGGGTGAGGGACCCTTAAACCCTCAATTATCTATCCTATATATATATATATATATATATATATATATATATATATATATATATATATATATATATATATATATATATATATATATATATATATATATATATATATAGAATTAATATTCCTTGTTCCCTTATTTCATGGGAAGTGTCAATTCCAAGCTCTCACTCACACATAAAAACTAATATAAAATCCTCAAAACATAGCAATTTAAACTAATTTTATCATAGAAATGCTATCATTAATTATTTAAAAAAAAGGAGTTTCCCCTTGGAAAACATTTTGTTCTTCCATCACAAACTCAAGACCAAAAAATTCTCTAATACCAAATGTTATATTTAATCTAAGTTTAATATGCTCAACTCACAAAAATAGTAACTCTAAGATAGAGAACATATGGAAATAATGAGAAAAATTATGTATTTTTGTATAAAAATTGTAGGGATATTTATATAATAGACCACTCATTTCCTTTCTTAGATGTGTTTATTAAAATAAGTGGTAATGACTTTCTCTCTAGGAAAGTTAATAGGAAGAAAACACACATGGATGTATAAATTCAATGATTCACACCATCATTTTTCACATTATTTGGAGTAATGAACATATTATTTAACATATCTATTAGGATATCTGAACATGGACACCTATGCAATGATTAAAATTGCCTAAAAAAATACTTGAAAAATGGTTATCGATATTGGAAAATAAGAAAAACAACCAAAAAACAAAAAGAGGAAAAATGAGCCCTTGTATCTTAGGAAAAAATATGAATATGAAAGCATTATTATGTTAACTATGATGCATAATGGAAAAGTTATCTATAATTATAAGTAATAAGGTAGTAAATACTTTTTTAAAAATATAAAAAATAATCTTAAAAGTGCCAAAGACCAATGATAAATGGGACTTAAAAAAGTGTCTGTGAGATTCTGTGTGTCTATGAGATTCTGTGTATATTTGGGATTTTGTACATAGGTGGAATAGGAAAATACTTCCAAACTAGAATTAAAGAGCACATAATGGACATTTAGTGATGAAATATTAAACAATTAACATGTAATAAGCATGAAAAACAATCTAACCATGCTATCCAAATTGGTAAAGCCAAAATTCTAGCCATTTAGAATCTATAGAAAATAAGGAGAATAAGAGAAACAATTGAAATATAAAAACATCATTATAGTCTCAATAGAGATGATGGTTTGAGGCTTAGTAAATCCTAGAAGCCACTAATTCATAAACTTTCTCATAATCATTAATTTCAAAAAATGTGTTTTCAAGTTTGACCCCCTAGTGTCTTCATATTATGCCCACTATATTAATTAGCTAATAAATATAATAAAAGGTTTATAAATCAATAGTTTACACTATTAATAATAAATAATTTCTTTCATTTATTTATTTATTAAATTAAATTTTATAGATATTATTATCATTATTTATTTGTCCCATTAAACAACCCATGATTCTCATTTTTGTTAGGTTGTGGAGCTAAAAGCTTCACTGATGCAGACATGGAGGAGGTTGCAGGAGAGTTGCAGAGTTTCACGGAGACTGGCGTTGGTCTGGCCAACCGACGTCGGTAGGATAAGACAGGAATGCAACCGACATCGGTCATGGATCGGCCGACATCGGCGACCCCCAGGTAGACAGGGACCGACGTCGGTCACCTATGTGGTTCGACTGCGAGCTTATTACAGGCAGTTAGCTAACGAACCAAGTGTTTGCATGATGAGAGCTATTTTTAGACTGAGAGCTACGGATCTAATTATTGTAATTAGATGTCTAATCATTGTTTGGATGAGATCTATATAATAGACTCATGGTTGTATTGGAAAGTTGGTTCTAGTTTGAGTTGAGCAAAGTTAGCTCCTTCTGTGTGTGAGGTGAGCAAGGGTGTTCCTCCTAGTTCCACAGCAGTACCAAGGTGGGTGCTGGTTTTGGAGAGTCAGCAAGATTCTTCAAGTGTGTAGGATCTTGGTCACAGGTGCATGGCCTATATAGGAGATCTACATGGTAAGTAAGATCGTTGATCTGCAGGTGTATGTGTGTGCAAGGTCAAGGTTCACAGGTGTGTAGAACCAGGTTGATTTGTAGGTGTGCAAGATCAGATAGGACAAAAACACAATAGGGAGCTGAATCAGGCAGGATCTACTTGGAGTACAGGTGTGTACTCAGATAAAGCAGAGAGGAAGGCAAGGGAGTTCCTTCCATAAGTATGGTCTGTTGAATTGCAGGTTATTGCAGGTTCATGGGAGATCTACTTGAAGTACGTTGAGTACTTGTGGAGTGCGTGGAGCACTTGTGGTGTGTGTGGAGCATAGGAGGTGAACACCAACTCTGTGTTTGAGTTGTGTGTTGGGACCTAAGAGAGAGAGCTTTGAGGAGAGAATTACTGTTCACTTGAGGTGTGGGAAGCCTCTGAAGAGGTGGTGGAGAAGAAGTGGCATCTTCTTTATTGTATTCTTTTCTGTATAAGTATTAATACAAGTTGTGTATTGTCTCTCATATCATGTGTTATTCTGAATTCTAGTTACTTGTGATTGTGGTTAATTTCCGCATTTTAAGTTGCTTGGTTTGGTAATCAACTGTATGCTTTTGGTGTTTCGCATCCTGACAAGTGGTATCAGAGCAAGGTTGTTGGCTCATAGCTTGATACCACTGACAAGTGGTATCAGAGCTAAGGTTACAGGAAGCAGGTTTTGTGTTTGGTTATAGGTCACTCTCAGGGGTCTTTGATTGAGTGAGAGTAGAGCAATGGTAGCTGAAAGTAAGCTAATAATGGAGGAGTTGAAAAGCATAGATGGTCACTTATGGTCCCATGGAAAGAAAGAGCAGGTAAAAGATTATTGTTGGTTGGTAGCAGATCAGCATGAAGAAATTGAAGATGTAGATGTAGCAGGTGTTGTTGCACAGGATGCTTTGGGAGGTTTCTTGGATAAAGTTGAATCTTGGATAAAAGATTCGGTTGCCTCTTTCCATGCAGCCCCAGGTAGAGGAGCTGGTGAGCCTTGCCAAATAATTAGCAAAGGGGAAGTGAAGCTGAAATTACAGGCGGCCAACACACAGGTGTTGATGAAGGTCATGCAGGTCCCAGGTTTGGAGATATGGCTAATTTCTTTAGAAAGATTGGGTGATGAGAGATGCACAAGAACTCTCACAGCGGATGCACTTAAATTAGCTGGTGGTAAGAAAATAGGTACTCTTTATCTACTTGTTTATATTACTGATTCTTCTTTTATTGCGGAGACGTGGCTTCGTAGGCTTGGTCACATGAGCAGGAAGGAGATGCATGTTCTTAATTGGAAGATAGATATATTTGACAGGCTTAAGAACTGGAAAGCCTTGGTGTTCTTGGAGGAGATGGCAGACAAAAACCAGTGGATGGTGTTGGATACTTTTGAGCAGGGCAGTTTGGACATGGGAATTGATTCAAAGGAGCTCGTGGGTAAAAAGTCATCACTCATAGGCGAACACAGATACCAATGTCAGTCAGGAGGAATCAGCATCAAACAGACAGGTGCCAATGTCGGTCATGTGCAGACTGAAGCCGGTGATGTCAGGCAGGGTAAGACCGATGTCGGTCAGGAGGATCGACATCGGTAGTAGGTAAGACCGATGTTGGTCAAGAGGACCGATGTCGGCAGCAGGGACACCGACGTCGGTAGGGTCGGTAGTCAGGGACAGACGCATGGAACCGACGTCGGTCAAATGCAGACTGTGGAGTGACCGAGGTCGGTCACTGTAACGGATTTTGGGTGGACATCACGCTGTCAAGGAGTCTCAAAAACCCATATGGAGGAATGAAGACGTAAGTAGGCCCTCAAATTCATTGTTCCTCTTCTTTATACTCGTTGCTGGTTGTAGAGCAGGAAGGATCCAGGAAACAGGTGGGAGCATGGCATGGATATATTGCAGAACCAAGCAGAGTTTTGGTAGGGTTACCAGCTGGATGAAAGCACAGAGATGAATGGATACCTTAGTTGAAGAATAGAGTGAACAGATATGTTGAGATAGAAGACCAGGTATATGGTCTTGAGGAGCTGCAGGATAGTGGTACAGGTTTTGACAGGTGGAGGATGAAGCATGGCTTCAGTCAATGTCAGGGTAACTACTGTGGTTTGCCTTACCAGGTGGATGATGAGTCATGACATCATTCTGTTGCTGTATGTGGATGGTATGTTTTGCTAGCAGGATTGTACATACAGGGTTTTGCTGAGCTAAGGGTAAGATTAGTTCAGTGGCATGTCATGAGGAGTTTGGAGTAGCGAAATTCTTTGGCATGGGAGACATGGAGATCACAGGTTGATTTTGTTTCCAGTGGGAGCTGATGTGAATTAGGTGTTGGTGAGGTTCAGGATGCAGAGCCGGAGCACACTAAGGGCTAGACAGGTACAATGTCTGAAATCACATGAGGTCTGGTATAGACCTGAGTATTCCCATGTAGTGGGAGTTGTCAGAGAGTTAGGAGCCAATTCAGGGAAGTGGGTTCTTAGGTACTTGAGAGGGACCAACAGTAGGTATACATGCAGGGTCAGGACTTCACTACATGTGTTTGTAGGTTTGGATGTGGTAGGGTACTCAGATGACAGGAGGTACACCACGGGATGTGTGGTGGGTTGTCTTCAGGATTGATCTTGAAGAGGGATACAAACCAAGAAATAGATTAGATGGAGTATAGGTACAGGTACAGTGTAGCTATTTATCCCCAAGTGGGAGATTGTTAGGTTGTGGAGCTAAAAGCTTCACTGATGTAGACATGGAGGAGGTTACAGGAGAGTTGCAGAGTGTCACAGAGACTGGCATTGGTCTGGCCAACCGACATCGACATGATAAGACAGGAATGCAACCGACGTCTGTCATGGATCGGCCAGCGTCGGTGACCCCCAGGTGGATAGGGACCGACGTCAGTCGCCTGTGTGGTTCGACTGCGAGCTTATTACGGGTAGTTAGCTAATGAACCAAGTGTTTGCATGATGAGAGCTATTTTTAGACTGAGAGCTGTGGATCTAATTATTGTAATTAGATGTCTAATCATTGTTTGGATGAGATCTATATAATAGACTCATGGTTGTATTGGAAAGTTGGTTCTAGTTTGAGTTGAGCAAAGTTAGCTCCTTCTGTGTGTGAGGTGAGCAAGGGTGTTCCTCCTAGTTCCACAACAGTACCAAGGTGGGTGCTGGTTTTGGAGAGTCAGCAAGATTCTTCAAGTGTGTAGGATCTTGGTCACAGGTGCATGGCCTATATAGGAGATCTACATGGTAAGTAAGATCATTGATCTGTAGGTGTATGTGTGTGCAAGGTCAAGGTTCACAAGTGTGTAGAACCAGGTTGATTTGTAGGTGTGCAAGATCAGATAGGACAACAACACAACAGGGAGCTGAATCAGGCAGGATCTACTTGGAGTACAGGTGTGTACTCAGATAGAGCAGAGAGGAAGGCAAGGGAGTTCCTTCCATAAGTATGGTCTATTGAATTGCAGGTTGTTACAGGTTCATGGGAGATCTACTTGAAGTATGTTGAGTACTTGTGGAGTGTGTGGAGCACTTGTGGTGTGCATGGAGCACAGGAGGTGAACACTAACTCTGTGTTTGAGTTGTGTGTTGGGACCTGAGAGAGAGAGCTTTGAGGAGAGAATTACTATTCACTTGAGGTGTGGGAAGCCTCTGAAGAGGTGGTGGAGAAGAAGTGGCATCTTCTTTATTGTATTCTTTTCTGTATAAGTATTAATACAAGTTGTGTATTGTCTCTCATATCATGTGTTATTCTGAATTCTAGTTACTTGTGATTCTGGTTAATTTCCACATATTAAGTTGCTTGGTTTGGTAATCAACTGTATGCTTCCAGTGTTTCGCATCCTAACAATTTTATTTTATTCTATATTTTTTACCTCTCTTAGTCAATCTTTCTTCCATCACCTTACCTCCTTCCTCTTTCCCATTTGATTACATAATAATATTAAATATGATTTATTATGGAAGATTATTTCATTTCCATAATGATTGGTCCCATAAAGAGGCTTGTAACATTGGAGTAAATCATTTTTACATTGATGACTCCATAAAACCTTCACAATGTAACCAAAAACATTTTGTCACCACCAAAAAAATCCATGTCCTATTTTCTAAGATATGTCATTATCACATTTTTAAATCTCTCAACCCATTTTAATCTCTAAGTGGGTGTTGTTACAACCACTAAACAACTCAAAAAAAACATATACTTAAACCTTAACCAAACCATAGTAAACTAAATATATTATAATCTATTTATTATGTTTTAAACCTCAAACTTAGATGTTTTATCTTAAAACCTCTTTTTTGAGTTATTTTTGTTGACCCCAAAGTTTCACATACTAGGCTAAGGACTAGATATTGGGTAAGTACAAGGATATGCACAAGTGTATTTTTCACAAAATAATAAAAGGGTATTCACACATGGAAAAGACTATTACACAAAGATAACATAAAATTTAGTTGTGCATGGACAAATAGATGATAGTTTAAAAAGATGATATAACACATGAGTGATATAATAAATGAGATTTTGGTAAGCACATAAGATGATTAAAAAAATATTCTATGTCCATAAGAGGAAGAGGGGATTATTAAATCTACCAAAAAATCTAAGAGATACATCAAATTTGATGATTCATAAGTCTATAAAATCACAAAAAAACATAATAATTTCTAATTTCAATCTCTTTTCTCTACCCTCACACTCTTGGTGCTTCATTTATTCCTCATATATCTCATGCTAAGATTTTTTCCTCAATAAAGACACCTAATTTTGGTAAATGACTTATGATTTTAATGTTGTTATCATGTTTTTACACATATGGATCATTGGTTCAAATTAAACTCTTAATGAAATATTTTCCTTGTGTTGGGCCCCAGATGGAATTTTTATATCAATATTCACTCTTGAAGACTCTACTATATTATTTTTATGTCTCTAGGTCCTACCAGATATTCATGTAGTTTTTTAGATCTTTATTTTTAAGGTTTTATCATCCTAATTGTTATAAAAACATTCTAATCCTATTCATTTTAGTTGTGAATCATGTGGCCCTTCCCCCTATGCTCACAATATTTCATTGTCTAATTTTTTAGGTTTCCTATTCTGTGTAGTTTTATTATGCATTAATAAGATCTTAATTTTAATTCAATAAGTATATATATATATAAAACCCTAATACATTTTAATAAGATATTTTACACAATCAATTAATCAACATTATAATTATATGGAAGACACCTAGATATCACATCTATAGATTTATCTTTTATTATTATTACATACTTGTACCAAGAGGAGTAGTGAAAGAGCATTTGTAATATCCCCAATTGAATTTTCATCTCATATCATAGGGATAAGAAATGGTATTATCATATACATGAATTTTAAAGTTAACATGCATGAGTGTTGATTGACAACATATAAAAATGTAAGGGGATAATTTAAAAAAAACCCCATTAAAAAACCAACATTTAAAATTCTTTATAAGTTCTCATGGCACAAATTAGGGATTGATAAAAGGATAAGACATTCACATATTTTTGTGCATAAACTCATTTATATGAGAGAGGATTATGTGGAGAAGGCATACACAAAGGTATTTGCATATATTCAGAATAATTTAAACAACACAGTCACTATTTAAAGAATACTACTATTTTAAAAATAAACTGTCACTATTAGAACAATCCAATACTAGTTAGCCTCTATCATGATAATCCTATTCTAGTCATTTTGTTAAATCATAGTCATATTTTTGGATTATTTTTTGAATTATTTATAGACCTTCTTTGAATTTCCACTCCCTATCAGATATAAAGTGAGTTAAAAATCAATAACCCATATTTAAACCTAATTTTACAACTATTAATCATTATATGTACTTCATTCTATAACCCAACACATATAAATTATTTACTATTTTTAGATCAAATTTTTTATTTTATCTATTTTAAATGATTAGTTTAATTTTACCTAGTATATTATCCCTTGTGCATCATTTCATCATATTTTTGGGTAAAATCAACCCTTTTAGCCATCCAACCCTAGGGTTTCATTCTCTTATCCCATTTATGATTTAATTTTGATGTGTTTAGTTTAGATTTCATTTTATAAGGTTTATATTTACCCTTTAATTATTATGAATTACCATTAGGATCATAAATCCTTTGATCATGTTAGAGTTTATATGATTTGGTTCTCATTCATTTTGTAGATCATATACATATTTGTGTTTCTTAGATTTCCTCATGGGTTTATATGATAGTATTTATATGGAGGGTTCTTAGATTTTTTATGTTAGTAGGCATGATGATATGATTATTACACAAATGTTTATCAATGATTACATGTTTATTTCCTTGCATATATCATATAATTTTAACATATTATTTGAATCATGCGAGGGTTGTATGTAATAATGATGTTTTATGTGTTGATACCATTGTAATCAAAAACTTTGATTTAGTTCCTCTTAGTTATAGATTATGTATCTCATTTTATGGTGGCTCATTATGAGTTATATTATCTAAAAACTAGAGGGATGGGGTATGAAATGCCTTTATCCATATTATTTCCTCTCAACCTCAAGGCAAGATTAACTATAACACCCAAAACCTTCCTCAAGATCCTAGACTTAAATTGTATTTCACTGAGTATTATGATATCATATATCAACTTAAGAATACTCATGATAAAATATCATAAAATTTATCATAAGGTTTAATGCATAAATAAATAATTTATGAGGCCTTACATGATGATGCTATACAATATGATATTAAACCCTCATAATTTTATTTAATTATTAAAAGCTTGATGAATAGTGAGAACCTGATATATTTTATGTCAAAGGAATTACCTTCCAATGATATTGTGAACCAATATTTGAACCAATATTTACCCTTGTATAATTTAGTTTTAGATTAAGGTAAAAATAGGTTTTGAAGGGGCCCCGAAACCCTTAACATCATATAGATAAAAACCTTAAGCACACCCAGGAAACAAAATAACTTGGAACCAAAACAAACAAAACCAGATTAACCAGTAATCTGAAGATAGCTAACAAAAGCTTGGCAACCAATAACAAACAGTTATTATTTTTTTTTACAAGACCTGAGTTTCATATCTAGAGGTGGGACCAGAAGCTTGGATTTTTTCCTCTTAACAGTAGTCCAGCCATCCTCTACCTTAGCTGCCTCAACAACCCAATCCTCTGGAGGCCAAGAATCATGAAGTCCAGGGGGCGACAGAACCTCAGCCAAAACCTTCGGAGAACCAGCCAATAACTGACTCCTAGGAGAGTCCATCAAAATAGGGGGAGGAGCCACCACCACCTCAGAAATTGGTTCAGGAAGATTACATAATCCAGTCTCCACCAAACCTTCAACAGGTACAGTCTCCAGCTGAGACACCTGATCCGTCGAAGCAGATAAAATACTCTTTTCATTCTCATTCTCAGAATCAGTCGAAGCTTCCTCAGGTTGTTCTGCAATATAGTGATCATGATCAGTTTCAGCCCACCAAGAAGGAGATCTTCTGGGTCTGGATTTCCTTACAGTGCACCAGGCAGCAATATGCCCCGTCAGGTGGCACTTTCTACATCTGAAAGTGCTAGAATAAAAGGATTAAATGTGTCTCTATATATAATGGTTCAATATTAAACATTTTTAGTTAGAAACTTCTTAATAGACTTATATTTATAATAAAATCCCTTACACCCTTTGATATGATGATAAAAGACTTTGAAAATTAACCAAGAAAGGCTCTAGGAGCTATTACATTAAGCATAACTACTAGACCATAAACTCTGGCTACAAAATGTCAAGTGATATATAATGATGCTAGCTAAAAACTTTTACTTTTTAGGCCATGGATTGATTCCATGCATGTACTTCCCTCTATGTTACATATATATTTTTTTAATTTATTTATGAGGGAAATTTATATACTTGTCCCATGGATTATGTTCTTTTATAGTTTTTAAAAATGGAATATCCCATAAAAATTCATTCTGCATATGAATACATCATATATTCTAGCACTTAAATAATTAATTCTAATAGAATAATTAACTACATTTAATTGGATGAAATTAGTAAAACTCAGGAGTATAGTGGCACTCAAACTAATAATATATACAAACATTGGTCAAATATTAAATTTAATCTAATCATCTTATGGAATAAATAGATGACATGCATAAATTTGATATTAGTTAACTATATCTTATTCTAATAGAAAATGGTATACTTATTAAATAATATTCATATATTTACACATCTTATGATGATAAAAGTGGAGGGCCTATAGTGGACACTTATTTAAATACTAATAAGCCAAACAACCTCCTAGCCTAGTTCAAACTACTTTAGAAAAATATGGGTTTGGATTGAAATGTATACAAAAATGGGATATAAAGGTCAAGGTTTAGGTAAATATAAGAAGGTAGTAAAGAGATTATCATTATAAAAAATAACTAATTTAAAATGGGCCTTGGATATAGTGATGAGTCTAGAGTAAAATATGTCCCCTTTAAAATGAATCCATGTGTCTCTTAATGCTCTCAACCATAAAAGTTATATCTAAGAAAAATATTTATATACTTACCTTTCCAAATTTAATAAAAATTTATAGACACCTAATTTTGGTGCAAGGATTATTATTGAAATGTCATTACCAATATTTTGTGTATATGGATAATTATTTTAAATTAGATACTTATTGGAACTATTTTATTTTGATTTTGATTCTCCTTTATTCACTGTGTGTTCTTATACTTCTCTTTATTTTATTTTCTCTCTCGTTTATTTTATCATATGTTTAGATATATCTAATCTATTTATTCCTCTATTTTTTTATTTTTATTTTTTTTTTGTTTGCTAAAAGTTGATCAACACTATAGGTCCCATGACCTATTTTAGTGGATAGTGCTATGCTTGGTGGTAAGTTTTATATTTAAATATTTTTTGGAAGGTAATATGGACAAGTATAAAATCAATGACATAATCATATGCAAAACTTTTATATGCATAAATTAAACTTTTATTCAATAAGTAGAATAGGGAAAGTTTGTATGTATATACGATCAAGTAATACTAGTAACATTAGTTCCTATGATTATAAGGGATAAATGTCCATGGTTATTTTTATATACTAAATGAAAAAATGTAGAGCTACACATTTTGTAATGATAAATACAAAATCATGATATAAAACTCATATATAGTATGTGCATGTGTTATTTCATAGCTATGCTTTTATGGGATAAAGATTTGAAATAAATAAAATAATTATAAGATGTGTTTACAAATGACAATGATTATAGAAGGGTGGTGGTTCATCTTATAGGTAAGTGATAGCTATATTTATTGTATTTGGATAATTAGACTTCTATCTATGTGATACCACCATCAAATTCCATGACATGGAAAAGAATTGAAGGATGCCAGTTGGCAAGCCTCCTAGTAGGAGGAACATGAAATGTGATACCAAGTATGTATGTGTGGGAGAGTTACACTATACTGATATAATGAAAATATTACACAAGACAAGTTAGCTAATGTGCACATGATATAGTTGTTAATGTCAAGTTCAAAGGAGGGTGCATAATAATATACTTATACACAATAAGGATGAAGTAAATGTGGAAAATTAGAGAGGTATAGAAATTTTTTATGTAAGACAAAATATTATCCATGTATGGGAAATTTAAAGTCTAAGTGAGGAGTGTGTAGCATGGAATTCATGCACATATAATTCTCAAAGAGGTGTATAAAGTCATAACTTCATGATCTTAGTCTTAAATATGAAACAAGTAATGAAATATTTGATTTGGATATCAACATGTGTATGCATGTGAAACTTGTATAAGTGTTTCTAAAATGATAAGAATGTATTGGTAATGCTAACATGTCTTTTTGATCTAGTGTAGTGTACCTCCCAAATGAGTCTCTGGGAAGGTATGCCATCAAGAACACAAATATGTCAAATATGTCAAAGATTGTATATAAGGTTTTTGGAAATTTATAACTATTTATCCTATTTACCTTATGCATGTACAATATAGATGTCGAAAATCCTTATCTATTGTGTAGAGAGATACCTAGCTAGTTAAGTTATCCAACATTGTGATAAGAAAATGGACTAATAACCATTTGAGGCAATTCACTAACTTATTTTCCTTCTAGTTCTTGTTCTTGATCAAAAAATATAACCATTATAAGTCTATCATACACTTCATGTGGTGTGAATTATATAGCTTGTTGTGTATCTTAAGAACAAAAATGGATTATGATTAGAATGAATGACCACATCCTTTCCCAAGATGTAGTGTTGTCATTAATTTATTTCTTATATACTTGATCATATGTAGAGTACCACTAGACCATGTCACTAAATGTATTAGAATGATACATGAACACATGTACATTTTATGTGAGCATTATGGAGAGTTTATAGTCACATGTATTGGTGTGAATATTGAAGGAGTGTAAAATGTTAGGTAGTGCAATAATATATGCTACACATATGTTTATTTATCTTATCAAAAACACATTATTGTGTAGGTGTCCATTAGAGTGATATTTACTATGTAATATATAAAAAATAAAATTTTATGTCAAAAAATAAGAACAAACCTATAGTGGAAATTAGCAAGTCCAAGAAAACTCCTTAATTTAGTGACATTATGTAGACTTGGCCAATGTTAGATTACCTTAATATTTATTAGATCTACATGGATTCCTTTATATTTAATGATTTAGCCTTGGTATTCAATCTATGTCACACCAAATGTAAAATTTTATAATTTTTCCTACAACTTGTGTTTATGCAAAATGTCTAAGATGTATAAGATGTGCTCTACATTGTCTTCCCAAGACTTACTAAAGATGATGATGTCATCCAAGTAGATGATAAAAAAGGAGTTGAAGAAGGGCCTGATTAGATCATCCATTAAGTGCATGAATGTTTTTGGTGTAATAGTAAAGATAAAAGGTACAACCAACCATTCATAAAATCCTTCCCTAGTCTTATATGTTGTATTCCAAACATCCTTGGGATGGATTAGAATATGATGATAACCTAACTTTGAATTGATCTTGGTAAATTATTGTGCACATATAAGTTAATATAGGGGGTTTTTAATGCATAAAATGAGGTATTTATTATTCATTGTTATCATGTTTAACACGTAAAATTTTATGCAAAGACACCAAGCTCCATATTTATTTGGAGTGAGGACTATCGGGATTCCCTAAGGAGAATAGATAGGCATAATATTTACTTGATCAATAAGTTATAGGATTTCGAATTGGACTTCATCATTATCTTAAATAGACTTATATGGTACATGCATAGAGTTAGGGGACAATTCTATGGACATTTTAGGTAACATGATCATATTATTGAAATTATGGCTCAATAATTACTGAGCCATAACATGTATGTGTTATTGAGAAATAATAACATGTAAAAGTTATTGTAAATTCAAATAATGCATATGCATTGTATAATGTGTATGTGTTATATAGTGTACTATACAATGCATACACATTATATACTATGTACGCATTGCTTTGTTATAAGTCTAAAACCAATTCCATGAGAATTTGGGAGTTGCACATGAAGCCAAATTTGTCAATAAGCTTATATTTACTAATCTCAATGTTAAGTATAAGTTTACATTTATATAAGTTTAATTTAAATTTATTTTAGTAAATATAAGAAATTAGGGTTACTCAACATTTGATAGAGTTGGTCTCATAGTTGCATTCCTTATGATATGGAAAATAGTTTTTCAAAATCCAATCAAGTCAATACTTAGGAATTTTTAGGGTCTAAGTATTAAACCTAGGGATTTTAGGAGAAATTTTACAATTGATATCCATTTTTGGTAAACATATAGTCATTTTTAGGTTTTTGTTCCTTTTAGATTGATTCCTAGCATTTTTAGGAGTCTTAGATTTGTCAAAATTGAAGTTTTCAAATCATTCACTTTAAAATTAATACAAAGTGGTGTGATTGGGGTATAATAGGTCATATTGATGACTTACACACATCAAACAACCACTTTATGTTACTTTTACTTGTTCATCATCCTTCCCTCATCCTTGATCACTTCATACTCATGCCTCATCACCCTTAATCACTCTCTCATCATTATTAATTATCCCTAATCACTCCCTCATTAACCCTCATTGTCCCTAGTCATCTCTAATCACTCCCTTATAATCCTTGATTACTCCCTCATTGACCATCACTATGCCTCATCATCCCTAATAACTCACTCCTTATCCCTCCTCATCCCTCATCCCTCCCTCATTGACCCTCACCATCCCTTATCATCTTTAATCACTCCCTCATCATCCCTAATCATTCCCTCATTATCTCTCACCATACATCATCATCCCTAATCACTCCCTCATTGGCCTTTACCATCCCTAATCACCACTTCATCATCCCTAATCACTCCTTCCTCATCCCTCATCATCTTTACTCATTCCCTTATTAGCCCTCACCATTACTCATAATTTATAATCACTACCTCATTTCCCCTCACCATCCCTCATGATGTAGAGCCCTATTGCATACTTTAGTTGTCCAAGCTCTTTACAAATATCTACGTAGCTTTAAATTTGTATTTTCTTTCTTAATCTTTGTCTTTATACCCTTCACACATTTTAAATTCACATCTAAATTTTATTCATTTCATTTATTCTCTACCATTTTTTTAATGGTCTCACTAAACTCTTCATTCTATTCTCCTTACTCAATACATTCAATATCTCTTACTTTGAGAATGTCCCCCTTATTGGTCTTTACATTTTATATCTACTTGGATAAAATATTATCTATAGTTCCTTAGGATTTAATATGGCTCTAAAAAACTTCCTTCCACTCCTTTAGGTTTTCTTTAACTTCTTCTCAACCCTACCTAAATTCTCAACATAGTCCTCATATCATACACTACCTCTTACTCTATCATAAAATCTTATTTTATAGACTAAAATCATCAAATCAACCTCAGTTATGGATACCCTATAATATATCTCATTTATTCATAAAGTTATAGGCTTTGGTTCAACTATTTGATAACTTATTTTGGCTCTTTCTACTCTTGAATTAGGTATTTAGGTTTCTTTCTACCTTGTCTACCACACAATACTCTCCCATCCATACTTATCCATACTTACACAACTTAAAAACACTATAATATATTTGTGCATGTTGAACTCAAACTTTTCACCAAATTTCATGAATTATTGATAGTTACAACTCCTAAAAACTCACTTTAAAAGTAGAAACCTTAATATAGGGTTTAGAATGGTTTCACAGACCCAAGAAGGGTCAAAATGAGATTTAAATATTCCAAAGGTGTTTATAATGACTTTTAATATTGTATTAGGTCTTATATGACCCTATGCACATTTTTCAATAGTTATATTTCCATTTTAAAGCTAAATTAGATTGACTTAACCAAATTTGAATAGACTGTGTACTCAGTCATAGGTCTGTAGTAATTCGAGAAGAGGTTATTTATTATAATTCATTCCAAAAAGGGTTATACCTCAACATGAAGGTTTAAGATCCTATAAAAAATGTTTAAACACTTTAAAAAATTAATTCCTTTCATCTATAACACTCAATTTTCTAATTTCCACAAGATACCAATTTGACTGTGTTAAGTTTCTTGATGACTGTAGGATTGTGTTAATTTTATTTTTTCTCATCCAAATTTATGAAAGATAATTTAAAGAATATAATAATTCATTATAATATGAGAATAAAAACACCAACATATACATTTTAATTTTCACTCCAATACATACATATACCTTTTCACATAGATGTATAGTCAGAACTTTTGCTCATAGAAAACAAGGTTATGTTGTTTAACATAGAATGTCCTTATTAGAATAACAACACATAATGTTTAAAGAATATTAAGGAATTGTTATGTAAAGTTAATAATTACTCATACATTCCAAAATCCTACCAAATATAATCTCCTCTTCCATAATACTCTGACCTTCACTCAAATTTCAAGACACAGTTTGTAAAAGCATAGGGTATACAGTTTGTAATTTGAACATTAAAAATATTTGAAACTCAAATTAAAAATTATATAATCACCATAAAATAAAAGGTATTTTCAACTTACCACTAACATAAAGATCAAAAATAACTTGTTACTAATCATTTTTCATGATCATGCACACTTTCAACTATCTTTGTACGTATTCAAGAAGATGTAGGGTCTATTTGCTTTATTATCTATAAGTAATCAAAACTTTTCTTTATTCACTTGTTTTGGGTTATTTAAATTCATCCTTTTTAATCCTACCCCATCCAACTCTCTTTAATCTAACTTTGAATACAAAATAAGATATGGACAAGACTCTTATTACCAAATAACCATCAACTGAATTCTAACTTCTTTTATATGTTGAGAGTGCCCTCAACTAACTCAAATAATAACATATTTATCAAATATGAGTTTAATTATATGTATTGTAACATCCTAAAATCCTTGATAAATTCTAACCGCACCAAATTTAATGTTGGACTTCTTGAAACAAGATTGAAGTCTCTATGAAAGTTCAAAAATTCAAGTGAAAGATTTGGCAAAAAAGTCCAATACAACTCTAATTCAAAATTGACACAAAATTAGAAACTTAATAAAGACTCCTACAGAATTCTTATGACCTTGACCACCTTTTAAAGACTCTAAACATGAAAACTAGATCATTATTTATATTGGGTAGTGTTTCTCCTGCATCACCTCATCATCCCTAATCACTACTTCGTCATACCTCATCATCTCTAATCACTCATTCCTCATCCCCCATCTCCCATAATCACTCCCTCATCAATCCTTACCATCACTTATCATCCTTAATCACTCCCTCATCCTCCCTAATCACTCCCTCATTGACCCTCACCATACCTCATCATCCCTATCACTCCCTCATCATCTCTAGTCAATTCCTCTTCATCAGTCCTCATCCTTAATCACTCCATACAATACCTTGATGGCGGTATTTTATTAGAGTTTAAAAATATTATGAAATACAAGTGGAAAGTTGAGTGCTAGCATAAAACATAAGAAATAGTGATCAAAATAATGTGGAGGCAAATTTTAAACACAAATATTTAACACCTATGAAAAAATATGGTCCTATTAGAAATGATGTAATTCATAATTGAAAATATGTGAGAAAAAGATAAACAAGTAAAACCTCTATAACACCAAAAATGGGTATTAAATACATGAGGATCACCAAGCTATGCAAGTTCCTGAAACCAATCAATTGATTTTCATATGAGGACATTTTATGATTCGAATAATTATATTTAAGGCCTTTTATTTATATATATAATGATTGATTCATCATACCAGAGAGTGGAAAATAATTTTCAAATAATTATAATAAGTAGTCCAAGATTGGAAAGTGGTGCTTAATTCATAACTTCAATATTCAATCCAATGAAGAGTGTCACACTATGATATCTCTACTTGCACATCTCGAGAAGTGGGTACAAGTTATCTAGCACTATAAAAAGTTAAGTAGATAATATATTATGAACCCAATGATATGGTTGGTAGTAAAAATATCTCTACTTCCCCCAACAAGAAATTATATGAATTAAAAATATTATTTCATTAACAAATGTAGATCAATGGTGAGATAATACACCTCATCATTTCTAATGGAATTCAGAAGAATTTAATTTATCCTAAATAATATTTTAAAAAATTGAACTTGAAATTTATACATCATCCACAACCATACACTAGTATATGGTCTAGTGTAGGCCTTGAGAAATGGATCACCTAGTAGTGTCACTTGGTGTACACAATCAAACTTTTAAAATATGCAATATTTTATGACATCTCACCATTATAGATGTGTGATGTTTTATATGTGGTCAACCATGTATTTACCATTGACATGTAGTTTATGAAGTAAATCCTTTAAATTTTGTGATAGACTATCTGGATCTGAAATACCATATATTATGGTTAATTCATAAGCTTTTAGTCATTAGTGTTAGGAAGTGCAAGACTTTTGTCAGTTCTAGTAAAAAGTATAATTTTAATGATAATAAGTAAATGTTTAATGACATCATTATGTCACCATATCATAGTATCGTTTATCCAATAATAACAAAGATGAAATAATTGAACCATAAACTAGATGAATACAAGGATATCTTTCAGTCACCTAAATAAGTTTCTACATACTATACACTAAATAATATTATTGATTTGATCCCTTAATTACCTCTATCTCAAACCTCTTTATACAACATATCATTTCTATAGAATGAATATATCAAGTTGTAGATCCATGAAATCATGGATAATGGACACATCATGCCCAAATCATTGCCTTGTAAAAACCCAGTTGTGTTTGTTCTAAAGTTGTGAATCAATTAAAAAAATATTAACAAGATTAACATGAAGAACTATTATGATAATTTAAATGTTAATGCATTTTTATGCCATATACATGATGTATAAGTATTTTCCAAAATTGATCTTAAGTTTGGGTATCATAATATTCATGTTAAACCTTTAGACATTTGGAATATAGTCTTAAAAACAAAGAAAGGATTTATTGACTAGTTGATTATGCCTTTTAAGCTAACTCATATAATTAATTAATTCATTTCAAGATGTTGAATGAAATCCTTAGGCCCTTTACCTATGCCATTTTTTAAATCTACCTTGATGACATCTTAATATTTATAAAACATGGGATGAACATCTACTCCATGTTGAGCTAGTGTTTCACATTTTACAGAAACATATTTTTGTGACAACATGAATGAATGTTCATTTTTCATCCAAGAGATAAAATATTTGGGACACATTACACACATAAGGAGTGTATGTATGAACCTAACCAAGATTCAAGTTATACAATAATGGGAAACACTAAATAACTTTGCATCTGATTCAAATATTCTTAGAATTAGAAAATTATACAAGAGATTTATGTATAATTTTTATCTTTTGAACCAAACTACCAAAGGTGGAACCAAATAAAGTTTTATTTAGTTAACGACATAAAAAATATAATTTTATGAACTAAAATTTAGACTCTATTTTGTTTTAATACTTATGTTACTTGACTATAAATTTGGAAGATCATCCAATTCATTCAGTAATAAAATTGACTATCATAAATGGGTATTGATAGCACAAGTCCTAACAAAGAGTTAATTTTTATTATAATGGATTAAACAACATATGATTGGAATCAAAGATATATTTAGAGTATATACTTATGAAAAATTATGAGGGAGCTATTAAGGATGGTAAGGGATGGTGAGGGTCAATGATGGAGTGATGAAGGATGGTGAGAGATGGTGAGGGTCAATAAAGTAGTGATTAGTGATGATAAGGGATGAGAAATATTGATTAGGTATTATGAAGGATGAGAAGTGAGTGATTAGGGATGATTAGGGATGGTGATAATCAATGAAGCAATGATTAGGGATGATAGGACCAAGTGATTAGAGATGATGAGAGATAACTAAGATTAATAAAGGAGTGGTTAGGGATGAGGAGCAATGAAGAGGGAGTGAGTAGGGATGAGGAATTGATTAGGTAATATGAAAGATGAATAAAGAGTGATTAGGGATGATGAAGGATGGGAAGGGAGTGATTAGGGATGATGAAGGATAGTGAGGGTCAATGGAGGAGTGATTATGGATGATAAATTAATGATTAGAGATGACTACGGATAGTGAGGGTCAATGAGGGAGTGATTAGGGATAATGAGGATTGATGAGAGAGTGATTAGGGGTAATAAGGGATGAGTAGGAAGTGATAAAAGATGAGGGAGGGGAGATGATTAAGTGAAATTAACACATAAAATGGTTGTTTGATGTGTGAAAGTCATCAATGTGACCTATACTACCCCAATAACACCACTTTGCATTAATTTCAAAGTGAGTGGTTTGAAAAATTAAATTTTGACAAACCTAAGACTCCTATAAATGCTAAAAATCAATCCAAAAGGTACAAAAACCTAAGAAATGACCATATATTTACCAAAAATGGATATCAATTACAAAAGTTATGTCCTAAAATCCCTAGGTTTAATACTTAGACCCTGAAAATACCTAAGTACTGACTTGAATAGATTTTAGAAAACTATTTTCCATGTCATAAATCATGAAAATATGAGATCAACTTTATCAAATGTTGAGTGAACCTAATTTCTTATATTTACTAAAATAAATTTAAAGTATAAGTTTACATTTACATTGTTACATTTATTTTCTTATACTTAATATTTGTAGTAAATATGAGCTTATGGACAAAATTGGCTTCATGTGCAACTCCCAAATGCATGTGGAGTTGGTTTTGGACTTATAACAAAGCAACACATACGTGTTATTATATAACATACATGCATTATATAGTACACTATATGCATTATATAATGCATAAACATTCTATAATGCGTACACATTATTTAAATTTAAATTGAAAACCAAGCCTTTGGGATTGAAAATGGCTTGTATTTCCAAGCCAAAATCTTGGGACTATGCATCTACAATTGAGACCAACACATTTAAACTTCAATCACTAAATATGATATGGATTTCAACATCCAAATTTGAAAAATTAATACCGTTACGATGAGCACATTGTCCTCTTTTTAAATGTGTGATTTTTATATATTTTTGGGATATTTTAAGGGTTCAACTAGATTTATTACTAACAACACCTTTTTTAGGCCACTACATGCCTCACCCATACATGCCTATTTATGTTTATCTAATTTTTTTTCATTTATCCAAGTGAAAAAAAATTATATGGTAATAAAATAGGCCTAATTCTACACACATTAAAAAAACAAATCAATTTTCATTTTTTTGAGGTAGTTAGGGTGGGTCGCATGATTGGCTATCTATTTTTTGTCAGTTTTTAGAATATACTTAATTAAAAAAATATTCATCAAAAAAAAAAAGTTTATAACACACCAAAATATCTTATGTAAATATTCACCAAAGGGTTTATAACAATATTTAATGATGCTCAAAAAATGGTGGGCCACACTGAATGGTATAATTCAAATTTTCTTAAAAAAATAGGTCATCTTAAAATTTTAGATGTTTGACCTATTTAAAACTAGATAAAAAATTATACAATTCATATTTTTATATCATCTTCAAATTTTGAGTGTAGCCATCTCTAATTATTTGTAGAAGTTCACATTTCTAAAATTTCAAAAAAATCATCTCCATGAGTAGGCCCTTTTTTGTCCCCCAAGTTGGTGCACTTACCTTGTAGTATCATAAACAGTTTGGAAGTGAGAATATATGAAAAAAATAGATGTGATGGTACCAAATAATGTTGTGAAAAACTTATTGATTTGGGTTTTATGCACACCATAGGTTGGGGTATTCACCCTCTTCTTTTAGGATCACCAAAAATGATCCAGAGCATGAGTTGTAGGCTTTATTGGAATTCCTTATCATCTAAAAATTCATATTATTATTCAATAAACTGAATTTATTCAAGAATTAAAACATATATATCTTAAAAAATAGGAACATGACTTACATTAAATGTGTAGAACTAGTCCATGCAAAAATATGCAAAAACCTAAAAAAGTAAACATTTCAAATTATTAAGAAATTCCCCTATTATCTCACATAAATTGACCTCCAAATAATCCTTATAGACTAATTTTGTGCAAGGTGATTATTTTTCCTACTTTTTCTTGTGATTCATGAGTATCCTCTATATCATCAACAAAGTCATAATATACTTCATAAAAACTATCATGTGCAACATATTCAATTGTATTTGTGATAGGGGCTAGATGTACATGTTCAATACAAACAAAATTATGTTATAAATGATTGGGCATAGGAAAATTTATATTTTGTTGAATTGAATTAATGTTTGTGATGACATTTATAAAGAGACCATAATCCATTGTGGGTGAAATATTTGATCTCCAAGAAGATAGTCATCTATCCATTATGACTGTTTCTTGATAAACCAAAGCTAATGAATTCACATTAAATGTTCTTACTAGCATGAAGAACATAATATCTAAATCATTTATGTATATTATCAGATGAATAATTCTTAGTTTTTGTGACTAATTAGATTATTCTTGTCGATTATTTAAAATTTAAGATATAAAATCCCTTATCAGTTCCTTTGGATCCCCCTTGAGTGGGACCAACTGATTAAAGACCACAATTGGATCAATCAAACATAAAAATTATAAAATGATTGCATCTTATAATTTAGATCAATTTTGAATCAAACCAAGTATTAGGAGTAGAAACTAATCATGTTTAATTCCATTTAAGGTAAGGGGAAATAAATTATAGGATAATATTCATGTTGAACATTTAAATTTCTTAGAGTGTTTTTAAAAGTAAGAACATGATCTTCAGTAGTCCTATTATTTTAGAATTTTGGAAGATATTTGAAATAATTATTTGGAAACTCATGTTTAATACCTTGGATTTCTATTTTTGTTTCACCAAGCTCAGACATTTTTTCTATTTTTTTAAATTTTTATGGATTTTTTAATATTTGATGGAAAATATAATACATACAAGTGAATTAGAAAGATAGATGTTAGATCAATCCCCCTAATGCTAATTTATGTTGGTGGTCTTGTTTAGAAACATAATAGAAGATGAAATAGAGTAGATAATTAACAATAATAATAAATTTTTCTTTCCCTCTTACTATCACTAAAAACCTATTGATGTGGGTTTCATGCATACTATAGGTTGGAGTATTCATCATTTTATTTTAGAATTATTAGAAATGAACCAGGACATGAGTTGTAAGTATGCAATATTTTATTTACCAACTGGTGGAATAGATTAAAGAGCAATATGGCCACACACCATTTTGGAACTGTCCAATGGGATTAATTGACACTTATGTATAAAACTTGAACCAAATTAAATGACAAAAATGTTGCCTAAGATATATTTAAACATTGGATAAACAATAAAAAATAATGCTACCTTGAAGTGAGTATAAACCACAAATTTGAGGAAAATGTGACAAATGAGGAAATCATCATACAAATAAAAACCCCACATTAGTATTGAAATATTTTAACAAGAATCTCCAATTACAATAAAATGAAGAAGCTAGGAGAAGAATGGACTTAGGCCAAAACGACAAATAACAATGCCAAAGAAAAAATAGACCAATAAGAATGTTGTGAGAGTTGTGTCACATGTGTTGAAAAAAGGGAAAGTAGAGATATTTATAAAGAGTTATGAGGGAAAATGAGTTATAAGTGAAAGTTACAACATGTGTGCCATGTGTCCTTAATCTTATTACAAGTGGGGAGAATGTTTGTGATATGTGGGACGATAGGAGTTACATGCAAGTAACTCCAAAGCCTACAAGTGAACAAAAGAGGTGAGTGCCACCTTAAAAGGCTAGAATAAAGTGTATTTATAAATAAAATAAATGCACACACACATAAGACTTATGATAAGCCTATAAACCTATATGAAAGACCAAAATTATGGTTAATTCTCTAACACTCACTTTTAAGCTTAAATTTTGTTTTATAAAAGTAGAGAAAAACTTTTATAAATAAATAAGGGAGTTTAAATTACACAATAATCCCCCTTTATAGAAAATTAATTCAAAAGGAATTACAAAATAATGAGATAAGAAAGAAGAGAAGGTACTGCTAGAAGTTACAAGGATGAAAATATGATTACCAAAAAAATACAATAATCCACTTTAGATAATGTGGTCAATCCACAATGGAACAAAGATTAACAAGGAGTAATGATCCAAAAACTTGCAAAACAAGCAAGCTAACACCAATATTTCAAGTTAAGTAACCAATATGCCAAAAATATAATCTACATACATAATGTAATAAAAATAGATGTATAACTAAAATAAATTTGAGTAAAGACAACTTCTATCATAAAGTGCATAAACCTGTATGAAAATAAGTTAGTCAAAAAAGATCTTAACAAAGCATATATCCTATGCAAAAAGAAATAAAGAATATAATAAAAGAGATATATATTATCAAAATAGAGATAAATAAGATGTGTCACTTTCAAAATATATTCTACATGAAGAATTATCATAAGAAGACACATGAAAGTCTCTAGAAGATTCATTTTCTTTATGAATCCAAATAGTTTTACCCTTAAAGGTAGGAGATTTAGTCTTTTTCCAATAGTGAAATGTGTCATTAATGGATTTACCATAATATTTACATGGGTGTAATTTATAAATTTTAGATAAATGATGCCCATGTTTTCCATAATGATCAATATTTAACAATTTTAATCAAAGCATGAGCATTAGAAGCAATATAATAAAAAAAACTTGCATTGCAATTCCTTTGATGTGGAGGACAATAAGATTATAAATTTTCATTAGAAATATTTGAAGCATTATAGCCAAGTCCTTTAGAATTTTCATTAGATTTAAGCAAAATAGGTACAAGAATACCATTTGTGCACTTACTAAGCCCACCACCTAAATATCCCATACTATGCATGATTTTTAAGCTGAGCTTGGTAGAAGAAGTGCTCAAAGAAGTTTGAGTTTATGTAGAGGCATAATGAGTTTCATAAATATAAGGGCTATTAATAGTAGCCAAAAATGTAAATTTTTCATTTAAAGCATCAAAAGAGTGTTTCATGCTTGCCATTTGATTTTGAAAAGCATTTTGAAGTGCGATAACATAACTAGCAAAAGTAGTAATGGTATCATTTTGATATTGTATTTCATGTTTAAGAGCATAAATTTCTTCATTTTTACGAGAAAGTTGAAGAGAATAATTATAAATGTTATAAAAAGTGCAAGTTTAAAATCCATATTAAGTGCATTAAGATGTAAAGGATAAAAGTATGGAAATGTAAGTCCACACCAAATCATAATAATAAAATTTATTTTAAAGCCTTAAATGTTCAACAATTATATTCTTATCAAAATAAAAATTGTTAAAAAAAATTTAATGAAATTTTTACTTAAAATTGTCAAAACATGTTATAATTTTAAATATAATGAAAAAACAATTTAGCTTATATAAAAAACATTACTAGTTTAGAGTTAAAAATAAAATAAATCACTTTAAAATAAAAATAAAAATACATTGAATTCTCAACAAAAATAAGATTTGTGTCATTTTGAATAAAAATCCTTCGATCATAAAGAATTCATGAGAATTGTGAATAAGACAAAATTAAATGAGGTTTGATTTTTTTTAAGTAGTTGAAAAGTTTATATGAATTTGAAAAAAAAAAATCTTTTTAAAAGACAAAAGGCTTTTAGTTTTTAACTATGCCACATGGTAAAGTTTATATGAAACAAAAGCTTAATAAATGACAAATGTAAAGAGGTTTTCCATGCTACCAAATCAAGAACAATGAAATAAAAGATCACTAAAAAATAATGATAGCTTAAAAAATCAAAATGCTGTAATCAAAATGGGTTTTCAAAGTTATAAAACTCTTTTGGAGATACATATATCTAAATATGGTGTCATTTTTTTCTTTTTGGCAAAAGAAATTTAAAAAGGAAATATGCCATGTAGGGGTTGAAAGGGAACACTTAAATACATGAAGATGAGTAATAGTACAACTGTTAGTATAAGGTAGTAAAAAGGTACGTTGTAAGGGAAGATGCAAATGGCAGAAAACATGAATAAAACATTTGGAAAATAGTAGCAAGAAGAATGTGAAAAGTTAAAGAAGGATCAACGTAAATCACTAAGATATAAAAAAACTACAAACCACCATGAAGATGACTCAAAATAAAATGCCACAATAAAATTGAGACTAAATAAGTAAGATGTCCAAGCTTACAAATAGAAATAGAATGTATTAAGTAGAAGAAAAACTGAAATAAAGTATCAAATAAAAAAGAGAAAATAAAAAAATTAGATATAAATATTTGGTTGTTATTGCTTTTAAATACAAGCAAACTATAAATAAAAAATCAAAATTAGTAAAAAAAATAAAACAAAGATCTTATTTTTATATTATTTTTTTAAAGTTAAATATAAGATATGTAAGAGCTCAATAAAAGAACTCATATTTAAATATGCAAAACATAGAGTAAAAAAATCAAGAATGGAGTAAATTTATTTCTATTATATGCATAAAAACAAAATAATGGCTTAAAAACTCTAAAAACCTAAAAAAAATAATATAGAGGGCAAAAAAGGAAATGTAAAAAAACTCTAAAATCTTTCAAGAAAGGTTTGCATAATACTCACCAAAAAATGTTAAAAAAACCAATTCTCTGATGCCATGATAGAAATATCACCTAATATTGAATTAAATATCTAATAAACAATAAAATATAATGTTACTTTAAAATGAGTATAAACTATAAAGTTGGGACAAATATGACAAGTGAGGAAACAGTCATATGGAGAAAAATTGCACACTAGTATTGAAAGCTTGCAACAAGAATCCTCAATTACAATAGCATGAATAATATAAGAGAAGAATGGCCTTAGGTCAAGAGAGAAAATAAGAATGCTAAATAAAGACTAAATCAACAAGAGTGTTGTGAGAGTTATGTCATAGTGTTGAATAAAAAGAAAAGAGAGATTTTTATAAAGAGTTAAGAGAGAAAAGGAGTTACAAATTCAAGCTCCAACATGTGTGCCATGTATCCCTAATCCTTTATAAATGGGGAGGATGTGTGTGACATGTGGGAGGAGAGGAGTTATATGAAAGTAACTCCAAAGTCTACAAGTGGACAAAAGAGGTGAACGACACCTCAAAAGACTAGAATAAAATGAGTTTATAAATACAATAAATGTACACACATAAGACTTATGATAAGCCTATAAACCTATAGGAAGGATCAAAGTTAAGGTTAATTATCCAACATTAAAACATAAATATTTGGAATTATGCCTAATATACTACACAATGAACTAAATATCATAAAAATATAAAAAGAGATGGAAAGGGTAAAGAAAATAAGTGAATTAAATGTTCTCTTATTTGTCTTTTTCTAAAGAAAACATAACATATAATCCACTACAAAATGATACTTGTTATTCATTAAACCTAGTTTTGTAACTCAAATTTTAATGAAGATAGTGAAAGAGCCCAAGGATTAATTAACAAATGAATAAATTTTACAATAATGCCTTATGATAAAATGATCTAATTTTGGAAAATATATATGATCATTTAATCATAAAGATCTAAAAATAGTCACAACTTACCAACAAAATGGATAGAATGATAATAGCACAATCTACAATCTATCTAACTCAATCTAAATAATAAAGATCTCTAATAATGAAAAATTTAAACTCAAATGATACAAATATTTTCCTAATTAAGAAAGGAAAAAATATAGATTCTCAACATATCCTTGTAGTGAATTCTTCAAAAGTCACTACTTCCAGTCTCTTTTTGGTATATTTAAACATCCAACCAAAAATATCTTTCTTAGGCTTTAACTAAGAATTTTGTTATATGAATTCTCCTAGATAAATATTTTCTGCATGTAATAGGATTATTACATAG
Source organism: Torreya grandis (assembly GCA_037957365.1). Classification (NCBI taxonomy): domain Eukaryota; kingdom Viridiplantae; phylum Streptophyta; class Pinopsida; order Cupressales; family Taxaceae; genus Torreya; species Torreya grandis. Next base: position 1,620,965 of record JARHVA010000154.1, read on the forward strand.
TATTTATATAAAAAATATGGGTATAAAGTATAAAAAATAATAAATCATGATATTAATTAGACCAAAAAAATGCATCATAAAAACTTATTACCAAATTTTATATTTTTATCCACCTTAACAAATATTATTTTTTAATTAAACATTTGTTCACTATGATTCAAGTAGTATTAGGTTGATCCATATAGATTAGGGAGTCTCTTAGATACCAGTAATAGAGGTTATTACTTCATGTAAATTGTAGCTTTGGTCATTATTAGTGCTCACCTATATTCCCTATGTAATGGTGATTGCATTAGAATCATAGAATCCAATCATAATTTTTTTTTAATGTTGCAATCCATGTGGAATGTTCTTTAATATTTATTAGTTTGTGCCTTTATTTTATATTATAATTAGGACCCCTTGGGATAACATGTGATCACATCCCTTTTCTTTAATACCAGATAATTTTGCTATGAAAATGTTATGAACCATCATGACAATTTGGAAAGCTTCAATCTTAAATTAGATTTCATGGAACATCAAGATTCTCCATGTGTCATGATCACATGGCCTCAGGGTCATGAAGTGATTGGGATGATGCATTTGATAGGTGTCAAATTTGACGTAGTTTCCATGAAGTATCTACATTATTTATGTGGTATCATCTCAAGGTGTTCTAGCCACATGGTATGTTCAATGTGTAAGATGAAATTTGTTGGCTTCCTATTGGATTCAAATCATAAAGTCATTTTGTCATTATTGGTGGACCCATTTAATTTATCCAATTTGTCTTTATATTTCATGTGTTTGTATATTTCTTAAGAAATGGAATAAAATGGTCATTATTAAATATTAAAACTAAATAGTGTGATTTAACAGTAATAAATAATAACCAAAAATAAAATATACATGGTATTCTACCATAAACTTGGATCATGAGATCAAACCTGTGGTCATAGGACACATGTCAACATCTTATTTAAAACATGGTCATGGGGTCTTTTGATCTTTTTGATCTATTTTAGATTAGGAAGGGGTCCATAGAGTAGTCAAAAAGTGGTGCAGGGTGGACATGATGTGGTGCAGACCTAAAAAAATATTAACGCTAATACATAATTGGTCAGGTCTAAAGGATTTCAAAATATAAAGTCACTATAAATGTAATTATATATATAAGGTGGCCATGGGACATAAAATTTCATAAGGACACTAAAGTGTTTTCTCAAGTTAAGAGATATTAAGGGGATGATATATAAAATGTGAATGCTAAAAGAATAATGTTAGATCAAAATGACTATGAAGAAGTTAATTAAAACCTAAACCATGCTTAATTTGATTTGAAATGAATTAACTAGGTTTAAAAATTGAGATTGAAGGAGATTTTGCAATTGAATTGTATTTCAAGTTTTCCATGAGAGGGTCCCTATTTATTAGAATGAAAATGGGGTGTGTTGGTGACAATAAATGGAAACATCTATAGAAAAATAGAACTAAGGGTTTAAAATCCAAAACATCTAGTTTTAACTTTGAATAGAAACTAAGTAATCAATGTAAAATAATTTCATATTTTCAAATAAAGATACTAATCCTACTTATAGCTCAATCACATAACATACTAGGTTCTCACATCTCAAAAGAGTCAAAGTGTGTGAAAATGATTCATTTCCTTTACTTTAAATATTTACAGTACAATGCAAGAGTAATCATTTGATTAAAATTTATGACAAAATTTATTATTTATATTTTTAATAGATATTGGATTAAAAGGAAAGATAGGTATTGATTTGATGACAACTAGATGTCTATAGCCCCACTAAAGTTATGTTACACTCCACTCTAGGCCCTGCTCCACTACCACCTAGGTGTCTATAGCACTGAATGAGATTTATCAAATCCCCCTTGTAGGAGATTTTTTAAAAATCTTCTTTGAGAATTAATATGATCAATTTTTTTCCTTATTTTTATTAGTTTTCAAGGGTTAGGAGTGATTTTTTCTAGGGTAAAGGAAAAATTAAAAAAATTGAGCTTTCCATTACTATCATATATTCCTTAAAGGATATTTTAGTTTGATAAAGTGAAATCATGTCTCTTCATCAATCCAATTTTTTTCTTAATTTATGTGAAAATTTTGAGAAATAATTTCATTTCTCTAATGAAAATATAATCATATTGAACATGTTACTAGTATTTCACTCAAAATTTACCAGTTTTCTAAATTTTAAAACTTTTTCACAGTGATCCTAGATTTTATCCACTTGAATTTAATTATATCATGTGTGTATTCAGACACCATACATATTTGGAAAGTCTATAGGAAATATTATTTATCATGGTGGATGCTACAAGTAAATGTTTTTAGTTTCTCTTTATTATGTCTAGGATTAGACCTATTTAACTACCAAATACTGGGAACAAAAAAATATATACAAGAAAAACCACAAAATAATATACTCCTAAGCTAATCCTACTCTAACCAAAATTGACAATCATATTGAGAGGGTTTATTTAGAAGCTTTGTGTGTAACATCTCCCATTGCTTACTAGCAATAATTCATGGATACTTATAATTATTATTCATGCATGTACATCCTTATATTCATTCAAAAAATTAATTAACTTACCTTAGTTCAAATAAAAAATTATTGAGGCATTTGATTCCAACATGTTGATCCTTAGATAAGAAATCAAAATGAGCATGGGTTTTTAAAATATGCATATCAAAGTTAAGCCACATGTGTACATGAAATTATTTTACCTTAAGGTGTGTGACCATGACTCTTGGGATGAGAGGTTTAATAAGTACCAACTATTCCAAAGTTAGATAGGCTACTAAGAAGTTATCTTATTTGATCTCTCTTTCCTACATGTGTTCAATGTGTTCTTCTATATCTATGTTTATTTGGAATTCCTCACCATCTAGAATGTATTTTTCTTGTTGTTTAATCAACTAACCTTATTCAATAAATAAAACCTATGGATCCTAAAAAATAGGAACATAACAAGCCTAAAATATGTAGAACCAGTCCATGTTAAAGTATTTGAAAACCTATGAATGTAAACATTCTATATTATTAAGAAATTACCCTATTGTCTCACATATAACATCATTATTAAATATATTATTAGCTTAATAATCATACTAGACTGATTTTGTACAAGGTGATGCTTCTTCCTCTTCATCATATGATAGTCATGATTCTTGAGTATCCTCAACATCATCATCAAAGTCAAAATATACATCATAAAAATTATCATGTGCAACATATTGATTTGTATTTTTGATAGGGGATGGATGTACATGATCAATGAAAATAACATTATAATATAAATGATTAGTCATGAGAAATTTATTATTTTTTGAGCCAAAGTAATGTTTGTGATGGCATTTTGAAAGAGATCATAGTCCATTCCAGGGAAGATATTTGATCTCTAGGAAGACATTTTTCTATCGACTATGACCATTTCTTCATAAGTCAAAGCCAATGAATACATAGTGCATGCCCTCACTAAAAGGGAGACCATGGTATCTTAAGCATTTATATATTTTTCCTAGATGACTACCTCTAGGGGTCTATGGTTGAATGGAATGTTCTTATGATTTTTTTATAATTTAAGATTTAAATCCATTACTGGTTCATTTGTATGCCTCTTGAGTGTGACCAACTGATTGAAGAACATAATTAGATCAATAAATTATCTAAATTTTAGAATGAACGTATCTTATAATATTGGGATATTATGAATCAAATTAGGTTTTAGGCTTAGAAACCTATCATGTTTAAGGTCATTAAGGGTGATGGGAACAAATTATAAGCTACATATTCAAGTTAAACATTTAAAATTATTAGATAATTTTAAAAATCAAGGACATTTTAAAAATATCCTATTATTTTGGAATTTGGGAATAAATTTGAAAGTAAGTTTTGGAAACACATTTTGAATAATTGGTATTTTTATTCTATTTCACTAAGCCAAGACATTTTTTCTATTTTTTAAATTTTTTGTGGATTTTTAAATATTTGATGGAAACTAAAATCAAGCCCTTTAATGCCAATTTCTATTGATGGTCTAGCTTGGGATATAATATAAGATGAATTGGAGTAGATACAAAGTAGAGAACTAACCATACAAATGAATTGTTATTACAATCCTTCTAGCATAAAAAATGTGTTGATATGGGTTTTATGAACACCATATGTTGAGGTATTACTCTCTCATTTTAGGATCACCAAAAATGACCCAAATTTCTAATTACAAGTATGAATTATTTTAATGGCCAAATGGTGGGCATAGATTGAAGAGAAATATGGCCACACACCTTTCTAAACTATCCTTTGGGATTATGTATAATACTTGAACTAAATTAAAACATGAATATTTAAAATGTTACCTAATCTAATATATAGTGAACAAAATATCATAAAAATATAAATAAAGAGAGGGAGAGGGTAAGGTAGAGAATGGAATTAGGAATTTTTCAAATTATATTTAGAGAGAGTAGACATAACATCTAATCCATTGTGAAATTAAATTACTAGTCATTAAACTTGATTTTATAGCTTGAATTTGAATGAATACAGTGCAAGAGCCCAAGTATTAATTAAAAAAATAGTAGATTTTATAAGCATTACTTAATGTGAAATGATATGACTGTGGAAAATAGATAGGTTCATTTGACCATACATATTTGTAGACACTTCATGTTCATCACTTCTATGTCGAAATGATAATCAGAATTAATTTAGTGTGAATTAGACCTAAATATTATGATCAGCTAAAATCGTCAATCTAAAGGTCTTTTTTATCATGAATCATGATGACTCATCCTTTATCAAGATATTACAACTCATCTAATTAATAGATTCATCTAATTCATCACAAGTCAAATTTTTTATTTGTAAGTGACTTTCTTGACTAATTAGGTTGAACATTTATTTAACTTTCAAGATTCCTATTATCATATCACTTCTCATTAATTAATTAAACTTTTTTAAACAACCTAATATTCATCTAAAGTGGAATTCTGTAGCTTTTTCAAATTTCCTATTTTCTGAATTCATTAAATTAAATTTATCCTCATCCTCATGACATCATGTGGAAAATGGTTGATTTAAATTGAGTCAAAAATGAAACTCTATAAATGTTAAAATAAATGCAAAATATTAGCATAAATACAACCCATGTTCAATCAATGTAAATTCAACACCAAATATTAATGGCATAAGCCCTCCAAAATTGACTGAACATCAACTACATATTTTTATCATCATTTGATGCTTAAATATATTTTGGAATATATATAAATAAAGAAGTCATCTACCACTGTAAACATGACCAACTAGTGTAGTGAAGCTCTGCCAAATTCTAAAGACCATCATCCATTAAGATTTTCTTTGCTAACTTACTTTGCCAAAATATGACAAAATATTCACACATTCCTTCATTTCTCAATCAAAATATGCATAACACAAAGGTTGATGCTGTAGGAATGATGCTACAACATTGATGAAGACTCCAAACTCTACATTTGGTCTAAAAAAATCTATATGCTGGTAAGGTAGAGAGATCCAAAGGGAAGGTAAACTATATTATTTGTACTTGTATATATATTCCTTTTCCTTTCCTAATATGAGGACATACACTTGGGTTTTTATATTTATATGCATTTGATTTTGATTTCATACTAACAAGAAAACTAACTCCCTTATACTCATATGTTTAAAAAACACACTCAATGGGACCATACACCCCACAATCTTATTTAGAACATTATATCATCCTCTAATGATGAATTTAGATAAATTTTGAGCCTAATTTCCATTATTTTCTTCCAAATTTTCCATTTTTATATCCCTTGCATATTGGTGGGAATGCACTACATATCGATGAATTCACTTCCTATAAATGGTGGTATCAACTTATGTAATGACGATATCGCTTCTCCTCTATTTCTTTCTCTTTATGTTATTTTAAATAAAATGACATATTCAACTTGCATATTGGTGGAAATGCATTATGTATTGGCATAAATTCTTGACTACATACAAACTATCAAACAATGAGGTTGAAAATCCTAATAATAGATTTGACCTACAAAACTACAATTTTAACCTGCTAAATGATTGATTCAACTTATATTTTAGTGATATTGACCTATGGAATGGTGGAATCATGAAGGTAATAGTATATATAATCTTTTTGTCTATCATTTTTTTGAAAATGGTATAATCAACCTGTTTAACAAGGATATCACTCGATAAATTAGTAATATCACCCTAATAATCAACAAAATCACTAGTTTCTTGTTTCTTGTTTCTTATATCTACAAAAAAAAAGGGATTTCCCTCCTAAATGGTGGGATCATCTTATTAAATGATGCGATCACTTTGTGTAATTTTACTATGAGATAAATAAATAATTATTCATTCTCATTCACTTTTTAAATCCCATAATTAAAAACCTTAACTTTTTTATTATAGGTTTTTCTTGACAAAGACGTGGTTTCTATTCAAATAGACACTTTTTTAACACTTAATTTTGGTGCAATTAAAAAGAACCAATATTTAGATTTGGTATTATAAAAAATTATTTATATTTTCATTTACTTGTGTGTTTCTATTGTTTATTTTCTTGTGATTAATCTATTGTGTGTATGCTCTCCCTTTGCCCCATTGAGGGGACCTCGGTGACAAAAAACACATAGGTTATTATTGTCCCTTATTTTTGTTTTTGAGTGTGTGGAGTGGATTTCATCACCTTATTATGAGTTTATAGGGAATGATGACTAGGATTTCATCTCCCAATATACATACCAGCCTCATACATCTAATGAGGGATATAACTTGAAATAAATTGTCACTATAAACAAGGGTTTTATCCCTAACTCTATGCTATTAAACATCACCCTTGAAGTCCAAATTTCTAATAGCACTTCAATAAGACATTTACAATAAAAGTGGTCATAGAGGTGTTAGACCCTCTTGTGAATTTCATATTATTTTTTCTTCTTTGATGTATTTTAAGCCCCATGTACCACAAGGTATATTAGGGAACATTTAGAGAACATTTATAATTTTTAGATTAAGACCTTTGGCTGTAAATGATTTATGATGCAAGGGAAACTAACCTCCCCCAAAATCTAATGGCATACTACTTGAATCAAGTGTTAAGAGATTAACATTTTCCTACTTCTTGTGAGCTGTTGATGCCTCTAAATGTACCATAGGTGCTCTTCTATGTTGATGAACACTTCTCATTTTAGGATTTGAAAATCTAAGGCATGAGTTGCATTTTTTTGACAATTTGGTGACATCTGTGGTGGAATAGAAGTGGAGTATGGGAACTACCCATAATATTTGTTTAGTTTAGTGGTTGGGAGCCACCAAGGTTTGAATCTTTGGATCTTTATAAATTTGATGATTTTTAGACTAATCTAAATGAGTATTAACAATGATACTTAAACTAAAGTGAGTCTTAATAAAAATAATAAAAAAGAAGGGTAAGGTAGAAAGGAAACATGATTGCAAACTCTAATCTCAAATATTATGACAAAATTCTAATTACTTTGAGCACACATGAACCATTTTATGTTATAAAATAGCATGAACTCAAATTACATCACAAATCAGACAAAATTTATAGGAAATGTATAAACTATAAGTAAGAACCAAGTTTACTTTAAATGTTTGCTACTGTGGTCTGAATATCATAAGCACATCCAAATGCAGAGAAAAATAAAAATGAAGTATACATGAGATATATATAGTTAATCTAGCATTATCACAAATCAACAACCCTATGATAGAGAATGTGACTTAAAGTATGGATAATCCTTCAAACTTAAGATGACAACCTATAATTGAGAGATAACATTGACATTTAACAAAATATAAAAGACAATCTTCTCAAAATTCCTTAGTTATATTAAATTCTCTTGGTATAAAATTTCTCAAAATCTCTCTCCCTTATAAAATGGTAATCCCTACCTATTTATAGGAAACATAGGCAATTCATCAATTAAATTTATCAAAATATCCATATGCAGGATAAGGACAGTTGTCCTTAATACAAAGATTACAATGTATATGACCTATTACATCAAAATTGACAAAAGGAAACCATAAATGCTAATAAGCTAGCATATATTTGTTATAAATAGATATTATTTTAAAAATTACATTGGTCATGGGCCCCTCGATTAGCCCTATCTAAGCAAGTCCTTCACCTTGGTGTATTGCTCTTTGATTGGCTAAAAATCCACTGTAGGCTTTATTAGACAATCTTCCTCTTGATTTTCTAATGTGTCAAATTCCTTATCACTCTTGGTCATGATTTCCTTGATACATTGTGCTTCCATGATTTGCTTCCCTGAAGTAAGGATGATGTCAAGGATTTTTTGATTATCCTTGGTAGAATGGCCCTGATTATCCTTAATGCCCTAGATGTGGACACCAAATCTCTACTTGAATTTTCCATCATTGATCAGGTCCATAGTAGTGGTTTGAGAAGGGTTATCCAATAGACTCCCCAAAATTTTCTCCATTCTGGTTATCAAGTCCTTGTCTTCCTTGATGAAGTTGTTGACATTGCTTCACTAGGTGATCAAATATTTTTGCTTATCCATTAAAACTACCATGAGGATATCTAAATGTCTAAGCTTGATAATCTTGAAGTGCAGGGCCTGCTTTGTCCTATGCACCTTGATGAGTTCTATCATCTAAGCTTGAGAATCCTACCATTGGGTGATTAAGGCTTGTGCCATCTCAGCTTGATGGTTTAAAGCACTTAATCTAAGCTTGATGTTATTTAAATTTTCAAATATATCCAATAAATATTTATTTAACACTTGTAATATGTCCTTAGATATTGAGAGTAGGACTTGAACCTCTAAATCCTTCTTCTCCTTCTTCAAGTTGAGGATCCTTTGCTTCATTCCTTGGATTCTAGCGATAGTCATTACTAATTATTCCAACACCAAACTAGCTACATCCTCCTAATGGATGGGATGCTCTCTTGTTGCCTATCCTTGAATAGGATTTAAGCCCATAAAAGGTTCCACCTTTTGAAAGGTGAACTCCTTGATGCCAATGGTGGCCTTCTTTGTCACTATTCTCTTAAAACTTGATGTGTCAGGATTGAAATACACTATTGTGTTAGACTCCTTGAATTTTAACTACTCAAGAAATTATACATTTGAACTCCTAGAGGCCCCTGGGTTGGCAATCCTCTTGATTTTTTTATCATGAAGGATTTGGATAATTCTCTCTATTTTTCTATTTACAATGTCCTAGATCCATGGCTTGACATTATCCTACACATTTATGCAAACTCAGGTTAAGGCCCATGATGGAGAGAGAGATGGGATTTTTTATAATTTCCTATAAATAGGATTTTCATCACGAAAGAGGCTAACTTCACTAGTAGGGTGAATGAAGATTAACCTAGGCTTCTTTTTAGGTGCCAGTGGCACCAAGACCAATTCTAATTGTCTCTTTCCTCCATCCAATGGGGTCAAATATTTGCTTTCTACATTAGAGGGATCCTCCCTATTAGAATCATAGACATGTATAATTTCAATAAGGGTACTCTCCACTATTTCTCCGACCTTCAGGGCAATCATGCTAATGATTTCCATTGGGGAAGGATGCCTCTATGGGGATGCCTAAGGTTGAGGACCTTCACTAGGTCTATGCTCTATCCTGAGCTCTTCAATCATAACTTTACCCTTTCCTTTTATATCCTAAGGTTGTCCAACTTAGGGTGGATTTGTCAATTCTACTGATTTAGGCTCAGAAGATTGTCCTCTGATAGGTCACTCCTGATGAGCAGTCCCAAATGGTTATAGAAACAAGTGATAATGCAAGGGATGTAGTTTCCATCTCTCTCTTGAGGGATTATTATTTCTAACCAACCTATGCTCTAATTTTATGTTGTAGCCCTTGATCCTAGATAAGACCTCTTCAAAGTTCTTTACACTTTATATAGATACCATCTCCCACACCTGGTTGATGTTTGTATTCAATATTTGGGACCTTTTTATCTCAGATGTGGTTGGTCACTCTATTGTTGGGGTTCCACATCTTAAGGTCATCTAGCTAGAAATCAAAATAATTTTTGTGGATCACCATACTTTCTAGTTACTTTCAATCCTTGATCACAATCTTACCAATGTCTATTGGAAAGGGGTGGAGCTGAGCCTTATTATTTTTCTTACATATCCTATCCATACCTTAGATGATTTGATATGTAATCTTCTTCATGCTACTTACTCTTACTAGTTGCTATCTTGGCCATGTGTTAGCCATGTGTCGAGCTTGTGTGGCCTTTGAAAATTCTTCAAGATCAATACACCATTAGATCAAATCTAGAGAGTGAGTGATTGCCATTGATTTTTACAAGGTCGAAGTCATTTAGTTAAACACCTTTATAAAATGGGTCCCATCAGATTTTCAAAGGGTCACTTTTCTTCCAATTTCCCTTTGGAAAAGTTTCAAAGGGTCACTTTTGCATTCAAGTGCCCTTCAAAACTTTTTTGAAGGGTCACTTTTCCTCCAATTGCCCTTCAAAAAAGTTCTGAAGGACCACTTTGCCTTCGAGTTACCCTTGAGAAAAGTTATAAAGGGCCACTTCCCTTTGAAGTGACCTTATAAATTTTTTGAAGGGGAAATTTCCCTTGAAAGTACCCTTCAATAAAATTTTGAAGGGTCACTTCCTTCCACAAGTGCCCTTCAGAAATTTTTTGAAGGGTCACTTTCCAAGCCATGAACAAAAGGCCCAAAAAAGACATGAGAATTCTTTTGGGGAAATTGTTCGAAGGAATTCCTTCAGATAATTTTGACATAAAAAATTAACAAAGAAGGACGTCAAAAGGAAATAGGCAAAATAAAGTGGTAGACAAAAAGTTTGAAGGAATTCCTTCTAACAAATTATCTGAAGGAATTCTTTTGGAGAAATGTTCAATGGAAAGTGCCCATGTGAATAAAGCTTACAAAAAATATAAAATAAATATTCCCAAAGGAATTATATCGATGAGGTGATAGGCTAAGGGATGTCCAAATCATCATCATGAACTAGTCATTAGAAGTAATCAGGTTTGAGAAGCTTGAAAACTTCAAACTTGAAAAGCCTAAAGTAGGTAAGTCCCAAAAACTTGAAGTTGTCAAGCTTGAAGGACCTAAATTAGAAGAACTAATAAACCCTAAAAAGGTCTTGATATTTCAAATCAAGATTCTCCAAAGACTTTACTTACAAGATTTATAAGTCAAGTAGCAAAAAAATCCCGAAAAGGTCTTAATAATGTAAATCAGGTTTTCAAGACTACTTAACTTATAAAGCTTGATCCAACGACTGATCTATGATAGGTAAATAGATGATGAAAATCAATGATCCATGTAAGTCTAAATATCCAATATAAAGATCAATCAATGAGCACATGGATTCTAAATAATGCCTTTCTAAGGTAAAAATGAATAAAAGTGACTTTTTCCATGCCATTACATAAATCAACAAGCCAATAAAAAGTGGTTAGGCATCAAAATAGATTTATCATAGGTGGTTCCATTAAAAACAACCATTTTTAATTCCATCTCCAATATCTTGATTCTATCAAGCAATCATTGGAGAATCACCTGCAAGAGGGTAAGCCATGGGTGTTCAAGAGAGTGACATGGATCAATCAAAATGCCCTAATGAGCATCATTGGCAAAGTCAGTTATAGTTGAAGATAGAGACTTCCAAAAAAATTGATTCCTCTCCTTGGCACCAAAAGCTTTCCTCTCTCTTTTCCTTCTTATTATATACACAACCCCTTGGCTAGTGAAAAGGGAGACCACACAGTGTATGGCAAAGCCCTACTAGAATGATATCACTTTCTACCTTTAAGCATTAGCATAAGTATTTTATTTTAATTTTATAGACAATGGTCTGAGTGTGTAAGAGATGTATAGTGGTATCATGTGATGATTTTACATCCTCATACCCTTTTATCCTTCATACTTGAACAAGATTTCTTGGTCTAACTAGTCACATAGTGAGTACCCAAGTGTATTGAATTTTTGCATGTGTATTACTATCTTGAATATGCAAAGTTTTCCTTTCAACTCATTTACCTTGTGTTATCTTGCATGTCTCACCTCTATGTTGAAATACTATTTTTATCATCTTTATATCTTGGGAATGGTTTTTGCTTTTTCTATATTGTGCATTAGAATCTGACATTCATGTGGAAGAATAGTTTTGGTGTATCACAACTCTTAGAAAAAGATTCCTTTTCTGTAGTTTCTAACTCTTTTCCTTTTAAACAAGCTGGTTTAGTAGAGATTGTCTTATAAAGACATATTCAAGGAGCTAACATTATAGTCTAGAGGTCCATTTCCTCCATAGGCATACCCATAGGCTTGGAAATATTTCAATGTTGCCCAAATTTGGGAGAGAACTGAACACTCTCTTTTAGGGTGTAAGATTTGGAGATAACAATTTTGGCACAATCAGTGGGACCAATTTTTTAACATGTTAAGGTGAATGCTAGTGTTTACAAGCCTAAGGTTGTAGAAGTATCCTTAACCTAGCATTTAACAACTTTAAAAGGGTGAGAATCCCTAGTTATAGATCAAGTTCCCCACATTATACTTCATGTTCCTCACTAGGTCATTTAGGACTTCTAACCAAGCCCCCTAGCAGAAGCTCTTCTTGAATAACAACATCCTAAACCATTCCTAGTACTTAGAGATCCTTGGCAAAGAGGTTTTGGAGAAGAAGAAGTTGAGAAAGTTAGAGAAATAGGAGATCAAGAGGAGAGAAGATAAATGGAAAGACAATAGCCTTTCCCAACCTTTTACACACAAAATCCAATTTACCTTCCTACATATGATCCTATTCCTCCCAATGCTAGCAAGAGTCTCCCTAGTTTCAATGGTGAAGGCCCTATTACACCATCTAAACATATTAGAGACATTTCAAACTTCTATAATTTACATAATATCACCTGAGCCAATATATCCATTAGATTACTAGCTATGTCTCTAAAAGGAAAGGCACTTAATTGGTATAAAATGTTGGAAGGTGGCTACATTACAAGCTAGGATGGCTTTGGAGAATTTCTAGTAATCAGATTTGAAAACAAAAGTGACCATAATTCACTGATCCATCAGCTAAATGTAATAAAGAGAGGTCCTAATGAATCCATGGGGGATTTCAAAGAAATGTTTTAGAGGACATGGCATAGGCTGCCACCTATCATGAGACCTCCTCCAAGATTTGTGGTCCCTACGCATCTCAAAGTTATTAGAACTAATGTGTCTATTATGTTACAGTCAATGGGAGGTTTCACTTTGCATGATGCATATGAGATAGCCATTGAATCTTAGAATAACTTGATATAGGTTAGAAAGCTACATTCAAGAGTTTCCATACCTTTGTTGTCTCATAATTTAATTGAATCTCCAAGTGTAGCACAAGTTCCTAACACCAATGTAAAGCCAAGATCATTTCCCAAGAAGATGGATAATGTTGTGGACAAATATAAAGAGATCCAATCATTACAAAATCAACTCAAAAAATCTCAGTTCTAGATGAGTGCTCCACCTAATCATCAATATTATTCTCAATAAGGATATAGAGCTCCACCCCAATACAACTACCAAGGGAAAGGAAAAAATTAGCAAGGTCACCATAGGTAGCCCAATGCCTATAATTATAATTCCACTCCTCCCATGAAAGTTGTTGTCTTAGTACATGAAAACCTGGTCCAAGGAGATGATCATTTGGACCAATGGGGATAGTCTCAAGGTTAGTTCATGCATGATGATGGAGAATGAGGCCTAGCTTTGGTGGCATAAGAGGAGACTACTCCTTATGTAACTTTAGAGGAAGTAGACCTTATATAAAGAGATAACCATGGAGAAGGTGGCAACCAAAGTATAAGAATGATGAATTTTTAAGCTAAATATGATTACGTGTTGAATCAAAGCATGTCAATTTAAACCAACATAAGATCTAAGATAGATGTTGAGGCTTTTTTCAAATTCCCAAAGACGGATGTTGAGGAGCAGCAGTTGGAAAAAAGTGGGGATTTTTTTGAATTGGAGAAGATCAAGGGTATCTGGAGGGATGTTTTATGCTATATCCGCGAGTATTTCATACTTGATGGAAGAAGCAAAAGAGTCCACAAGTTTCATTTTGTATTTCTTAATCACTTTAGACACAAAGTAAGAATCTCCTTTCCTTTGTATTTGCGTTTCTCTTTGCTCCAAAGTCTGTTCACTCATAGGAAAAAAGAGTCTCATCCTATATTGCATGAGGGATTAATTCTTATAATTGAAGGTCACTTCAAGAATGAGGCCATTGTAATGAATCCTTATTTGGGAAAAAATAAGGACTTATAGAGTAACAAGAATGAAATAGAAAAAGGGAAAGAAAAAGCTAAATTTAAATTCCCTAGTTTCAAAAATGAGACAGCTGATGAGGAAACAGAGTGGGAAAGTAATAAAAATTATAAGGAGGAGAGTGTGGAGGAAGAGGGAGGAACATAAAGTAGGCAATCAAGTTCCAATGAGGAAGAAGAATTTCAAGACAAGAAAGAGAAAGAAGGAGTCACTACAGAGGAAAAAGTTGAAAATAGTAACCATGAATCTGAGGAAAACTAGCAAGTGTTGGAGGAAACTGATAAAGAATTGGATGATCCTTTTGAGGACCCTATTTCGATAAATGAGAGGGAAAATCTAGTTTAGGTCACTAACCCAGTAACGAAAATAGGAGCTCAAGTTAAGGATGTTAGTAACCAAAATGAAAGCCCTGTTGAAACTAAGGAATAGAAACAAAAGGAAAGGGAGGATCACATAGAAGAAGCTAAAAATAGCTCAAAAAAGAACACAGAAGATTGGAAAGATAAAAGGCAGAATGACAAAAGGCACCCTCCTACGAGATTGGCCAATTTTAAAGTAGATGCTATCCTTCAATTTGATTTATGGATGTATAAGGAGATAATGGAACTCAATAGGAAAATGGAAATGATGGAAGGTAACCAGGAGGCAGTTCGGAACAAAATCAGTATCATGGAAAAGCAGATGAGGGATATTCCCATCAAAATCGAAGACTATGAGAATAACCTAAGGGAACTCATTAAGGAAATTAGAATGAAGATGGAGGAGGTTACATCTAGCATATGTGCTGCTGCAGTAAATATTGGAAAAAGAGCAAATGAGGAAATCAAATCCTTGGAGGGGCCTATCAAGAGAACTAGACAGAGCTCAAGAAATAAAGCAATGCAAGAGGGAGCCATGTCGATGGCTATTGCCATTCTGGACACTACTGTGAAAGGTAAGGAAGCAGTTAAGATGATCTTGGAACTAGAAGAATAGATCCTGGTTCTTTTAGTTGGTTGAGATAATTGGTTTTGTTACCTGGTTTTATGTATTCTCGTTACTTTGGAGTTTCCAGGTCTCTGTAAAACCTGGGGTCTATCTTTTGTTTTTCTATTCTGATGGTTTTAGGTCCATGTAAAACCTGATTTTGATACTTCTTTGAAGTAGGTTTTTGGCTTTGCCTATGGACGTTACTGTTTTATCTTTCTCCCTTTGTTTCAGGGTTTCGGGGTCCCTTCAAAACCTATTTTTTCCTTAATCTAAAACATAAGATCTAAGAGGAGAGATTTGGGAGATGT
Organism: Torreya grandis; assembly: GCA_037957365.1. Taxonomy (NCBI): domain Eukaryota; kingdom Viridiplantae; phylum Streptophyta; class Pinopsida; order Cupressales; family Taxaceae; genus Torreya; species Torreya grandis. The sequence goes on from JARHVA010000154.1 coordinate 1,636,605, forward strand.
TACAAGAGTACATGTGACTCCAAGTGATGCTTCTCCAAGGCCAAAAACTATGAATTCTAGTACAACACCTACTACCAATCATGTTCCCCAATAAAATTAGAATATAAGTGGGGTTATCAAGCCTACAATGTAAAAAGATCAAACTCTCTCACTATCATCAAGAATGTAAGAGAGGGTGAAATATTCCCTCTAAATCTTGTTGATTTATTGAATAATGCTAAGACAATCATATCTCTATGAGAAGTCTTACATATGCTTGGTTAAAAAGAGCTCTTGCAAGAACAACTTAAAAACATTCATGTAGCCCCTCAAGATTCTAAACACAATGGCGTGGATCTTACCAATTCTCTAAATCATATCTTGGATCCCTCCACCAAATCTAAAAATCCTCCACCTTTCTACCTCACACTCATTATGGGAGACAAGTTGGTCCACAATTATATTGTGGATACTGGAGCAAGTACCACTATCATGCCTAAAGTGGTGGCTAAAAAATTAGGGTTGAAGTATGAACCACATAACAAAGGTATGTTATAGCTTGATGGGACTCCAACTAGGATATTAGGATTGGTCAAAGGTTTGAAAGTCTTTTTACATGGTTTCCCAAGTTTCCACATCATACAAGACATGGTGGTGGTAGACCTTCTAGTGCATTTTGCTATTTGCTTATCAAGGTTCTTCACAAAAAAGATAGGAGGATACCTTTATACTAACTAGTCTTTTCTAGATTTTAGAACAAGATATGGGACCAAGGTGACTATAAGGACTCAACCCTTAACAAGGTTTTATATTGAGCCATACATGGAGATAAATTCAAATCAGAATTATCTAATCAACAAAGAAGAAGAAACTATCATAGATGGTGAAACATCCTCCCCCTCTAAGGTATTTTTTATCTTTTCCTTGATAAATATAGCATTGAGACACATGGAATTGATCCATATACCTTCATAAAAGAGACTAATTTGGGAGTTTACTATATGCATGAAAAGGATGCTCTAACACCTTCACTTATTAATGAAGATCATGATCTTGAAGGGATGTGGGAAATGTTTTATGATGGATCAAGGAGTAAAGTAGGTGTAAGAGCTAGCATCATGATTTTTTCTCCATCAAATAATCAATAAAACTCTTCTTATAGATTCCACTTCAACTGCATCTGTAATGTGGTAGAATATGAAGGCCTAGTTCATGGCCTCCAATGGGTAAAGAAGAAAGGGATCAAGGATTTAAAGGTTTATGGAGATAGTGAGCTAGTCATCTACCAAGTAAGAAATTAGGCTACAGCTAGGAATCCCTTGCTTAGGTCCTACAAACATATGGTATGGGACTTGAATATTTTGATGCCTTCAACATATAACCCATCCCAAGGGGTTCAAATAAACATGATGATAGGTTGCTACCATAAGAGCACAGTTTGACACAACTGATGATGTAGGGGATGAGAAGGACCAGTCACATATCAAGATCATTATGAGGCCTTCTATTCCAAAAAATCAAGTATCATGGAATTTTTTTGAGAGTGATGAACACATTGCACACTTCTTGAAAAATGAGGCAGGTTTATCCTCAAGAAACCAAAGGAGATTGCATGTTCATTATTCAGAACAAATTATACAACTAAAGACAAACAAGATACCCAAGGGGATGATTAATTTGGAGTGTCGTCAATGAATATGATAAAAATAAGAATGAAAGAGTGAGCATGTCTACAAAAGAAGAGAATTATGAGAGAATCGTGATTTACAAAGATAAGCTCTTGAAGATTGGTAAGCTTTGTTCTTTATCTAAAAGGCAGGCCTTTGTTGAACTATGAAAAGAGTTCCATGATATATTTGCTTGGGAATTCAAAGATTTGAAAGGGTTTGATCCAATCCTAGCTCATCACACTATTGAGCTCAAACTTGGTTCTAAACTAGTAAGGTAAAAGTAATGGCCTATCAATCTCAAGATAGAATAATTGATGAAGAAGGAGTTGACCAAGCTAATTGAGTATAGGATTATATTTCCTATCAAGCACTCGACTTGGGTGGCTATTCTTGTACCTATCCAAAAAAATAATGGATAAATTAGGATTTGTGTGGATTTTCAAGATCTTAATAGAGTGTCTCTTAAGGATCATTACCAATACCTTCCATGGAGTAAATTCTACAAGTTGTTTTAGGTTCTCAATGTTTCTCACTTCTTGATAGTTATTTAGGCTACAATCAGATATTGGTCAATGAAGAAGATCAGTTCAAGATAGCCTTCACTATGAAATGGGGGACCTTTCCCTATAACAAGATGCCTTTTGGTTTATTAAATACTAGAGCCACATTTTAAAGGGCAATGGATATGGATTTTAAAGGTCTGATTAATAAGTTTATACTAGTGATCTTGATGATATAACCATTTTTTCAAAGGATGTTGCCGATCACATGGAGCATCTAAGGCAGGTTTTTGAGAAATATAGGGAGTATGGAATATCCCTTACTGTAAAGAAGTTCATCTTTGCTTTCCACAAAGGTAATCGATTAGGTCATATTATTTCCAAAGAAGGCTCATCTATTGATCCTGAGAGGATTGAGGCTATTCTAGGCTTGTCCTTACCTTAACACAAGAAAGGGATACAAAGCTTCTTAGGGAAAATAAACTTTGTAAGAAGGTTTATTCTAGGCTTTGAAACTATGGTAAATCCTATCATATCCATGCTAAAAAAGACCCAAGATTTTACTTGGACAAAGGGGGGAAAGAGTATTTTTGAGGCAATCAAGAAAGTAATTACAGAATCTCCTACTCTCTTAAACCCAAACTTTTCCAAGGATTTCATACTCTATACCTTTTCTAACCTTGATACAATCTCAGTTATGCTTATGCAAAATAATGATGAAGAGGTTGAGCAAACAATTACATTCTTTAGCCAAAGATTGGAGGATTATGAGGTCAGGTATTCTTTTGTTGAGAAGTAGGATTTAACAGTGATTAGGGGATTCAAGAAATTTAGACACATGGTTTCCAAAAATAAGATACATGTCATGGTTTCTCATCCTAACACCAAGGATTTTCTCCTAAGAAAAGACCTCAATGAAAAGAGAGCTAGATGGATTAAAAAGGCGATGGAGAATGACGTGGACATTAAAGTGATGAGCTTGGTAAGAGGAAGAGGATTGTGTGAGAATTTAGATTCACATCTTCAAGAGCTAAAAGAGGAAGCCTTGGTAAACCAAGTTTAACCCCAACCAACTGATCCAATGCAAGATCAAAGTTGGACACAAGACATCATTTGTTTTCTTTAAAATGGTGAGTGTTTTAATAGCTTGAACAAGTATCAAATGAGATATTTTAGACTACAAACCATTCCTTACTATCTTGTGGATGGTGTTATATTTAAAAAGGATGTGAATAGTGTGCTGCTAAGATGTGTTAACAATGATCAATTTGATATAATACTAGAGAAGTTCCACAATAGTGTAGATGGAGGCTATTTCTCTCCTAAGATGACAACTTCAAAGATAATGAGGGCTGGTTACTATTGGCCTAGTCTTTTTAAAGACTATTACTAATGGGTTATAATGTGTCCTCAATGTGATTTATTTATAGGTAAATAGAAAATTGTAGCCCTTCCATTAAAACCTATCCAAGTAGACCAACCTTTCATGTAATAGGGTCTTGATTTCATTGGCATGATCAACCCTCCATCAAGTGCTAGACATAAATGGATATTTACTACCACTAACTACTTTAAAAGGTGGGTAGAGGCTATTACATTGAATGAGGCAAATGAAAATGCTATCTTGGAGTTCTATGATAACATTGTGGCAAGGTTTAGAGTTCCCCATGTCATCATTTCTGATAATGCACTTACTTTGATAAGTGTTAAAACTTCTGATTGGGAAACAAGGAATGGAGTTCACTTGAGTACCTCATCCAATTATTACCCTCAAGGTAATGGATTGGCTATGTCTACCAACAATAAACTCATCAAAATAATCAAGAGGACATTGGAGACCAATGAAAGGGCGTGCCACAATATGCTGAATATAGCTTTATGGGTAGACAAAATTACTCCTAAGAAATTAATTGGTAACTATCCCTTTGTACTTATTTATGAGCAAGAAGTTAGGTTGTCCATATCCTAAGAAATCCATACCCTAGAACTTGGATAGTAGTTGGAATTACTTGAAAACACTCTAATGGAAGTTAGGTTGATAGAACTAATGCAACTACAAGAGGTAAAGGATTATGCCCACAAGGCCATGGAACACCATCAAGTGATCATGAAGAGATCCTTTGTAAAAATGACAAGTGCAAGAGTGTTCAAAGAGGGTGACTTAGTTTTAAAATGGGATGAAGATAGAGTAAAAACAGGTAGACACATAAAGTTTGACACTTTATGGAGTGGACCCTACATCATCAACAAGTGCAAGTAGAGAAAATCTATCCAATTGGCCAAAATAAATGGAGAAGAATTGCCTATCCATATAATGGGATACATCTAAAACTCTACTATTAAGCCTTACTCATCCTTTTTGTAAATACTATTTTAGATGTGTATGTTTCCTTTTATTTACTATTGTGTTCCCTAAGTACTTTATAGCATAGGTTTGTTTTCCTTCCTTTTGTTTGGTGTGTGTATCTTCCTTGTGTTTTTGAATCAACCCAAATAGTGTGTTTTTGAGCCAAAGCTTGTTTTAATTATTTTGAGTGCCTTATGCATGATTCCATGCCCAATGGAAGGATTAAGGTGACTGGTCTTAGGAATAGTAGGCATGCCTCCCCTGGAAATCACCAAGAATGTTATCCAATTACTGCACCCTCAAAAATTAGCTAAGTGCAATATTTATATCTATCTGTCCCCTTCAAAAAAATTTCACAAGTATTGCTCTCTTTTCAAGCTTTTGTTTGGCCTTTTAAAGAAACCTTCCTTATCTCTCCCCAAGCTTGAATTATTTTGGCCTTTTTGTCTTAGACTTCTATCTCAAACAAAAAGTTTGAAATAATCCTTCCTCAAGTCTTTCCCAAAATAATTCTTCGAAACATTTCTTCCTCCCCCTTTCTCTTCGAAGTGCCCTTCAAGATTTTTTGAAGGGAAACTTTTATCTTCAAATTGCCCTTCAAGATTTTTTGAAGGGACACTTTTTATTCCAAGTCCCTTCAAAAAAGTTTGAAGGGTCACTTTTACGTCCAAGTGCCTTTCAAAACTTTTTTGAAGGGTCACTTCTTTTTTCCAAGTGCCCTTCAAAAAAGTTCAAAGGGTCACTTTTGCATCTAAGTGCCCTTCGAAACTTTTATGAAATGTCACTTATTTCTTCCAAGTGCCCTTCAAAAATTTCTAAAGGGTTACTTTTTCATCCAAGTGCCCTTCAAAACTTTTCTGAAAGGTCACTTTTCTTCCAAGTGCCATTCAAAAAATTTTGAAGGGTCACTTTTACATCCAAGTGCCTTTCAAAACTTTTTCGAAGGGTCACTTATTTCTTTCAAGTTCCCTTCAAAATTTTTTGAAGGGTCACTTTTGCATCCAAGTTCCCTTCAAAACATTTCTGAAGGGTCACTTTTCTTCCAAGTGCCCTTCAAAAAAGTTTTGAAGGACCACTTTTCCTTTGAGTTGACCTTCAAAAAATTTACAAAGGGCTACTTCCCTTCAAATTTCCCTTCAAAATTTTCTGAAGGGGCACTTTCCCTTGAAAGTGCCCTTCAAAAAAAATTTGAAGGGTCACTTCCTTCCAAAAGTTCCGTTCAAAAAAATTCTGAAGGGTCACTTTTCAAGCCATGAGAAAAAGGCCCAAAAAATACATGGGAATTATTTTGAGGAAATTTTCTAAAGGAATTATTTTTAGCAATTTGTTTGAAAGAATTCCTTTAGAAAAAATGCTTGTGGAAAATTGCCAAAGAAGGATGCTTGAAGGAAATAGGAAAAATGAAGTGGTAGATAAAAAGTCTGAAGGAATTCATTTGAATAAATTATTTGAAGGAATTGCTTTAGAGAAATGTCCAATGGAAATTTCTCACATTAATAGATATTGCAAAAAGGTCAAAATAAATATTCCCAAAGGAATTGTACCAATGAGGTGACGGGCTGAGGCATGTCAAAATCAATGTCATGAACTAGTTGTTGGAAGTAATCAAGTTTGAAAAGCCTAAAGACTTAAGACTTGAAAAGCCTAAAGTAGGTGAGTCCTAAAAATTTGAAGTTGTTAAGCTTGAAGGACCCAAAGTAGAAGAGCTATGAAAGCTCAAAAAGGTCTTGACAGTGCAAATCAGGATTCTCCAAAGACTTTACTTATAAAATTTATAATTCAAGTAGCCAAGAAAGCCTAAAAAGGTCTTGAAAATACAAATTGGGTTTTAAATATTACTTAAATTATAAATCTTGATCCAATGGTTGATCCATGACAAGCAGATCGATGGTGTAAATCAATGATTCATGTCATTCTAGATAGCCAATGGGAAGATACATCAATGAGCGCATGGATTCCCAACAATGACTCTCCACGGAAAAACTAAATTAAAGTGACTTTTTCCATGCCATTTCACAAATAAATAAGCCAAGGATAAGTGGTTGGGTGCTAAAATATATTTCTAATAGGTGGCTCCATTAACAATAACCATATTTAATGCCATCTCCAATATCTCAATTTTGTTAAGCAACCGTTGGAGAAACATATTCAAGAGGGAAATCCAAGGGCATTCAAGAGAGTAACATGGGTCAATTATAATTCTCTAATGAGCATCATTGGTAAATTTAGTTGTAGTTGAAGATAGAGACTTCCAACAAAATTGATTCCTCTCCTTAGCACCAAAAGCTTTCCTCTCTTTTCCTTCTTGTTATATATACAACCCCTTGGCTAATGAAAAGGGAGAGAAAAAAGTGTATGGTGAATCCATACTAGAATGATATCACTTTATACCTTTAAGCATGATCATAAGTATTTTATTTTAATTTTATGAGTGTGTAAGAGATGTATAGTGGCAGTATGTGATGATTTTCCATCCTCCTACCCCTTTATCCTTCATAATTGAATAAGAGTTATTAGTCTAACTAGTCACACAATGTGTACCCAAGTGTATTGAATTTTTTCATGTGTATTACTCTGTTAAATATGAAAAGTTTGCCTTTCAACTCATTTACCTTGTGTTATCTTGCATGTCTCACCTCTGTGCTGAAATACTATTGTTAGAGTCTTTAGATCTTGGGAATGGTTTGTGATTTTTCTATATTGTGCACTAGAATATGAAATTCATGTGAAAAAATGGTTTTGGTGTATCACCACTCTTAGAATAATATTTCCTTTTATATAGTTTCTAACTCTTTTCCTTTTAAATAAACTAGTTTAGTAGAGATTATCTTGTAGAGACATATTCAGGGAGCTAGCCCTATAATATAGAGGACCATTTCCTCCATAGGCATACCCACATGCCTAGAAATTTTTTAATGTTTCTAAAATATAAGAGAAAAATAAACACTCTCTTCTAGGGTGCATGATTTGGAGACAACACTTCTATCTAAAGGGTTTACAACCCTCCTGAAGAGATATAGTATGAGTAATAACCCTTGGGTCAAATATTTTTAAATCTTCATAGGACCAAACAATTACATGTTTGCATTTTGTAATTAGCTCTCTAGCTTTTATATTTTCTATTTTATTGCAAGCCTTCCCTATATTCACCATTTGGGGTTGATCATGTGGGCCAAGGTTCATTGCATGATAGTCTTTATTGCTTACCTTGGGTTTCTTAGGTACTTCAAAAATATTTTCAAGATCAAATATCATTTCTAATGAGATCATCCCTTTAAGTATCTTATTGTCACTTAGTTGGATGATTTTAACATTAAGTCCCCTCTCAGGAAAAGTTTCATCAATTTCATCAATAATGTGAGCTTCAAAGGCTCCAAAATTAGTCAAGAAATCCATAATTTATTGATCATCCTTGAAAATTTGGAAGTGATTTATGTTGTCAAGGACTGAGGGCCATGGTACAATCTCAATACTAAGGTTTTGAGAATCATGATTAGGCATGAGGTTAGCTGTAGTAGAGGCAAGCTCATCAACAACTTTGTTTTCTTCCCTAGGGATAGACAATATATTGAAGGCATCAAAATATTCCACCAAGTCCTAAACTCTAAATTTGTACCTCTTAGGGTAAGGTAGCTTGCACTAGTACTTTCTCCTTACTTGATTAACTACAAGTTAAAAATCTCCATAAACAAGGAGTTCTTTGACCTTGTGTTTGATGGCAAGTTGCAATCCTAGGATGAGAATCTCATACTCAGCTAAATTATTGGTGCATGGGAATTATAACCTATAAGATTCATGGTATTATTTTTTTGTAGGGTCTATGAATACAATACCAGCCCTTGATCCTAATTTACATTTGGTACCATCAACATATAACTTCCACAAGCTAGACATTAGAGGAGAGCTTTTGGAACTAGGTTCCTTTGTAGTTTCTAAAGTGAAAACTCCTAAATCAGAATCTAGGAAGTTTACACTTTCATTGACAACATTGTATTCTATTATCATGTGTTTGATTCTAGGTTCCCTTTCTACTATTATCTAATTCGACACACCTTTCCAAGTTAGCCACAAGTGTGAGAAATCAGTAGACATGTAACCATTTAAGCCATTAGTCCATTCTCTACTCAAGAGCAATTCATAAGCACTAGGGATATCCACCACTTGTATGTCAATGAATTGCTGAACCCTAGGTTCACTAGCTAGTTGCATATGCACATTTAATAGTTCCCCAATGACCCTGACTCTAGATTTATCTAATTGAGTAACCAAATTATCATACTTGATTGGTGTTAACCCAAGTTGTTCACATATCCTAGAAGGCATGATGTTGGTTGAGGCTTTAGAATCTAAAAGACAATTATGGATATTCTTCCCAAATATCCTAATTATAAGCAATAAGGGCAGGGACTCTGCTTTGGTTACTTGCATAATTACATTTGCACTATCACTCTTAGGGGGATTGCCAAGATTCTTGGACAAGGATTTCAAGAGTAAGTCTCTTTATTCTATGATTTGAGTTAGCTCATGTAGAGTGATGTTGGCTTTAATCTTTTTCATATCTTCCATAATATTGTAACCAATTCTTCTTGAAAGATCAATAATAAGTTTAGAAGAGCTTCCTTTGGGAGGTTTAGGATTATTCTTTGATACAATGTCTAGAGGGGTCCCATAGTTGTTAGGTGGGGTAGAAGTGGTCAATGGCTATTTTTTCTCCCTATTTATTAGAGGATATGTCTTCAAGAACTACTAGAATTCCTGAATCTCTTTAGGGATATTCTCAGGCTCATTATCTTCTTAAAAAGGTAATTGAAAGGTTTCTACTATGTGCACTTGGTCAGATGGTTTAGATTCAGAAAGACTTGTAGAAACATCTTTGTTTGGAACTATTTCAAATGTGTCAAGTTCTTCCTGGAAAGCTTCAAAGGCTTTACAAAATTCAATGCAGTTAATCTCACCATGCTTGGAGGTAGCATATGACTTACAATATTCTGGTAAGGCAATATCAGTGAGGTTGATATCCATAGTACTTTTTATAGAAGAAGGCTCATTAAATTTATCATTGTAAAAACTATCATTCTGAAATTTATTTCTAGGCCTACTAAACTTTTAGAAAGTGAAGTTCCTTCTAGGGTTATCATTAGCATTACCAACTTGCTTTTGCAATTGTAAGAAATCTATGCTAAGCTTTTGGACCATTTTTAATATAGATTCATTCTCATTCTTTGGAGTCTCAAAATTTTGACCTTGGATATTATTAATACCATTGATATGCACTAAAGCCTTTTGGTCAATAATATGAGATCCATTGGTAGCTTGATGGCTCAAGAAACCTAGGTTCTGATTAGGGGCAACATGGCTAGTAGGTAATAGTTTCAAGGTAGGGAATTGGTTTAATGCTGGAGTATTTGGTTTATTATTTGTGAAAAGGTTTAATAAAGGCATTTGAGGATTAAAATTTGGGATAGAATAAACCATCTGTCCTTGGGGCTGCATTTGGTCATTAATAACCACTACTTCAGAATAAGCTTGAGCCAATGTGATGATAATTTAGATAACTCTTTTAAGAAATACAAAAGTCATGGGGTCAACAACATATTTATAAACCTCCAGAGCTAAAGCTTCATTAGGTTTATATAGATCCATGGTCTGACTAAACATCTTTTAGAAAATAACATTGAATGACCTACTAGATTCACTTGCATCTCTCTTAATAGTTGTGAATTAATGATAGATGACATAGGGGCTTATGATATTTCCAAATTGATCAATAAAAATAGTTTCAAAGTTATTCCATGAGGTAATATAATTGTTAGGCAAATTAAGGAACCATTCATATGCAACATATTTAAATATAAATGGGAATAACCTACATGCTACATCTTCATGAATAACATTTAAAAATCTTAATGTAGCTTTGAAATATTTAACATGATCCTTTGTAGTTGCAATACCAATTAGACTAAATATTGGAAAATATTTTTTAGGATTACGTGGTAAGTCATGAACCACACATGGTACATTAATTTGGGAACTTTCAAGCCATTCCATATTTGGATGAAGATCAAACACATGAATTCCTTGTAATGGTGAATATGGTAGAGACTTAGAATGTCTATGCCTTCCTCTATCCTTCCTAGTTTTCCTATGAGTTTATAGCTTGAGCAAGGGCTCTCTCATCTCTGAATGTGATCTGGTCCTAATCTTTGGTGATTCTAGCTTGAGGATTAAGGATCCTATTTGAAATATGATAAGTAAAGTTAGATCCTCATAGATAATCAACAATCAAATTTTATAGTAAGCTTATTTTGTAAGGATTTGCTTGTAAGAAGACAAATGACATCAATATTTGACTAAACAAGATCAAAGATGTGCTAAATTATGCAAAGATGACCATTATTTACAACTTATGACTCAAATAAACTTCTTATTGACAAATAATTATCAATTTTAACTAGAATAAGCCATTCTAATTTTAAATACTAATGAATTCTTAGCACCAAAAGCTATATTTAGAAGAATTAAGCATATGTATTCAAACAATATCAATCTTTATCTAAAAAAACCCAAAGAAAAGTATAAAACCATGAAGGTCACCAATATTTACATAATTTATTCTAAAAGATACATAAACATGTAAAATACAGAGTGATATTTGACCAAATACACCAAAACCAACAAAAATCTTTAAAGATTCATGGCCCTCCTATCACCAATGAAGCTTCCTCCTATTGATGCTTCTAAATATACCATAGGTGCTCTTCAGTGTTGATGAACACTTCTCATTTTAGGATTTGAAAATCCAAGGAATGAGTTGTAGTTTGTGACAATTTGGTGATGTTTGTGGTGGAATAGAAGCAAAGTATGGGAACTATCCATAATATTTGCTTAGTTTAGTGATTGGGAGACACCAGGGTCCGGATCTTTTGATCTTTGTGAATTTGATGTTTTCTAGACTAATCTAAATGAGTATTAACAATGATCCTTAAATTAAAGTGAGTCTTGATAAAAATAAGAAAAAGGAAGGGTAAAGTAGAAAGGAAACATGATTGTAAACTCTCATCTCAAATATTATAACAAAATTCTAATTAATTTGAGCATACATGAACCAATTTATATTTTTAAATAGCATGAACTTAGATTACATCACAAATCAAGTAAAATTAGGAGAACATGTATAAACCATAAGTAAGAACCAAGTTTACTTTAAATTTTTGCTATTGTGGTCTGAATAGCCTAAGCACATCCAAATGTAGAGAAAAATAAAATGAAGTATACTTGATATTTTTATAGTTAATCTAGCATTAGCAAAAATCACAACCCTATGATAAATAATATGACTCAAAGTGTAGATAATCCTTCAAACTTAAGATGAAAACCTATAATTGAGAGACAACATTGACATTTAACAAATTATAAAAGACAATCTTCTCAGAATTCCTTAGTTATATTAAATTCTCTTGGTATACAATTGCTTAAAATCTCTCTCCCTTAAAAAATGGTAATCCCTACCTATTTATAGGAAACATAGGTGGTTCACCAATTAAATTTCTCAAAATATCCATATGCAGGATAAGGATAACTATACTTAATACAAAGATTATAATGAATATGACCTACTACATCAAAATTGATAAAAGGAAACCATATATGCTAATAGGATAGCATATATTTTTTAAAAAGGGATATTATTTTACAAATTACATTGGTAGTGGGCCCCTTAATTATCCCTATCTAAGGAAGTCCTTTACCTTAGTGTATTACTCTTTGATTAGCTCAAAAGCCACTACAGGCTTCATTAGACAATCCTCCTCTTGATTTGCCAATGTGTCAAATTCCTTGTCACTCTTGGTCATGAGTTCCTTAATACATTGTGCTTTTCTGATCTACTTCCCTGAAGTAAGGATGGTGTCAAAGATCTTCTGATTATCTTTGGTAGAATAGCCCTAATTGTCCTTAATGCCCTAGATGTGGACACCAGCTCTCTTCTTAAATTCTCCATCATTGATTAGGGCCATAATAGTGGTTTGGGAAAGGTTGTCCAACAAACTCCCCAAAATTTTATCCATTTTGGTTATCAGGTCCTTGTATTTCTTGATGAAGTTGTCAACATTACTGCACCAAGTGATCAAATCTTCTTTCTTATCCATCAAAACTACCATGAGGATATCTAAATGTCTAAGCTTGATGATATTGAAGTCTAGGGCCTACTTTGTCCTATGCACCTTGATGAGTTCTATCATCTAAGCTTGAGAATATTGAAGTCCAGGGCCTACTTTGTCCTATGCACCTTGATGAGTTCTACCATCTAAGCTTGAGAATCTTTCCATTAGGTGATTAAGGCTTGTGTCATCTCAGCTTGATCGTTTAAAGTACTTAATCTAAGCTTTATATTCTTTAAATTCTCAAATGTATCCAAAAAAGATTTATTTAACACTTGTAATATGTCCTCAAGAATTGAGAGTAGGACTTGAGCCTCCAAATCCTACTTCTCCTTCTCTGAGTTGAGGATCCTTTATTTCATTCCTTGGATTTCAGCCATAGTCATTACTGATTGTACCAACACCAAACTAACTACATCCTCTTGATGGATGGGATGCTTTCCTACTATATGTCCTTGAATAGGAGTTAAGCCCATAAAAGGTTCCACCTTTTGAAAGGTGAACTCCTCGATTCCAATGGTGGCCTTCTTTGTCAATATTCTCTCAAAACTTGATGTGTCGAGATTGAAATACACTATTGTGTTAGATTCCTTGAATTGTAGTTACTTAAGAACTTCTACATTTGAACTCCCAAAGGCCCCTAGGATGTAAATCCTTTGGATTTCTTTATAATGAAATATTTAGATCCTTCTCTCTATTTATCTATTTACAATATCCTAGATCCATGGCTCGAAATTATCCTACACATCTATTCCAACTAGAGTTAAGGCCCATGAAGGAGAGAGAGATGGGATTTTTTGTAATTTTTGATAAGCAAACCAATTAGGAATGACTAGTTGATAAATAGGGTTTTCATCACTTAAGAGGTTAACTTCACTGGTAGGGTGAGTGAAGGTTAACCTAGGCTTCTTTTTAGGTGCCAATGGCACAAAGGCCAATTTTGTTTGTCTCTTTCCTCCATCTTGTGGGGTCAAATCTTTGTTTGCTACATTAGATGGATCCTCTTCCCTATTAGAATCATAAGTAGTTGTAATGTCAATAAGGGTACTCTCCACTACTTCTCTTACCTCCAGGGTAGTCATGTTAATGATTTACACTAGATAAAGAAGCCTTTATGGGGATGCCTAGGGTTGAGGACCTTTTCTAGGTCTATGCTCTATCCTTGGTTCCTCAATCACAGCTTTACCTTTTCCTTTTATATCCTTAGGTTGCCAACCCTGGGGTGGCTTTGTTAATTCTACTCATTGAGGCTCAGAAGATTATATTCCAATAGGTGGCTCCTAATGAGTAGTCCAAGATGGTCCTAAAAAAATGTGATATACTTTCCATCTCATTTTTGAGGGCTTATTGTCTCTTACCAGCCTATGCTCTAATTTGATGCTGTAGCCCTTGATTCTGGATAGGACCTCTTCAAAGTTATTTACCCTTGTATAGATACCATCTCTCACACCCAGTTGATATTTGTATTCAATCTTTGGGACATTTTTATCTCATATGTGGTTAGTCACTTTGTTATTTGGGTCCCACATCTTAAGGTCATCTAGCTGGAAATCAAAAGAATTTTTGTGGATCACCATAATTTCTAGTTGCTTCCAATCCTTGATCACAATCCTACCAATGTCTAGTGGAAAGGAGTGGAGTTGAGCCTTCTTATTTTTCTTTCATATCCCATCCACACCTTGGATGATTTTCTAGGAAATCTCTTACTTTGAAATCTTACTAGGGACATGAATGGGCAATCGGTTGGGTTGAATCACGATTCTTTCTATTCTTATCATCATGTAATCTGAATAGAACCATATATCCCCCATGGATTCTACTTGACTTTTGATTTGAGGGTGGAGTATTGGCATAGGGACACTAGTGATTACTTCATGGATAGCTAGGAAAACACCATCACAAAAAAATTTCATGTGGTTCCTATATTTGAATATATGCAATTTAGGGTAATGATAAGAAATAGTGGTTTTGCCATTAAGGGACCAATTTTAGATGCCAGGGAAATATACAGAGGCCAAGAGTGAATCCAAGAGGTAGGACATCATATTAAATTATTTAGATGTCATTCTCTTGATGGATATAAATTATTTTACCAATAAAAATCTTATTAGGTCTCCAATGGGAGGGGTTAAGTTTTGTTCCAACATGCAGTGAACATAAAATACCCAGACTTTGCTTACATAAGCAGTGGAAGGGGCACCAAAGGCTCTATTTAGTAAGGTCATAGCTATCCTAACACCCTCCCTAAATTGGACAATAGGAATCCCACCATCAAGGGACCTGAAAACATGGGAGCCTTAGATTAACCAAGGTGTGATGACTAAATCCAGGTCTTGGGTGTTTGTCCACTTTCTCAAGGATGGGAGATCAATATGAGGCAAGGGGAGATTATAATAAGATTTTAAGGCCATAGGGGTGATGTATAAAACCTTATTAATGCTTCCCTATTAAATTATCCATTCTTTATCTATTCTAAAATCATTTAAAATGGGAGTAAAGAGGTTGATACAATGCATTACCTTTGGTTTGGTTACAGTATGGTGGAGGTTTTCTAGCTAAATTGAGACTAGGTCATTATATCTCTGATGCATAAAGGCATTCCTATTTTCTTCTTAGGAAATTGGTTGCAATTCCTCCACAAGGAATAATAACTCAAACCAGTTCCTAATTCCATGCATTTTTAGGGATATCAAGTCTAGCTTTGTGTCTTTAATGATCATCCCCTCACTATCTGAAGTTAGATAAAGTTCTACTTCCATCTTCATCTTTTGCCTACTTGCCACAATTGATGACACTAAATTATATTTTTAGGGTTACCAAAGGTTCAATAGGGTACTTAATTCAAGGTTTAGTTGTGCTATTCTAATTTATTTGTGACCAATTAAGCCAAATTGGGTCTTCTTTATAGAGGGCTTAGGGTTTTTGAGCTTTAATGGTGGAAATATCTAGTTTAATAATCTTATACGTGCCTTAGATTTGATGGGACCTTATTATCATGCCCTCTATACTTTCAATCTTAGGAGATCTTTAATCTTGATTTTCCATGCTTACATGGAGCCTATATGGCATGGCTCTATGCCTTTTGTGGCAATTTTCATAAATGCTAGTTGGAGACTAGCCTTTGACTTTCAAAATATTTCTTATTTCACTTTGATAATCCAAATCCAAGTTCCTATGTTCTTATTGGTCCCTTTATCTTTATGTTCATGGCTATGTCACTTGGCACCTCAACAAATCTCCCCCATGCTGCTTACTCTTGCCAGTTGCTATCCCAACCATGTGTTAGCTACGTGTTGAGCTCATGGGGCCTTTGAAAATTCTTCAAGCTCGATGTACCATTAGATCAAATCTAGTGAGTGAGAGATTGCCATTGATTTTTACAAGGTCCAAGTCATTTAATTGAGCACCTTTATTAAGTGGGTCCTATCAAATTTTCATCATTTGAATGGAAAACTACCATGCATCCTCCTCATAGGGATATATGTACCTCTATCAGTTACCCTAGCCATGGGTAGGCCATGTGTCATGCTCATGAAGCCTTTGAAAAGTATTTGGCCTTAATGCACCATTGGATCAAATACAGTGGGTGAGTGATCACTGTTGGATCCTAGAAAATGTACACCTTTTAATCAGTCCTATGACTATATAAACTTAGACTAAAAATGATGTTCCTAAGGTCCTTTTATGTTAAGAAACAAAAATTAACTTAGGTTAAATCCTTTTATGCTAATTCTTTCTATTTAAAAATGCTAAGAATCCCTTTGAAAGGGTATTTAGAAATACCTCCTTTGATTAAGCTTTGAAAAGTTATCTAGGTTAAATTTGGTGGAATTGGCAATGCCAACTACATCGTAGTGGATGTTAAATGATGGAAGCGAGCTTGTCAAATTTAAGACAATGAAATTTATTCAATCTAATGACTGAGTGCCACATGTCTAGATCTCAATAATTCTTAGGGATTTGGGGTCGATGTGAACCATCAAATTAAGGCCCCCAAGGTAGTGAGGACCATTGGATCATAATTTGAGTGATTGATAGTGATTGGTCTCCCTTTTGGTGTTAGCTTTGGTTCACACTATTGGATAAAAATATTTGATTGAATGGGAGGTGTCAGATCTATAAAATTTCATAAGCTTTAAGGTAAGGCCCAATATGTATAAAGGTTTAGACTAAGGTTTCAACCTTTAAAAGTTTGTTCATGCTTCTAAACATCAAGATATTTAAACCTTAATAAAAACCTAGTTAATCTAGAAGGGCTCTCAAGTTTTAAAGGGGAAAATAAAAGGTCCAAGTCTTAATTTTATATTAATGTTTGGTCATGATTAAAAACATAATTGAAGCTTAATATAACATTAGACTTAGGGTTTCTATAACTGAAAGGAAATATAATTTTCCACCAAACTTTTCTTGTAGACATTTTAATTTAAACCCCTAGGGTTTACTACATAAGAACCCTACATTTCTCCATAACACCTAAAACTAATCACCTCAAAGACAATCATTAGAAACATTAGTCCATAAAAAATAATCAAAACTAGATACATTAAGGCTCATGTTTTTTAAATTGAATTGCCTTTAAATTTTAAGAGAGAATAATAATTTCACATTCAATCCACAACACAGATGTTTTAAAACATTCACAAGGGTCCTCTTTTAGCAAAAGAAAAAAAATGGGGGTATGTTGGTCTCAACATGAGGTAGATATGTGGGTTCTAGTCATATTAAACACCCATTTTTCTACTAAATATAGGGTTTGTGTTGTGTGCATATCATTGCCAATTTGATGTGTTATACCTATTATGTGTTACATCTTACATATCAAACAAATTAAATTATCACAAGTCCAAAATTTACCATTTCACCATGTGAAACTTACAAATTATCAAGGTAAATTTGAGCCAAATTGGTTGGGTCCTTTCATTATCACATCAAAATAAGGTTATAGAGCATATAATTTATCTACACTATATGGGCAAGATATAAATGAGCCCATAAACATTAGGCATCTAAAAAACTTTTATGCTTGATTTGTTTAAAAATTGTATAAGAGGGCCCCTACTTGGGGGAATTACCTTCACATTATTTTGTATTAAACTTACATAAATTTTACATTCATGGGTCAATATTTTTATTTCTCCCATGTCTTGTTACTATCTTGATATTTATTACGACCTACATGTATTACGAGTGGATTCAGAAGACAATTCAACAAGTAGTTTAGATTTGGCCATCATCAACACATCTTTGTAGGTATAATTTCAAAAAATTAGAATGATTTGGCTTTGTTCATCTACTTGGTATTACTTAAAACAAATTATTTTGGCTCTTTTAAAATCCTTCTCCCACTTCCATATCACTTCTTTTGCATCCTAATTTCCTACTAGATGATGGTCCTTTCACATCTTGATTTATTGTTAAATCCTTACCCAGGGTTGATACTCATTTTTTCAATGGTTAATCGTACATTTTTTCATATTTAACTATACACAATAATTTTATAATACTCTTGTATATATCTTATTCTAAAAAACCCAAAAACATTATGAAATCCAAAAATCCTAAAAACTAGAAAAGGCCCAAAATATTTGAGAAATATATAAATCTATAAAATATAAAAATATTTATATTTTCCTAAATCTATTCAAAAATCCTTGATTAATAATTTATCCAAAAATTTTATAAATAATTGGAATTTGTCTTTCCCAAGTTCATCCTCTTTGGGGCAAATTCATTAATCCAAGCTCATAGATTTCACCCTTTTTGGGGTAAATAAAAGCGTGAAGCTTATTTCAAGATATTTTATCCCCATTATGTCCCATTTCATGCATAATTATTTGGGGGAAATATCTATTTATAATTATTATTGAGCCTTAAAATGTGTATTTTGACTTGACCAATGACAAGATGCTTTTTATTCTTTTTATTTTCAAGCTCATATGTGTGTTTGCTTGTTTATTTACTTGTCTTGTTGTGCCTTGAATTAGTCCATATGCATCCATAGGGTCATCATGGTTTTTAAATATCATGGTTATTTCTTAAACTTGTACTCAATTTCATGCATTGGCATATGATAACAAATCCATCTTTATTTTTCTATATCATGGTGCAGTTGTGTCTTTTATTTCTTAGATCAGGGGATGGTCCTTATACACTATGCAACCAAGTCATCATAGTGTTTTATATCATTGGGAATATAATTGTGTGTTACATTAAAAATAAATTGATTGAGGCTTATATATTATTTCACACCATGTTTTAAATTTATCCCCTTGTAAATTCATCCATTATCAAATCAAATAATTTCAGTCATCATTAACTGCATCACATCATATCCTCCCTCTTTGATGTTTGTCAACATAAGATCATAATTTCTCTTCATAATTTTTATTCATCATTTTTCATCACATTTATCCCATATTAGGGGAAATACAATGTCTTGAGATCCCTTCAAACTATGTAGGTAGTAATCAGTCACATGAAATTTTTTAGGTTAACTCAACCACCCTTATTCTCATTCTGATTCATTTATTCATCTTTATCATTTACTCTAATATTTTCATCAATCTCTAACACTTATCGATTGGGACCTAAAAAATCATGACAATTCATATTTTATTCATCAAATCAATCTTTCTTAATTCAATCTTTATGCATCCTCATGTACCTATTTTTTTATGGCTTCTTCATTTTTTGAAGTCATTATCCCATCTAAACATATGTTTATCAATTATTAATATCTATCAGCTTCATTTCATTATTAATTTGTGAAATATGTTTAATTATTAATATGTGCTTTTCAATTAATGAATCAATCAAAAAATAAATTAGTCTAATCATTTCTCCAATCTACCCTACTATAGAAATCAATTTGGAAATCAATCAATTATTCACCTTCTTTGGTACAAATTATCTAATATTAGGTCACTAATTTTTTAAGATGTGTCCTTCCCAAATTTAGCCCCTTGGGGAAAATAAAAGTGTTTTATCTCATTATATTGGGATGCATCCTTTCCAAGTTGGTCCTGCTTATAGGTAAAATCACTTATATCATCATTACCAATAATCAATGTGTGTACCCATTAGCTTGATCAGATTAATTTTAACCATAGGTTAATCATAATTTTTATTATTAGGAGGATTTTTTATGGCTAATTTACCCCATTTAATCCTTTTAATGGCCCATCCATCAAAATTTTTTCTTGGCCACTCCCTTGAGGGGAATCCTAGGCATTCTAAACATCATTTGGGACATCATTGTGAACTCAATGTTTTTCTTCAGAAAATTAAACAAGAATAAAAAAAATGTGAACACATCATTCTTCAATCATTCTATAATTTTTTTTATTATTTGAAAATTTATTGCTTTATTTGTGTTGAATAATGCCCTTTTAAATAGGGGGAAAATGTAGACACTTTATTTTCATCACTTTCATGTGGAAATGATAATCATAATTGTTTTCTTAAACCAACATGTAAATTAGACCTACATATTATGATCAACCAAAATAACCAATCTAAGGTAATTCTTATCAATCATGATGATTCATTCTTAATCATGGTCTTACACCATATCCAATTATCAACTTCATCTAATTCATCCTGTGTCAAATTTATACTTTGCAAGTGACGTTTTAGAATAATTAGGTTGAACAATTATTAAAATTTCAACATTCATAAAATCATATCACTTCTCATTTATTAATTAAAATTTGTTAATTAACCTGATATTCCTCTAATAGGAATTCCATAGCTTTTTAGAATTTCCTAGTTTCTAAATTCATTAAATCCAATTTATCCTTATCCTCATGATATCATGTGGCAAGTGGTTGATTGAAATTGAGTGAAAGGTCAAACTTTGCAAAATATCAACATAAATTCAACCCATTCTCAATCAATGCAAAATCAAACCCAAATATTAATGGCATAAGCCTTAAAAAATTGACTAAACCTCAACCACACATATTGATCACCTTTTGATGATTAAATATAGTTTATAAAATATATAAATAGAGGGGTCATTTTCCATTGTAAACATGACCAAATAGTACAATAAATCTCTACCAAATTCTAAAGGCCATCATCCATTAAGGATTTTTGTGTAAACTTACTTTGCCAAAATTGGAAAAAATCTCCATCCATTCCTTCAATTCTCTATCAGAACATGCATATCACAAGGGGAGATTCCACTAGAATGATGTCATGATATTGAAAAAGACTCCAAACTCTATATTTGGGCTGAACAAACCTATATGGTAGAAAGATAGAGAGATACAAAGGGAAGGTAAATTTTATTATTTATCTTCTTTGTTCATGTTTATCTCTTCCTTTTCTTTTCCTAATCTAAGGACATGCACTTGGGTTTTAAGGTTTTTATGAAATTTATTTATATTTCATACTAATAATAAATATAACTCCTTCATACTCATGTTTATATATGGCATGCCTAATGGGACCACACACCCCACAATCTTGTTTAAAAAATTATATCATCCTCTAATGATGAAGTTAGATCAATGTTGAGATACATTTCCCTTATTTTATTCAAAATTTTCTATTTTTTATCCTTTAAATATCAAAAATAATGTACTTTTTATTGAAAAATTTACTTCCCCTAATTGGTGGTATCAACTTGTATATTGGTGATATTGCCTCTCTTCTATTTGTCTCTATATGCTTTTTCAATAAAATGGTAGATTCAACTTGTGTATCAAAAAGAATGCACTGCATATAAATAGAAACACTTAGCTCCATACAAACTATCAAATAATGAGGTTAAAAATTTTAACAATGTATTCAACCTATAAAATGATAGTTTTGACTTGTGAAACAGTGTATTCAACCTATGTATTGACTTTATCAACTTGTGGAACTATGGAATTTCAAATGTAATAGTCTTTGTTTTCTGCATGCCTATCATATTTTTGAAAATGGTATAAACATCCTATTTAAGGACAAGATCATCTAAAAATTGGTGATATCACCCTGCTAATCGATGGAATGGCCAATTTCTTGTTCATTAATTTTCTATCTACAAAAAGGTGGGATCACCCTACTAAATGCTGGGATTACTCTGTGTAATTTTACCATGAGATAAATAAAAATCTACTCAACCTCCTTTAACTACAAAATACCAAAATTGAAAACTTAACTTGTTTATTGTAGAATCTGCTTGACAAAGATGTGGTTTCTATTCAAATAAACACTTTTTTAACACTTCTTTTTGGTGCAATTAAAAATAATCAATATTTGGATTTGGTGTTTTAAAAGCTTATTTGTATTTTCATTTACTTGCATGTTTATGTTTTTATTTACATGTGATTAATATATTGTGTGGATTCTCTCCCCTTTCCACCTTGAGGGAGCCTTGGCAACCAAAAACACATAAGTTATTATTGTCACTTATTCTTATTTTTAGACTACACGAGGTAGATTTCATCACCTTCTTGCGAGTTCATAGGGAACTATGATTAAGAATTCATCTCCAAAAATATGTACCAACCTCATACATATAACATGGGATATAAATTGAGGTAAGTCATCACTAAGAGCATAGTGAAATTCCCCATAAAGGGTTTTGTGATAATAAGGGGTTTATCCTTAACACTATGCTATAAGACATCACCCTCAGAGTCCAAATTTTTAGTAGTACTTCATTGAGACATTTATGGTTGAATTGGTCATGAAGGGGATAAAACCTCTTTTGAATTTACATTTATTTATTTTTCTTCAACAAATTTTTACCTCCCATATCTTGAGGTATATCAAAGACCTTTTATAAAAGCCTTGTCAAAATTTTAGATTAAGACCTTCAATAGTAAATGATTTGTAGTGTGAGGGAAACCAACCTCCCCCAAGATCTCAAAATATACTAATTTAAGTTAGGGTTAAGAGAATCACTTGTTCCTACTTCTTGTGAGTAGATATGTCAGTTGAAGTCATGTTACACACACCTATTTTGATACTAAATATAAGGTTTATCTTGTATGTGTATAATTTATTATTTTTTATTTATAACTATTATATGTTACATCTTACACATCATAAAAATAAAAGTATCTTAAGTAAAAAATTTGTGATTTATGTTAGTGTATGTTTTTTATACCATTGTATGGTTTTTTATACACATGTTGTTTAGCTTGCTTAGGTGTCATATTAGGTCATTTAGAAAAATATGGATTAACCTATTTTCTGATTTTGAGTTGTTTTTTGCTTCTCTCTAAATGTACATTTACTAAATCTATTTGGATAATGAATGATCATAATATAATACTTGATTGTTGAATACAATATTCTCATTTCTCATGTTTGATTTTACTTCTACAATAATGCATCTCTTTTGCATATTTATTTTACATGTTACAAAGATTCATGCATTCATGGCTATCTATCTTGATCCTTGATTGTGGCCCACTCTAACATGGTATTAGAGTGATTTTGGTAACTGAATGCCATAGATTCTATTATTAAATCTTGAGTTTTTAGCTTTCATGTCTTAAATTTGGCATTTTTTGACTTTACATATTTTAGATTCACAATTTCTTATATTTTATTCTTCTTCTAAGGTTTTTATTGATCTAGATTTAGAAAAAGAATAAGGGAAAAGGCATTTTTGTAGGTAATCTCCTAAATACTAGTTTTTCACAAAAATAGTCTGTGCCATTAAACTTATAAGGTGTCAAAACCCTAGGATTAGCTATAACCATGACCTAGATTTGGGAATGTTGATTTAGTATTTTTTGGAGGTTTTGGTAGGGTTTTATTAGAATCCATAAAAAAATCATGAAAGGGTATTTCAAGGATGTTGTTTTTGTGTATTTTTTGTTTATCAAGAAACTTAGTGGGGTTTATGTGTTTTTTAATTATAGTGATGGAACTAAAGTTTTTGGGTGTTTTCTAAGGCTTAGAAATTTTTTGGCCCTACATAAACATCCTCAAATTTAGATGCTTGCTTAGACATTTAATGGATATTGATGCTTTCTTAGACATTCAATAGATTCTAACCCTTACATGGAAATTTGGTGGAACTTGACCCCTTCTTAGGAACTTGACTTATTTACAAGGCTTGGTAGACTTTTGTCCCTGCACAAACATCTCTCAAAACCCAAGGCTTGCTAGACTATAACTAGAACCCAAGCCCTAGTCGGACAACCATTAGAACTAGAGCCATGCTCAAATAGATATCAAGACCTAAGCCTTGTTCTGACAATCATCGAGACCTAGAACTTGCTCATATAACCATAAAGAATTAATCCCTATTCAAATAGTTGCTAGAACCTAAGCCCTAATCGAATAACCATTATAAATTAAGACCTGCTTGGATAGTACTCAGAATGTGACCCCCAATCAGAGAACTATAAGAACTTCATCCTTGATGAAACACTCAAAATATTCTATCACCTATGTGGATGATCACCATATTCCACCACCTACATGGATATGCAGTATTTTTTGACATCCCTTATTTCTACCACTCTCAAATTTTGACACTTCTTTTTCGGTGCCATTTTTTTGAAAGTGGATTTTTTTTTATATCTATGTATTGGTGAAATTCTCAATCCTTATAAAATTGAATCTCTGTAGGTTTAGTGGGGTTGCATTTACTTATTTTTTTCACTATCCGTTTAACACATACTACCTTCTGCATTATGGATCAGAATTTGGTTCCACTTATTACACCATTCATCTAATACAAGTGCAAACCCAAATTATAAATATTATTAAGGAGTAAAAGTTTACACCAAATCATGATGGGTACCAAAATAGAACTAACACTTGATGTAGAGAAAGTGAAGTGGTTTAAAATATATGACAATGTTGGGATCTTTTCTTATAAAGTAGCACATATTTTCCCTAGTTACATGCCTAAGTAAATAATAGTTCTAATATGCTAGTGCATTGGTAGTTTATGTAAGAATAGGTTCTTGTGCACTCACCCAAAGCATGTAGCTTAAGACCGGTTCCTGTTGGTATTATCATGAAAGGGTGTATTCATATAATTTCCTAGATTAGGGCACTCAAATAAGTACTTAATACTAAACTCATCCTATGATCTATTATTCCTATTAATTTCTCTTGAATTTCTCTTTCACATTAAATTTATAAATAATACTAATGATGTTTGAACCATATTACAAAAAATATTTGGAAAATAGGATGTTATGAGGGGTCATGAGCTAGAGAACGAAGTCATTAGTTTAAGTCTAGCCAAATTTAACACTATAAAAGATTTATTCACCAAATTTAAATCACTTAAGTTATAGTTTAACAATGAGGTATATAAAAAAATATGAACAATTGATTATTTTAATCCTTTCCAAATTGGTTTCTGACTATTCTATTTTTTCTACCTTCCATGCTACCAAGAATGCCCATAGAACTACATGGATCATGTTGTCCTTGGATGATTTTACTATTTTCTTAACTCAAGAGAAAGATAAGCTTATTCATATGGATACAATAAAGTCTTATAAATCATATGCCTTAATTGTGAGTCATGACAAAAATAAGGCTTCCAACAATAAGGAGAATAAAAAAACTAAGAAGGATTAAGAGAAAATAAAGGTTTAGTAAAATGATGATAATTCCAAAGCATCAATTGAGACCTCCTCTTCAAGTGGGAAACCTAATAAATAAAGGCTCACATGTTCCTACTATAAGAAAACTAGGCATGATGAAACTAAATGTATGAAGAAATAGACTGACCAACTGACAAAGATGCTTGATAAAAACAACATTAGTCTCCCTAATTTAGTAAAATGGAGTTCATTAGCATAAGAGTCTTCCAAGGTAAAAATAATAGTAATAGAAAGGCCCTTATTCTAGTTGCATCTCAACCTTCAACATATGTAATTTATTATGGTGCCTCACACCACATGGTTTCATCACATTATCTTTTATTGAACTTGGAACCCTATTATATGCCTTCCATTTTGTTAGGTGACAATACTTCTACAAAATTTTGTGGGAGATGGTCTATTGAAATGAGTGATGGGACATTTTAGGATGTTTTATGTGTTCCCTCATTTTCAATTTTTATCATATCACTCACATTGTTTCAATAAAGAGAGTTGAGTTCACACCTGATTCTATGGTTATTAAGGAATAACACAATAATGCTATATTTGCATTTGGGAAAGTATATAACTAGTCATGGTTGTACACATTCTCACATTTTTATCTTGATCAAACCTCTACTACTCTACTCATTCATACAAATTAGGTGAGTAAATTATGGCACGATCAATTCATCCATATTAACTATCACTAATTGGAGTAACTCAACCATAATTACATGGTTTTAGGGTTGCCTCATGTCCATTTTTTTGATGGTGTTTACTAGTGTTACATATTTGGTAAGCATTATGAAGAGAAGTAGTACAAAGGCAAATCATGGAGAGATACACATATTTTTAAGCTAATCCATAGTGATAATTTGGGTCCTTTTGTGTATCTTTAATTTAGAAAGACCAAATATATTTTTACCTTTATTGATAATTTTTCAAGGTATACATAGGTGTATTTTATTAAGCATAAGTTTGAGGTCTTTGATCACTTTCAGGACTTCAAGCCCCTTGTATAAAAATATTTAGGTAAAGCCATCAAGATTTTGCACATGGATAATGGTGGTGAGTATGCCAACCATCATTTTTAGAAATTTTACACTTCAGAGGGGATTGAACTACAACATATAGTTACATATAGTCCTCAATATAATGGTGTTGTAGAATGCAATAATATGTACTTGAAGGAATGTAAAACTGTATGTTATACTCTAAATATATTGCACCTCAATATTGGGATAAGGCCATCAATTGTGCTTGTTATATATAAAACTAGGTTCCTCATAAAGCATTAAAATTAAATCATTCCTTTTGAATCATAAAGTAGTAAAAAACCCATAATTAAGCACTTTCAAGTGTTTAGATCTCTTTTTATGGCCCACATTCTTAAGAAGAAATGTAAGCCAATGAAACCTCATTATTAGCTTTGTATATTTATTGGATATCCTAAGGGTAATAAGGGATACATTATTCTCCATCCCACCAGTCATGAGTTTTTCATTGATAAAAGTGTTCATTTTTAGAAGGGTCTTTCAGATTCCACGTTTGACACTTCTCCCTCTTCCTTGGACTAATTTTGATTTGGTGATAGTTCTTATGATTCTAATCCACTTGAGCAAATACCTAATAATTTGGATTATTATTTTAGTTTTGATGATGAGAGTAGTGTTGGGGAATCACCTCCTCCCTCCCATAATCAACTTTTAGAGGATGAGGAACCTTCTTCTGACTCTCTAAATTTTGGTCCTCTTTGGTCTAGAAAAACACTAAAACATGTTGGCCATTAGGTTAGAGATCTATCAAACACCATGCATACACATTCATAGTTACAAAATGTTCCACATGCATTTATTGCATATGATTCTAATCCAAAGTCATTTCATGAGGAATATGACACTCTTGAGTGGGATAGTGTTATGGAAGAAGAGTATGGTTCCTTTTCTTAGGAAAAACACTTGGGATTTAGTCCTTCTTCATAAGGGATTGTTTTTCCAAAGTAGATGGATCTATCAAACAAATTTTTTTGCAGGTGGGTCCATAGACAAGTTTAAAGAATGTTTGGTTATAAAAGGTTTTTCTTAGGTACCTGATATTAACTATATTGAGAATGTCTCTTAGTTGACAAAATGAACTCAATTAGAATCACTCTTCCCATTATTACAGACATCATTGGGATGTTCATAGATGGATGTAAAGAGTGATTTTATTAATGGTGACATCAAGGAGGATATATACATGGAGAAACCACAAGATTTTGTTGAAGATTCTTCATTAGTTTTTAGACTTCATAAATGTATTTATGGCCTCAAATAAACTCTTCAAGCTTGGTATGCCAAGATGGACTCATTTATTTTTTATTTGGGTTTAATAGATGCCATTATAATTCTAATGTCTACATTTTATTATAGAATGAACCACTTTTTATTTTAGTTATCTATGTGGATGACATTTTGATAACAAGGAGTTCTTAGTCCTCTACTACAATAGTAAAAAATAATTTATCTTATAGGTTCTCAATGACTTAATTAGGCATGTTGCATTACTTTTTTAGGATTGAAATTTCTCAGTTTGACTTTAGGATCACTTTTCACAATTTAAGTATGTTATTTATTTTCTTGGACATTTTAACATGGCTGACTGTAAGCCAGTTGTAACTCCCTTTATATCTAGTGTGAAACTTGAGGCTAATTGTTCTTTTCCTTTTGTTGATGATAACTTGTATCGATAACTTGTTGGTAGTCTCATCTATATTAATCACACTAGACCTAACATTTCATATGCAGTGGGCATAGTCTCTATATTTATTCAGAAACCACATGAGTTACACTAAAAATTAGTTAAGTGGATTCTCTACTACATTCAATGTACTCATAGTTTTGGGATTCATTATGGAGTAGGAATTGAAATTGACTTGATTGGGTATATAGATTTAGATTGGACTAGTAATATTCAGAATTACAAGTCTACTTTAGGCTATAGTTTATCCCGTGGTTCATGCCAAATTAGTTGGTCAAGCAAGAAGTATAATGCTAGTACTTTTATCTTATACATAGGTAGAATACTGAGGAACTATTAATTCTTCCATTAAGGCTATTTGGATTTATGGGACTCTCATTGAGTTTTTTTATCTAGTTTTGATGATCAATAATCATCTTCTATGATAATAAAATCACCATCCATATTTTTAGGAATCTGATCCTTCATCATCAAACCAAACATATTATGATTCACATGCTTTTCATTTAGGATCTTATTCATGATCAAGTCATTGATCTCCTCTACTACCATATTATAGAGTAAATTATTGATATATTCACCAAACCTTTCACTAAGAATAAATATATTCATTTTTATTCTCTTACTGAGGTTCAAGAAACTAAAACATCATCTTATGGGGGTATTTTTAGTTCCTTTCTTCTATTTATCTCTAATTATAGGGGGGCCCTTCTCTCTATTCTTCTATAGAGATTTTATATGTATTTGGGTACTTCATCAAGCCTTTTTATTGGGATCCAATTCTTATACCCACCTAAGATGCACTTAAGGGTGGTATTAGTGCAGGTTTTTAATACCATTATATGGTTTTCATACACATGTTTATCCTAACTAAGTGTCATACAAGGTCATTTAAGAAAATATGGCTTAACCTATTTTCTAATTTTGAGTTCCTTTTTGATGTTCTATAAATGTACCTTTCCTAAATTTATTTGGCTAATGAATGACCATAATACAATCTTTAATTTATGAAGAAAATATTCTCATTAATCATGTTTGATTTTAATTATACAATTGGATATCTCTTATGCATATTTATTTTTCATGTTACATAGATGCATACACTCATGATTATCTAGTTCTCAATCCCTGATTAAGGCCCACTCTATCAATTTCATTATGTGCAACTTACAAACTATCAAGGAAAATTTGAGTCAAATTGGTTGGGTACTTTAATTATCACATCCAACTATGGTTTTGGATAATACATGTTGGTTACAAAATATGGGCAATAAATATATGAGCCCATGAAACTTATGCATCATAAGCACTTTTATGCTTGATTTATTTGAACATTGTCTATGAGGGCCCTTGTTTGGGGGCATCCCATTCACATTATTTCCTATTCCCCTTCCCTCCATTTTCCATTCTTGAGTCAATATTTGTCATTATCCTATGTCCTATTACCATCTTGATATTTATTATGACCTCCAGGTAGTACAAGTGGATTCAAAAGAATATTCAACAAGCACTTCAAGTTTAGTCATCATCAACACATATTCATAGGTAGAATTTAATAACATTCGAATGATTTGGTATGGTTACCCTACTTAGTAGTACTTAAAACATATTATTTTATCTCTTTGACAATATTTATCCCTATTTTGTATCACTTCCTTTTCATCCAAATTTTTTATTGGATGATGGTCCTTTGGTATCTTAATTTATTATTAACCCCTTACCCAAGGCTGTTCTTGCTCTGATCGATGGTTCCTAGTATGTTTATTCATATTTCCTTATATATTCTATTTGAAAAATATGTTTGTATGTAGCTTATTTCAAAAATCTCAAAAACATTCCAAATAAAAAAAGGCCCAAAATCTTTGAAAGAGATATAAAGCCATAAAATATAAAACCATTTATCTTGTCCTTATTATAGTTAACAATCCTTGGTTAATCATTGATATAATAATTTTAGTAACCATTGGTATGGTATGTGTCCTTCCTAAGTTTTCACTCTTTGGCTCAAAGTCATTAATCCAAGCCCATAGCTTACACCCTTTTTAGGGTGCATCAAAGTGTGAAACTTATTTAGGTATATTTTATCCCCTTGTATGCATATTTTCTTAGGGGAATTATTCAATTATCATTATTATTGAGCCTTCATATGTGGATTTTGACTTAATTAATGACAATATGATTTTTGTTGCTTTTATTTTCAAGTTCACAGGTGTGTGTTTGCTTGATTTATTATTTGTTTACTTTCATTATTGTGCCTTCACTCTAAAAGAGGTTTCTAAAATTTCATGGGCATATAAATAAATTTGAAATCTAATGCACAAATTAAATTCTAAAACCAACCTATTTAATATAATCTAAGGGGGTTTTAAATATTTAAATGTGCCCATTTCTTTTCCTTGGATATGAAAATTTTATTACAAGTTTCTCTTCTTCAGCATAACTTATTATGTGGCTTTAAAATTATAACACATCTTCCCCCATCCTTTCTCTACTGAATCTCATCCTCGATGGAATTTTTATGTTGTGAAGTTTATAATTTTTGAGGTGTTAAAAATATAAATTCAAGAGCATATATATTTAAAAAAAAAATCTTTGTAGAAGTTAGATAATGATGATCATTTGATTTGTACCATATGTCTAGTTAATAACTTTCATTAGCATAGGTGTGCTAGTTAGATGACAAGAAGAATCTCAATTCTTATTACATGTATAGTCATATATGTGAAGTATTAAAATTACAATTTATATTATAAAGAGAATAGTCATGTATGTAATCCAAATGATTATGATAACATAACCAACTATAACAATTTATAACATAGACTAGAAAAATTAAATCACACATACACATACATGCACATATAAATACACAAAATAATGGAATATATTATGAAACAAAATTTTATTAAAAGGGAAGATCCTATAATAGTGGAAATAGAGTTTTAAAAACACACCTAGGTATAACCCTTTATATAATAGTCTATTTAAAAAGAGAACATGAACATTATGACAACATATCTTTGCATATATTTTCTACATTAGGAATCCTTATGCCTACTCATTTTTTATGTTTTTTCATACATATTTTATTTATTAATTTTTATTATTTAATATATATCATTAAAATGTATATATTTTGTTATGTATACTTTAAGGCAGTCTTAAACATTTAAAAATCTAATTGTATTTTATAGGATGAAAAAGACAT
Organism: Torreya grandis; assembly: GCA_037957365.1. Classification (NCBI taxonomy): domain Eukaryota; kingdom Viridiplantae; phylum Streptophyta; class Pinopsida; order Cupressales; family Taxaceae; genus Torreya; species Torreya grandis. The sequence goes on from JARHVA010000154.1 coordinate 1,667,764, forward strand.
GTTTATATAGTGCTTAACAATTTTTTAATTTTGTTTATAATCTATTTAACATATTATATTTATTATTTTATTTAAATTTTATCATTTTGGCTTGAATTATGTTCACTAAAATGTGTAACCCGTTACCATACAAATTTTATTTAATACAAAGAAGTTTATTCTTTGCATTTTGTGTAATATTTTATAATCTCATTTTGTAAATTATAACATTGCAAGTTAAAACAGAAATCTATGATTAGAAAACCTACATTGATTGATTAATATTAAAAACCATATACATAAACACTCATGATTTATATTATTAAAATTCATATTTCTCAAATGGAAACCTTCAAGTACTTCATTTTATAGCTTAAAATAACCAATTTTATTTTTATTTTGAAGGGATTATGAAATGAATGACCAAAGAGGCAATTCATATTCTTCAAAACAAATAAAACAAGCTTTATTTAAATATATAATGAAATTAATCCTCTATATTAAGGTGTACAAGTTTCTCATTGAAGTATGTGGAGATGGGAATGCTACCAATGGAAATTTTGAATACCACCCATGACCATTATTGCATACATTTTTAAATAACTAAAATTCCATAAGATTGGGGATTTTGTGAATAAAATGTTTGTGAAGAATTTTTCCATATACCATTGATGCTTAGGATATTGTGTATGATAAATGTTGGTAATAATTGATTTAACTTTTGAAGGTTATAGATTTTAAGTGCTCTATTGTTAAAGGATCTAAGTATAATAAATTAGGATATAAAATATGTAATAAATATATCTACTAATTTATAAAATAAATGATCTCATTTGATATTTATAATAATAACAATGAATGCCAAAAATAAGTACTTAGATATAAAATAACTGAGACAAAGGATATGTAAGCTAAAAATTAGTAAAAGAGTTGGTCTAAGTATTGCAAATAGGATCCAAGCATCAGAAACCTCCTTGGACAATAACACCATACCTTAGATATTAGAGTTGTGCTGATAGAGTCTAATATTAACACTAATGTCATCTATGAAAGAAATGATCTATACTTTTGGGAGTAGTTGTGCCTAAGTTTTCTAAGCCTATTCCTATATAGATGAAACTTTCTTTGTTATCTATGACTTATTTTGACTAATTTTATATGCAAACCCTAGACCTCTATGTGGTTAGGGTATCTAATTGGCATAAGTGGCAAACTTGTGATGTTATCTAGGTAAGATAGACATCCTCAACACCCTGCTATGCTGAGATTTTCTTACATATAAATACTCCAAGGAGGGATCAACCCTGATATAGTTTTTCCCACCCAAGTACTGGTACAAGTGTAAGTTAAGCTAGTATGAATGCTGGTTTGAGTGTTTTGAGTGAGGATCAAGACTAAAAATATATGTATTCAGAGCTTAGGATGGGTGTAAATGACTTTGTGTTAAATTAGAAAAAAAATAGGGATTAATAACCTTGATTATGCAAAACTTATTCTAAGCTTATTTGTATGTATTTACATTTGATTTCCATATAGTGAATAAAGGGATAAAAGTCATGTATATATATTTATCTAGTGCTTGTACGGGGTTTGAAAAAGGTCTAAACTGAACCCAACTATATTTAGAATTGAAAAAATATCTATTTGGGCTAAAAAGAAGGAAAAGTAAAATAGTGCCAAACTGGGACACTAGCACGAGGTGCTAGTGTCCAAAGTATGGTGCTAATGTCCAAGTGGTAGAACTTGAGTCATAAGGGGACTTAATGCCTAAGGGAGGGTTTATAACTAATTTTAAGAGTTATAGGGATGTGTAAGACCCACACAAAAGCTGGATAAGTGTCTAAATAGGTCCCAAGATATGTATGAGGCTAAGTTAGGGATGGGTGATCTCAAATAACACTGATTGCATTCAAGTGAAATTTTAGATGATTGTATTCCCCCTTTTATTCTAGGAATGAAATAAAGTGAAATGAATAGGCTAAAGGAAAATAAACATACCTGGACTTACCTAAGAGGTGAAGCTCATGAATCTAGATCTGAGTATGTGAAGCATGATCCATTGCATGTGTTGACTATAAAACATGCATAGAATTAGTCATTACTTAAGAGATATAAAAAGTAAATAAAAAATAATTAAATAGATAAAAAAAATATAAGAATGAATATACCTCATTGGGTAAGTGAACCAATGCATAAAATTGGTGACATTCTATGTGTGTGTAGCTAGTGATCAATCAGTGAAAAGCTTAGATTGAACTGAATGGATTTCTCAATCCCTATGTGTGGGTGGATCAAAAACTTAGGATAGACTTGAATCCATCATTTCCCATGCCTTTTTAGTGTATCATAACCTATAAATATCTTGTATTGGACTAATGGCTTGTCTGACCTTCTTTTGTAGGTGGCTCAAGAACTCAAGTGGACTATGACTCCATTATTACCTACCCATGTGTATTAGATGCATCTATAAATGAATTATGTATTGTAACTAAAGTTATATGATTGTAACTAAAATGGTATATAATATCTCTATGACCACTTAATAACTCTGGAATAAAAATCATCTTAGGGGCCTCTCAGGCACTTGGGCATATAGCTCAAGGACTACTTGGTAATGCCAACTATTACAGACATAATAAGACAAAATCTAGTAAAAACTAGTATAAATGGTGTCTAGATTAAGAATATAGAGAATGACATGGATTTTTCCATTCTATCTAATAAATTAGTGTAAAAGTGAGCATACAAAAATAATGTGCCACACACATGCCCCCAAATTTGATATCTATGCATATGGATTCTAGATTAAGTTGTAATAATATGTATCTAAGGATATGAAATTGAAAGGGGAGTGATCATGCCATGCATGATGCCCCAATATAAGCAAAATGTATGATTTTATGTAAAACTAAGCAAAAATTGATAATATGTAACTAAATATGTGTAAAACTAAACTGTATCTATTATAATTTTCTATAAAATCTAGTTTTTTCTATTTCAAGGGCTACTGGATAGCAGTACCAACCTTAGTATCACTATGGTGCTAGTGTCCACTGTTAGTACTAGTGTCCTCTATGCTTTTTTCTCTACCAAACTGAAATGATCTCTATTTGACTATTTTCCATTGTGTTTTCTTAATTCCAAGCCCTATAATTTCATGTCTGCATACTGAAAATTATATTTTGATTGAAATCAAATGGCCTAATATCTATGATAAACCCTTATGAATTCCTCCTATTTGAGGGGAGTTATTATACCCATGAAATAACTATCCTCAAATTAAAATCTCTACATGATGTGTGTTAGACATCATACATGATATCTATGTAATAAACCAATATAATGTGTATACATGACATTAGAATGTAAGATAATCTGAGCATAAGTTGTTAATATAAGATGTATGTTAGATATAAAATTTAAATTTTTTTCAAGATAGATATAATAATGTAAGCATGTATATGAAATATATAGCTAAGTAATAATCTATGTAAACTACCTAGGGGGATGGGGCATGATGCCCATCAAGGCACCTACAGAGGAAGGGGAGATGCATGAGGTATCTAATGAAATATAAAACTAGAGTATGTAACAAGAAATAGATAAGTGTCATGGCCATGATGCATACATGAAAGCATACCTAAAACACACATGAGGTATACAAAATAGGCCAAGGGAACATAATACAAGGGACATGGGCACACCTTTAAATCTAAGAAATCAAGACATATAAGGACATGTTCTAATGTCTACACACAAAAAAATAAGCAATTTGGATTAGATCCATGTATAAGGACATGTTCAAATGTCCACATCAATAATCAATAAGACACACACAAAGACATGGGCACATGTCCAAAGCATACATACGATGAAAGGAAGTGGCATAGAGCCTTGGAATAATGGTATATTCAAATTCCCTCAAGTAGATGTAGAATAAAATAGACACAATAAAATATAAATTAATAAATATAAAAATAAAATCATGCATAACCATGTGGTATAAATCCATATAAGAGCATAGATGTACATAAGCTGAGTCTATAGTAGTAGTTATAGTTTGTAAAAAATATGTGTAGTATAGGATGATCAATATAAAGATATAAAAAATGACAAATTTATGATATTAAGTATAGAATGATATAACCTGGTAATCAAAATCTATGTATAGGATTCCCCCAATGGGTGAATGTATCAATGCTAAATATATGTATATACCCTCAGTGGGTAGATAATAGCAAATCTAGATCTGTGTGCAGGACCTAAGTCTTGTAAGCATTTGTGAACACTTGAGAAGAACAAGAAAAACATGTATATATGATAAAACTAACTATACTAACATAGATAACATATATAGTACCTATAAAGTATAATAAATGTAAACATGGACATGCATACAATCTAAAATTTGTTTTTTTTGAGAAATATTTGAATGTTTTTGTGTTTTTGACATATTTTATTATTTTTATATTTTTTAGATATAAGCTATGTAAAAGTGACATGAAAATGAAAATATATACAAGAAACAAAAATGAATGAAACTATGCATCGATAAATTTTGGAAATAAATTAGATAATGTATAAATGAAGTGTAATGTCTCTATAGACCTAAGAGGACATCAATGAGATGTGGATAATCAAATGGTGGATCTAGTGAGAGGTCATCTAATGTTAGATACTAAATCTACCCAAAATCAAATAAATCATCATCATCATGATCATCATAACATGTTGTCTATATACATGTAGACTTATCCTTGGAATTAGTCTAGATTCTATGCATTTGAGTGACATGTTGGTATACTATGTAAGAGTCCTCCCATGTAGTCCCAAGGTAAACCACATTAGACCACATGGTATCTTTATGAAATTTGTGAATCTAATATGAGCCACCATGTAAAATGTGAACTATGTGTCTCACATGACTGAATGTCAATCATCTATCTATGTGATCAACTATGGCATTCATTGCCTGTAACCATGTATTGCTAAGGGTAACTTGTATATGAGTGCCTATGCTCATGATGAAAAGTAATGTGTTGTCCACCTTTGGGACACATGAAACTAGTAGTGTGATATGTCTTATGGAATCTTGAAAATGTATAACTTGATGTATCTCACTCTCATGATGTCCTATGTGTTGTAATAATTATAGTGTGAAAGTATCAGAATCTAAATTATCATCTATAGAAACATGAGGGATGTATCAATCTTGAATAAAAACTTAGATATCAAGCAATCATTGTATGAATATATATGTCAAGGAAGATTCCATCATGGTGCTTGTACTTTTGGGGCTACTAGATAGTAGTGCCATACCTTAGATAGTAGTACTATGGTGCTAATTTCCACTTTTGGCAATAGTGTCCTCTATGTTTTTCTCTAAAAAACTGAACCTTATCTCTATTTGACTATTTTACACTATGTTTTCCTAATTCCAAGCCCTATAATTTCATGTCTGCATGTTGAAAAATATATTTCAAGTACAATAAAATGGCTTGATCTCTATGAAAAACCCCTATGAATTTCCCCTATTTGAGGGGAATTATTATACCTATGCAATAACTATCCTCAAAATAAAATATATACATGATGTGTGTTAGACTAAGCATAAATGATATATGTGTAATAAATCAATATAATGTGTATACATGACATCAGAATATAAGATAATCTGAGGATAAGTTGGTAATGTATGATGTTAACATTTATAAAGTTATCAAGATAGATATAATAATGTAAGCATACGTATGAACTATATATATGAGTAATAATCTATGTAAACTACCTAGAGGGATAGGGCATGATGTCCATCAAGGCACCTAAGGAGGAAGGGGAGATTCATGAGGTCCTTAATGGAATATGAAACTAGAGTGTGTAAAAAAAATAGATAAGTGTCATGGTGATGATGCATACATACAACACACATGAGGCATGCAAAGTAGGCCAAGAGGCCACAATACAAGGGACATAGGTAAATGTCACTAGATCTGAGAAAGAAAGACATACAAGGTCATGTTCAAATATTCACATACATAAATAATAAGTGAGTTGGATTAGACCCACATATAAGGACATGTTTAAATATCCACATACATAGTCAAGAAGTCACACACAAGGATGTGGGCACATGTCCAAACCATACATATATTAAAAAGAAGTGGAATAGAGCCTTGAAATAATGGCATATTCAAATTCACTCAAGTAGATGTAGAAGTAAAGAGACACAATCAAATCTAAATTAAGAAAGATAAAAATGAAAGTATGTATAACCATGTGGTACAAATCCATATAAGAGCATAGATTTACATAAACTAAGTCTATAATAGTAATAGACAAAAAAATTGTGTAGTATAGGATGATCAATATCAATATATAAATAATGTTAAATATATGATATGAAGTATAAAATGATATAACCTGGTATATCAAAAGCTGTGTATAGGATTCCCCCAATGGCTGAATGTATTAATGTTGAAGATATGTATGTGCCCTCAATGGGTAGATAATAGCAAACTAGATCTATATGCAAAAACTGAGTCCTATAGGAATTTGTGAACAGTTGATAGTAATAAGTGAAGCATATATGTATGATAAATCTGACTATACTAACATATATAACATATGTAGTACCTAAAAAGTATAAGAAATGTAAACATGGACATGCATACAATCTAAAATTTATATTTTTTGAGCAAATATTTGAATGTTTTTATGTTTTTGACATATTTTATTATTTTTATATTGTTTGGATATAAGCTATGTACAAGCAACATGAAAATTAAACTATATACAAGGATAAAGAAAGAATGAAATTATGCACTAATAAATTATATAAATAAATTAGATAATGTTCAAATGAAGTGTATTATCTCTATAGACTTAAGAGCACATCCATGGGATGTTGATAATAAAATGGTAGATCTAGTGGGAGGTCATCTAATCTCAGATACTAAATATTCCCAAACTCAAATAAATCATCATCATCATGATCATCATACCATGCTGTCGATAAAAATGTAGATTTTTTTTAGCATTAGTCTGGATTATGTCCATCCGAATAACATGTTTTTATACTATGTAATAAGCCTCCCATGTAGTTTTGGGGTAAACCACATTAGACTATGTGATATATGTATGAAATATGTGAATCTCATTTGATCCATCATTTAAAATGTGAACTGTGTGTCCCTCATGACTAAAATTCAAGCATCTATCTATGTGATCAACTATGGCATCCATTTCTAGTAACCATGTATTGCCAATGGTAACTTGTATATAAGTGCCTATGCTCATGATGAAGAGCAATGTGTTGGCCACCTTTGGGACACATAAAAATAGTAGTGTGATATATCCTATGGAATCTTTAATATGTATAACATGATATAACTCACTCTCTTGATGTCTTATGTGTTGTAACAATGCTAGTGTGTAAGTATTAGGACCAAATTCTCATTTATAGTAACATGAGGGATTTATTGATATTAAATGAAAAATAAAATAGTCAAGGGATAATTATATGAATATTTGTGTTAAATAAGATTACATCATGGTGTCTGTACTGGTGGAGGTGGAGGTTGTGTAATCTAAATAGTGCCTTGAGCCTTGAACTTATTCAACTTTTGTTGTAATATTGAGCATGAATCTGTATCATGTCTTGTAAGCCTATGAAAATTATACAAGTGTCTACCATCTTGATATGATAATTTTATTATAGATATGTGATGAACTATGGGTAATCCCATTAATCCTCTGTCAAGTAATATTTATAGAATCTGATGTGGTCTATTTTGTGAACTACCTGCTTGAATCTGTATAACTGGGTTAATGTCTATAGATGTTACCACATGTAATAATTATATGGAAGAATCTAATTCTAACTATAACTGAGTGGTTGGGCCTATAACTATAGGACTCTGAATTAGTTGTGCTACCTATGTGGCAAAATGTATGAGTGCCTTAGTATCATTTATGTACTCTCTAGGGCCTATTGGTGTGAAGTTTAATCTACATAAATAGCCATCAATGTTAATGGGTGTGGTATCATCCTCTATGGTGGCTTAGGAATATGTATCAAAGTTTTAGATATATAATTTCTTTGATTTAAAAATTAATGGTAATTTTACTATGAGAATCCAATCATCCACCATAGACAGGGATAACTATTATGTAGGAAGGTCCTCCTCCATCATAAGTGAATGTAACTATGTTTTAGGAGGATCTAGAATAGATGTAAGAATAGTGGTGTTATATTCCATAACCTCATATGTATGCATCTATTCTATTAAAATAATGTGAGGTGGTGACTCTATGTAAACTAGAGATGTCCTATTTGGAGACATAGTAAGAGAACTAGACTCAATAACTCTACAGTATCCAAATGGTTGGTTATCAACTGAATAAGTGTATAAATATTCATCATGTAAAAACTTGACACATCTATGCAAGGTAGATGGCACAACCTTCATGTCATGTATCTAAGGTCTCCCAAGTAATAAATTGTAATAAAAATGATTAGCCATCACCTGAAACTATGTAGGTAGGGTTTTTATCTCAATCATAATATCCAATTTAATATAACTCAATTAATATCTAGGAATGTCATCAAAACCATAAATGTTCTTATATGTCTTCTGAATGGATGCCATATCAACCCCCATAGTCTATATAAATGTGAGGTTGCATATGTTAAGACTTGAAAACTATTAATTATAACCCATTTAATAGTGGTGGTTTTGATTTGTGCTAGAATGAAGAGTGGGAGATTTTGATCAATAATTAACTATGAGGGTAAATCCTCATTGGAAAAATATATAGAATAATTAATGTCCTTGATAATGTTCATGATATATTCAAAATAATATTACTCTATGTCATAAGGAAAAGATGTATGATTGAGTGTTTGAAAAAGAATATATTCTAAAATGGTTTCCATTTAGAGTAATTTTAATATGGAGATCTTAGTCTGTGTATTTCTCAACTGATCCATAATATCAAATGATTTATCTTAATCCACATGTCCCATTATAGTGTTTTGGGGATGAGGTGGGATGGTGGGATTACACTATTTTTATATAAGCTGAGGAGGCATCTTGTTCTATCTAGTAACAACTCAAACAACAATATATATTATTTGTTGATGATGAGTAAAAGAGGTAGGATATGAGTGAAGGTAATCAACTAGGCTAGGTAGAGGTGGAATAAAATGAATCCTCTGAGCTCTTTGTCATTGAGTAGTAATCAAAATTAGCTCAAAGTGAGCCATGTAATAATGATCCTCATAGAAAAAGGGACTCAAGAGAGGGTGGATCAATGTATACAATAAAATTATTTATAATGTGATCTGTGAGAGGAGGGACATACATGTGCATCATTCTACCAATGGTAGGTAATAAACATGTAAGAAAAATCACCAAACTTTTCCAAGAAATAGAAAATGGCTTCCATCATGATAATCATTATGAAAGGTTGAAAACAAACAACTAAGTATATTATATAAATAATAAGGGAAATCCTAATGGTGCACTGAGGTTTGAAACAATGTTCTTGAAGTACATTGGTTTCACCAAATAATATAAATTTTAAGGGTTATAAAATTTAAGCCCTAGGTTGTTAAGGGTTTGAGTATAATAAATCAAATTATAAAATATGCAATAAATATAGACACTAATTTCTAAAATAATTGATCTAATTTTATATTTCTAATAATAACAATGAATGACACAAATAAGTACTTAGGTAAAAATTAACTTAGATAAAGGATTTAGAAGTTGAAAACTAGTATAGGAGCTGGTCTGAGTGTTGTAAATAGGATCCAAGTGTCAAAAACCCTCTTGGATAATATAATAATTCCTTATAAAATAGATTTGTGGTGTCAGTGTCCACTTTTAGTGCTAATGTCCTCTATGTAAGAACTGATATGTACTTTTAGGAACAATTGTGCCTAAGTCTGGTAAGCCTGAACTTATATGGATGAAACCTACTTCACTGTCTATGACATATTTCGACTAATTTTGTATATAAATCCTAGACCTCCTTATGTTTAGGGTATTATATTGGTACAAGTAGTAAAAAGTGTAATGTTATTTGGGTAGGCTAAACATCCTCAACACCCCACTGTGATGAGAGATGGCTACATACCAATACTTCAAGGAGGGATAAATCCTGATGTAGTTATCCCCACCTAAATTTTGGTGCAAGTGCAAGTGAAGCTAATATGAATGACAGTTTGAGTGCTTTAAGTGAGGCTTGAGACTAAAAATCTATGTATATTGAGCTTAGGATAGATGTATATGACTATATGTAGAAGTAGGGTAGAATAGAGATTAATAACCTTGATTGTGCATAACTTGTTCTAAGCTTGTTTGTATGTATTTGCATATAATTTACATATATTTAATAAAGGGTTACGATTATCTCTCTCTCTCTCTCTCTCTCTCTCTCTCTCTCTCTCTCTCACTCACTCACTCACTCACACACACACACACACACACACACACACACACACACACACACACACACACACACACACACACACACACACACACACACACACACACACACACACACACACACACACACAGACACACACACACACACACACACACACACAAACACACACACACACACACACAAAAATATAGTTCTTGTTTAGGGTTAGAAATAGGTCTAGGCTAAATCTAGGTGTCTTTGGAATTAAAAAGATATCTTTTGGGGCTAAAAAAATGGAAACAAACAATAGTGCCAAACTAGGACATTAACGCCAAAGTATGAAGCTAATGTCTAGGTAGAAAACCTGAGGTACTAGGGGCCTATATGCCTAAGGGAGGGTCTAAGACTAATTTTGAGAGTTATAGGGATGTGAAAATCCCACACAAAAACTAGATAAGTGTCTAAATAGGTCCCAAGATAGGTCTAGGGCTAAGCTAGGGATGGGTGATCTCAAGTAACACTAATTGCACTCAAGTGACATTTTAGATGACTATAATATTCATGTTTCTCTATTTAGTCCATATAAAAGGTTTATGAAAATTATTTCCCATTTCAAACCTTCTTATCTATTTTTTGTATTAAGGGAAATACAAAAAATTAACTTATATAAGCACAAGAAGTTACATGAAAGGTAACCAAGAGATTAATATTTGTAATAATCATCTCTTAGCCCAATTTTTTTGTTTTCAACTACATCCTATAAATATAAGATATTTAACTTTGGTTATATATATTAATAGATAATTCTTATCTAAAAAATATTTATGTAGGTTAATTAGGAGTATCAATAAGATCACTTAAAGAATATCAATTACGATTGCATAGAAAGGTAATTGCAAGGTATAATCACTTACATTAATATATTGCATCTATTAAAAAAGTTATTTCAACAATCTTACTTATAATTACATAACCAGATATGGGAAATCTTGTACTTTGTATGCACACTTCAAAAGTGGACCATGACTAATTGATCTAAACCCTAAATCTTAAAGCCTAAATACTCCATGCACATTGTGTCTATTACAAATATCCCTATAAACTATGATAGTATATATCTCTCAAAAAGGTCAATATTATAATAATATTGCTTATGCTACATAACATGATATGGATAATCTTGTACTTTACATGTGTACTTGTCAATTAGACTAAAAATGATTGATCTTTTTCATCATAATTTATAGTCTCATCTATATATGTAGGAGTCATAAAATGATGAACCAAATAAAATATACCATAAGTTTAGATGCTTTCATCAACATACTGGGTCTATCAGTAAGGTGAATATTATAAGAATATTAATTAGGTCACACATCTAAATGTGGAAAATATTATACTTTGTAGGTGCACTTCTCAAATGGATCATGACTGATTTATCTTGTCTATCACAATTTATAGCCTCTATATGGGTAATATTTAGATAATGAACCAAATTCTATGCATCATATGTGTAGTCACTTTAATTATTATATTGGGTTTATGAGCAAGGCCAATGTTGAAAGAATATTAATTAGATTACACAACTTACTATATAAAAATTTATACTTTATAGGTGCACTTATCAAGTGGATAGATGTTGATTGATCATGCCCATCATAACTTATACTATTTTTTTTATGTAGGAGTTAAATAATGATGAATTGATTTATACATACCATATGCCTAGTCACTTCCATCAATATATTAGGTCGTTCCATAAGATCAGTGATGTAAGAATCTCAATTAGGCTCCATAAATTGATATGGAAAATATTATACTTTTCAAGTGTACCAATTATATTTTTCAAGTATCAATGCAAATCTTATATATTTAAACTAATTTAAAATTAGAAACTTTACCAATTATTTTGTCTTCTTGAATTGATAGTTATTTTTTAAATTGTCTATGATATTTATATAATTATGACCCCTAGAAAATTAAAAAAAACATAAAATGAGGATTGAAAAAATAAATAAGAAGAAAATAAAAAGAAAGAACTAGAGATAGTAAAAAAAATGGTTGAAAATATACTTTGTGATAAATATAATGATGATTATGAGGAAGAAGTAAAATAAGAGGATGGGGAGGAAAAGGATGATGATGGTGAATAAAAGACATATGAAAAATATCTTTGCATATCACCTAAGTCTTATAGCTTATCATATGAGTTCTTAGAGCAAGATGAAGATGAGGATCCCTAGGAACACTACTCTTGGGATGATAATAGTTTTATAGAGAACACAAGCCAAAATGATGATGATGATGATGATATGTCATCATCATTAGTTTTATATTTAGTAATAATTTAGTTTATAGGTTTTAATTTAGTTATAGGAAGGAGTGGGTGTGAGAGTGATAATCATTTGCTACACGATTATAACTTTTCTCTCTTTTGTATAATTTTGATTGATAATTTATTTATTTCCTTACTAATATTATTTAGCCATTTTTATTTTTTATTAAATAAATTAAAATATATATTAAATAATTAAATTACTATTATTTTATGTTTTTATCTATTAAATAAAATAAAAAATATTAAATACATACATTGCCATAAAAATATAATTTATTAGGATTAAATAAATTAGATACTTTTATTTTAATATTTTGTTTCTTTTAGTAAAATTAAAAAATATTAAACAATTTTATAAAAAAATATTTTAATTTTAATCAATATTTTATTTTAATAAATTAAAACACATAGTACTTATAATTTCCCATTATGATGGTGAGCTATTATAGTGTTAGAAACATTGATGAATATAAAATTATATACATAATTCAGATCCCAAAATATCTTGGTCACTATAATGGATTATGGAAGCATCAACTTTCTAATAAATAAATAATATTTTTATTTAATTAAAAAAATTGTTAATTGTTTTTCATGACACAAATATCAATGCAAAAGAGTGAAGCAAAAATATTATACAAGTGCATTAGGGATGACTTTAATGCATTAATAAAAAGTTCTACTCAAGTTTAAAAATGGGATAAATCAATTTTTTTTGGTTTTATTATTTCCTACCAAAGTTTTAAGAGGGAACACATATCATTTTACTTATCCCCTTCATTCCACAATATCATATATATCATTTCATGTCATTCTATTAGTTCAAATTTGTCATTTTATATCATTCTAATAGTTCATATTTTTCATAAAAAATGGGAGGAAAAGAAAAATACATTAGGAAATGAAAATGAAAGGTAAATAAGCCACTAAAAAATGAAAAATAATACAAAATACATGTCTATTAATTGATTCAGAGTCTTATGTTGAGGAAGAGAAAAATATTATAAGTTACTTTTTTATTTTAAAAATACACGTTATTTTATTTTTTTAACATTTTTATTTTGATTTTTGTAATAAAAGTTTTTTACTATGAGGCTATAGTAGTATGAGCATTACATAAAAACCAAAAAACATCTTCAATTTGGAGGAAATACTCTTAATTTATGATATACTTAATAAAAAGTGGGTAAGGATTTAAGATCACGTGGCCTCCAAAACATGATTAAGTAGACTTATATAGGGGATATATATATATATATTGATTATGATATACCTCTTCCAACATACGATGCTCCCCTATTCATCTCTGAATTATTTTTCATCACACTCCTTAAGTATCATCTACTATTTTATGGTATGAAAGGGACACCAATTTAGTTCATTGATATGGAGGAGGATTGGAGAGATATGAACAGTGAAATTTTTATGATTCATCTTCAATAACTGATCAATCATCTTACTAGCACTAAAACCTTTACCCACTTTTATTGGCCTAACTTTGAAAAAAGAAAAACAAAGTTCCTTTGAGTTTTTACATGAATATGGGAAAAATATCTTAATAAAAAGGTATTAAAATACATGGAAGATGATTTAATAAGGTCAAGGAATATGGCCTAAAAAAACAAAAGTAAAATGCTAATCCGAATGGAAAAATATGCACTCCACCTATTACATCGAATTGGGGTTAAATAAATTATTTTTAAAATGGGAGGGTAGTAGAAAAGGGCTTTAGAGAAATAATAAAATATGGGTATATCAAGGGAAAAAAAGAGACCATTCAAAATAATCCTCTTACTCATTGTATGGGCGAAAAAGGCAGTAAATGAGTGTTGGAAGAATTTATAACTTTATCGATCCTTCTAATTATTTTGAATAACTTAATTTTAATTTATGTTATTTATATTATTGAATAATCAATGTAATTTGTATGTTTTTACAATTTATAATAGTTAAATATAGATAAAATTAAGAAGATGTTCAATACATGTAAAATAATGATTTGTAATAATATGCCATCATTACATATGTAAGTTGATAATGACATAATTTTTTATTAGTTTATAATTTTTTATTCATTATAATTTAGCTCTAATTTTAATAATAATAATTTTTATATTTTTAGGAAACTGAATTCTAAATCCCACCACATAATGATCAAATCTAGGTGGCAATGAAGGAAGGTTTGGCAACACTAGTAAGACACATGAATATCATTGAAAGCATATAATTAAGTATTAATTTTTAATGAATTTATTATCACATTTATAATTCCTAGATTAGGTTTTATGGATAAATAGGGTTTAAAAATTTGGCATTAGGTTCTATTTTTAAAAGTGGTAGCTTTTTTGTTAATATATTTTTTGCTATGTAGGGAAAATTGAATGCTCATTATCATAGGCCTTAAATTATTATTATTTAGATATTAATGGATTCCAATTATATAAAATTAATTTCAAACTTGAATTATAATATTATATTTGTTTTGTGGGGAATGAAACATACAAACAAGGATTTTGATGATAATGATGATGATGAGGATGATGATGATAATGCCAATGATGATGATGATAGTGGTGGTGGTGGCCAAAGTGGTGGTGCAGGTATAGATGCATGTGATGATGATGATAGTTAGGATGAGGAATAAAAGGAAGAATATGAACTAGATAAATATTTTATTTTTTGTGTTGGGATAATTTATACTTAAAAAATGTTTTGTATACTATTTTAATGAATTAATGAGCATACTTGTAGTGGATATTTTCTTGATAATAATATTTTTTTTAATGTTCAATTATTTTATATGAAAATATTGGAGAGCTTATAGAATAAGAAACTTCAAAAGGAAGCTGACCTAGAAGAAATTTAGTGAGAGAAACCAAGAAAGAATGAGAAGGTGAGATACTGGGATAAGAAAAAAGTGACAATCTAGGAGAAAGGGAAGTATATTAGAGTTGGTTTGGGAGTTTGAATATGAATATGGGTACTAAGTAAAATTGACATCATATATAAATGATAGTGCATCCAATTATAATTGAAGTATTTTTTTTTAAATTTTTTTGACACTTTTAACAACTGGACCTGTTGAATTAAATATACTATAATGAACTATAACTATGAATGAATTTTTAAACCTAATATAGAAAAGCAATTGAATATTGATTTTAATAAATAAAAATAATATAAATATAACAATATGACAAATATTTGACCACCTAAACTTTAACAAAGACACTTAAAACAATCCTATACAAACTATAAACTATAATTTAGAGAACCAAACCTACGTAATAAACATTTTGACATTTTAATTGGGGACCACCACTTTTCCATGACATTATTTTCCTCTAAAAAAAAAGAACATTTTAAGATCAAATTAGGACAAATGTATGTTCCCTATGTATACTACTACCAAAACTACAAATAAGTCATGAAGAGTATAAGGGAAATGGATGATGAAAATAGTAAATCTAAAAATAAAAGGCACGATAGATTTGTATTTTATAATTTAACAAAGTTGTTCTTATTAACCATGTATCTTAGAATACATAGGAATGGGATGAAAAATATGAATTACATATTTAATGGGAGAATATGAAATGTGGAAGTGGTGAAACATGATTTTATATTGAAAATAGGAAAATTATTAGATACTCACACATGGGAAGCTAGGCTTGAAGTTTCCACAAAAAATCACAAGTTAATGGGAGACTACGAACATGATTTGTAGCTGCATGATGTATCAGGTCCAAAAATATCATGCACCCATGTTTAGATATCCAAAGTGAGATTTGCATGGGATGATAATTATTGATTTTAATGGATTTAATTATCATTGATAGTTGATTGAATGAATAAAATTTTGAGGCATGGTCCTAACACGAAGATGTAGATCAACATGAAGATGGAAATTATGATATTAATGATATTTATGGATATGGAAATGCACAATCATGTAACTATTTAATATTAATATACTCATTATAGATGAATTCCACAACTTAGATTGTAGCATAAAAATTTATTTATCACAAAAAATTATGAAAAACTAATGTCTCAAATGAGAATAGTCATTGGTTAGGGTATCAGAGGGCTGCCCCTTAAAAATAACACATTGAAGAATAATTTTCTCTTATAAACTTGCTATGATACTAAATGATATATTTTTCTAATATTTGAACAAATTTAATAAACAATAAATATTCACATTAGACTAATAATAACCTTCAATTGGATTCATACAAGATATTAAATATATATGGGACATCTTATCATGATGGAGGATTATATATTACATTGCTATATGAGCTCTTATAAATAAGGATTCAAGGATAATTTACAAACCCACATATCTCTCCTAAGATTTATCTTATCCTTAAAGATTCTCCTCATTTATTCTCTGATTCATGAATTATTATCACAACTTACTCACACACATTATATTATCCTAGATAATATAATTACTCACTACAAATATATAGTTAGCACTACAGATAAGATTCCTAACATAATCCATATATTTAGTTATGCTATAGAAGTATTGGTTTAGATATGGATTTAGATTTATTTATTTCATCTTTTTTCTTTCTTTTGCTTCAGCGTGATCTCTGTTATGTTTATTTATTCTATTGGCTATATAATGGAAAAAAATCACATTTTTGTAAATTTTTAAGCATTCTTGTTTTCATTGTGGAAGTGTGAGATTTTAGATATGAAAGATAGTTTTAGTTTGGAAGATATATAAGTGGAGGACCTTATACTGCAGAAGTATGTTCTTCTCATGGGCTTTGGTGATAGACTCTATTTTATATTCTTTGGAAAATTAAAGATCATTTTTCACTAAATGAGGCTCTTATGTTACTATTAATTCTACTTCTCCTTTTGTGATTATTTTTAAGCTTAGGTTTTGCTTAGGTGTTACCTTGATCGTAAACTTGGAAACTTTGGATTTCATTTTTGGATATACTTATTTTTGTAACATTTTTTTAAATTAATAAAAAGGGTGAGAGACCTTAAAATCCTCTTTTAATGATTAAAAAAACATGGGATATAAAAAGAAAAGGGTGGGATGTAGTATTAGGGAATGAATTATATATCAAAATAAGATTTGGAGGAATATAAAAATAAATTATTGTGGAAGAATGAGGTAGGAAAAAGGATTGAGAAAGATTAAGTGAGGGATGCATAAAAAGGCAAAATGGGTTACATGATTGACAATAAAAAAATCTAAGGAATGGGAGGAGTTGAATTTTAAAGTAAAGGGAAAGGATTAAAAAAATAATGAATAAGGTTGATATTTTTGTCATAGATAATTTTTGATAGAGGAGGAGAATATATGGTTGAAGTTAATGAGGTTTGACAATATGGTAGATAGGATGGGGAAACCAAAAGATGAAATTGTAAATAAGAAAAAAATTGGGGTGGAGATATTATTTAAATAAAGAAAGGAGGGGTGTTTAAGGAGGGTTTAGTTAAAGTAAGAGGGTTAAGGGGATATTATATGGAAGAAATTTGTGGTTATTTAGAAGATAAAAATATAATTGTAAGGGTTTAGGAAACAATCTTTGTTACTCTAGATCCATTGATATTAAATAGGAGGAGAAGAAGAAAGGCTGAGCTAGAGAGACTCTGAGAAGACTTATGTAAGGAAGTTATATATGGGTTAAAAATAAAAATTAATGATGTGAAAGACTCATGTAAGGAAGTTATATATGGGTTACAAATAAAAATTACTGATGTGTTTGCTCAGAGGAGGGGAAATGCCCCTCCTTTACTACTCTATGATAATTAATTTTTAGGGGTTAGCTGACCCATGTAATAAGGTACATATGAGATGCCTATAGGTGTTAATTTGGGTATTATAATTAAATAAAAAGGTAACGGGGGATATAGAATAAGTGGAAGTGAATGAAATCATAAGTTTTTACCATTTTTTATAAGGGGATAAGGGTGATTTTGGTTTTAGAATGGGATTATAAATTGAAACCAAAAGTAAGGATGGAATTAGAATGAATGAAAGGGGAATAAATTAAAAGGAATTATTATGTTTGTAAATGTTTAAATATTTCTTCCAAAGAATGTAATATAAGGTGGCATAATTAAATTAAGTTAGCTAAAATGAAAGGGTATTCTATTTTCAAAAATGTTTTTGATAGATGCGATTGAAAGTGATTAGAAGCATGTGGGATTTTTTATTGGTTTCAAAAATATCCAAAATTTTAAAAATTAAATGAAAGGAGAAGATGTTTTAGATAATTATGAAAAGGATTTAAAATAGTTACCTTAAATGAAGGATTGTATATAAGGTATTTTAGGGTGAGATCTAGGAAACATAGATGTGACATGTGGAGGGTTTCTTGAAAATTTGGAGAGTGTGGGTGTATAAAATGGTGGAAAAAGGATTTAGACAAAAGTGTCTAATTCATGTACTAGGGCATGTGGCAAAGGGGTTTATTTTTTAAAGGATGCATAAGAAAAGTAAGAAATAATGCATAATCACAAAATAAAGTAAAATAAAAAATTATTGATATATAAATAGATTGGAAAGTTGGATTATGAGTTTAATATTTATTTTGTTTCAAAGATATGGAAGGGCTTTTGATATCAAAATTTGAGAAGGGAAGGAAGATGATACAATATTATTTAAAATATTTATAATAATTTTATATTATAAAATTATAAGTCATTATGGGGAAGGGGTGAGTTGAATAACTATAAGTGGTTAGAACATGTCATTATAATGAGGGATAAAAAGGTTTTCCACTATTTTTAAATTGAAAGATGAATGGTGTTTGTTGAAAAATTACATAGATCAAATGGGAGATTAGCTTTGGAATTTTATAAAATCTTAAAAGATGGAGTGGTAGTGGTTAGGGGATGTAAAATAGATCTATTTAAGGAGTTAATAACAATATTCATATGTTTGTTAAGGTATGGTGAAATATATTACAATATAAATAATAAGGGGAGGATTTATTATAACTATTTTTTATATATAAGGAAATAGTGGAAGATTTAGAGGAATATTTTGACAAAGATGTTAGGAGAAATACTTTTCTAAAATTATGGGTTGAGTTAACATTTTTATTTTAAAATTATATAACATATGAAAGTAAGTTTTATCTTTTTTCATGTCAATTTAATATTATTTTCCATCTAAGATACAATCAAATGACAAATCTTCTACTCTTTATTCTAAAAGGATTGAAAATATGATATTTGAAGTGTAGAGGGGTAAGAAGAATTTCTATGCTTATCATGGTGTAATTTATTTGATAATATTTAAAGTAACTAGGAAGGAAGGAAGAAATTAAATATTCTTGTATTTATTTTATTTTGGATTCATGGGATTGTGGTGAGGTTGATCTTGGCATGGGAAAGAAACCAAATAGTTTATTTTTCCTCCTTTATGAAGGATGATTCTCATTGATGAAATTCAGATGATTTTGTTGAGGGATGTCTTAAATAAAATTGAAAAATGTTTATAGATATAACTTTGGATTAAATAGTTGAATGTTATTTATGTTTAAGGCATTATTTGTGATTCATGTTTTTTTTGCTAGTATTTAGCTAATTTGTTTGATTTAGTTTCAATCCAAATTAGGAATCTTGGGGATTATAACTCAAATTTTATATGGATGTCTAATTATGTTATTTCCATTTTATATTATGGATATTGTATAATTGAATACATATAATAATGGTGGATATGGTGGTGTTTTATTTTCCTTTGGTTATTATTGTAATAATTGCATAATGTAGTGATAGATGTTGTGTGGATTTTTGTAGTTGTGGATTATTTGATAATATCTAAAAAATTTAGAATGTTGTAGCATTTTTATTATTATGTAAATATAATAATTATATAAAATATTTATGTTTGTTTTCATTTTGTGGAGGATGTTTTAATATCGTGATAACATAAAGCATTAATAGTTTTTTTCATAAAAAATAGTGGTAGTTGCCTATTTATGAATTCTAAGACATGCATATAGTAGGTAAAAATTTATTCTTGTGTGATTTGGAAGTTGTTTCTCTAGTTACAAAATATAATAGTGGATATTCTAGTAGTTTTTATTACTCTGTAGGTTGTTATACTGGTTACAAAAAATAGTAGGGGATATTAGGATGTTTTATGGATGGGTTACAAATTAGTTAGGTGTAAATTTTTATTGTTTGGAATAATCTACATTGTAAAGGATTTTGATACATTTAATTTTGTATGATGTGAAACTTAGTTGTTAATATTTTTTAAAAATTAGAAAGTATTAGATGTTTCAAACATTGATTTTTTTGATTTTTAATATCTAAATTTATATGAGGTTGGTTAAGAATTAATTTAACTTTTTAGGGTTTTACACAAGTAATTCTTATGTTTGGTTAAAGGGCTGAGGTGTCTAAATTAGTTAAATAAATATGCAATAATTAAGTACTAATTTGTTATGACCTTTGACTTTGTTTGAATTTCTAATAATAGTAATAAATAAGGACAAATAGAGACTTATATGAAAACTAACTATCGTGGATGATCTAGGTTCAAAGATTTGAGATTTAGGTAGTATTCTATGTCATCAACAAGATTCTAATATTCATCTATTCACTGGATAGTAGCACCATTTGTGTGTAGTGTCCTTAGTGTGGTGATAATATCCCCTTTATAGGACTATTCCTATTATTGAGGATCACCCATGCCTATGTCTATATGTCTTATTCTAGCATGTATAAAACTTTTAGCTCTATATTGTACTTGGAAAACTTAATTTGATGTGCAAACCCTAACCTCCTTACAAGTATGGTGTTAGAAATAATTTTGAGTGTGTTAGTAGGATGGTCTAGACATCCTCAACACCTTGATGTATAGAGAGTTGCCTATATACCAATACTCTAAGGAGGGATCTATTGGTTCCCAGTTGTACACCTATCTTATTTGGCCTTGCACACTTGAAGATAATGGAAAATAGTGATGAGAAACCTGCTAGTATGTCATTATAGCTAGGGAAAGGTTTGGCATCAAGAAAAGGACTAGACTGAGAAAATGACTAAGATGCACCTAAAAAGGGTATAGTCAACTCCCTACTACTTTTGGCTCTATCTGAACCAAGGTGAGAGGATCTATGGGGAAGCTTACTCACATGGACAAATTATGTAATTCAAGCTCCATGGGGATTATTGGCACAAAATAAGATAAATTTGACTAGTTGACAACCAAGTTTTCTCACTTCACCTAGTATGGGTTGTCACACAGAATGAGAAAATGTTCTAGGCTAGATACAAACTACTAAAGACAAATATCAAAGCGATTACAATATTGAATTGAAAGGGTCTTCAACAATACAGGGAATGAATAAAAGATTGCAATGCTAGACTTTAAAGCACAAAACATAGACACATGTTAAATATATAATGTTTATGCATCTATAGGCAAATAACACTTAAGATATGCAAGGGGCATATTATTTACATGGTAGGATAGGATAGGACATGTTGATAGTTATGAAAAAGGGGGAGTGTGGTATGATGGAGGTATTTAATCAACATGGATTCTTTCTAATCATTCATGACATCATTTATGACAAAGACACATAAAAATTACATGCAAGCTAATGAAACTACCAGGAGTCATTTGCCTTCTTTCATTGAATCCATAAACCTAGGGTACCCTAACAAGTTATTCAGTAACACATTTCCAAATAGAACACAAAAATGGATTTATAACCTAGCTCTAAGCCCAAGATGACAACCAATAATGAGCAAGGAACAAGATGTCCTATCAAAAACATTTGTAAAACATATTATTGCACTTCATCAACATAAATTAGTAGAAAACCATATTCATTTTCATTAACTTGAAAGAAAAATCTTACATACACCAACGTTTCAAAATTCTACCATGGGGAAAAGCATTGTGGATTTGTTTCATGTTGGATAGGGGAGATATATAGGGATGCTCACAGAGCTTCCTAATGGTTATACAACTATAACCACCTTAGCAAGAGATACAATACACACATAATAGTGATCCCAAAATGTGGAAGAGCCTATAATAAGGAAGACATAGACCAACCCAATGACCAACAAATGACCAACCAACCTCTCAAATATAAGACAAGCCTTTTATTTATACATTTTTTACCTTTTTGGAACTATGGGTCTCAACCTATAAAATTATAGAACAAGCCTTCAAGTCCACCAAGATACTTATAGATAGAAAATATTCCATGCCACACCTAAGATATTCATCCATTTTCAATAAAATAATCATTGCTCTAACTTCCTATATAATGAATGATGCATATTTGGAGCATATCATTTGATATTTTGGCTGGAAATGTCTTTCACATGAGCTAAAAGGAGGATATTCATTTGAGGAGCCAAACAGATTTTGTCTTGATGTGAAACTACCTGAAGATCCCCTTGATCATTTTCTTGGATAGTTGGAAACTTCTTGGATAGTTACCCTTTCCTTATGCATGACATGGAATAACGTGATCTTGTAATGATGGCTTGGGAAGGATCTGATGGTGACATAAAATAAATAATGAGCCATGATCATGATTGGAAATATTCACTCTAAAATAGCTCATGGACCTTTTTTTGTGCTTCAACTCATTATCTAACAAGGAAAGAGCCATCAAGATTAACTTTAAGACCAAAGCTTGCCATATACCAGCATTTGGCTTGCCACATCAGATCTAATTTGACATCCATGGGATTTAAAAATAACTAAGTTGATTAATTGGCTCTAGTCTAGACACTTATCACTTCCTCATGCAATTCGATCCCTTTGAAAAGTTTGTCTCAACTTACACCATTGGATATTGCTAGGCTAGATTAATATGTACCATTAGATTTAGATCAAAGGATCAAATACCATTGGCTACTCAATACTCTACATAATGTGGTTACAATATGTGTTATCATTACATTCACTTTGGGCTTAGTTTGAAACCTTAACTTAATGCACCCCATCGATTGAAAGGTGTATGCTTAACCATGTATCATCGATTGATGGGAACATGCTTGAACCTTATCATACACCACAAGCTTGAACTTTTGACTTTGAGCTCACACCATCCAATCTCAATTGCCCAAGAAAATGTGCTCTATTAGATCATGATCTAAGGAGTGGGGAATCATTATATATTTCCTATTTTTGGCCCCAAGGATGTGCTACTTCGTAGTCATGTGGGATTCCTATGTACTTTTGACTATCTATATTTGATCACCCACTGTTGGATCATCCTACTCTACATCAATTTGCACCATCATATCTGCCTTTATTTGAAAACAAATGGCTACTTCATGGGGTCTAAAATTGATGCTCAGATGACTATATTAGAACATTTGAATCCCAATGGCTAGTCCCTGCAGCTTAGAGTTAATGTTTGCATGCCCATCAAAAGATGTCTATAAGACCATCATACTTGAAATTTGGAAATATCTTTTGGTATTTTGTTCTATGGTAATTTTATTTGAGTCTTTATCTTTTGTATTCCTATTTGCTTCAACACTTCTGCTTTGTGATTTTCTTTGGCATAATTATCTTGTAACAATTCTTTTAGGCATTCTATCAGGGTAATTATTTTAAATAAAATATATGAGATAATTTCCTCAAAGGATTTGACTTCACACTTTTCCCATAATAATTGAGTCTTTGGCCTTTTGTCTTCATCGAGATAATTGTTTCAAACATTTTGTCCAAAGAAATTTCCCCATAGAAATTAAGCTTTACAATTTTACTAAAGGAATTAGACCTCTACACTCTTACTGAAAGTACTGAGATTTAGCTCCTTGTGTATTTATCAGGACAATTATTTTAGACATTTTTTCCAAAATAATTTCCTCATAGAAATGAACTTGGTACTTTTCTTGAAGAAATGCCATTCTTTGAAACTTTTTTACATAGGCAAAATGCCTGAAGAAAATAAGACTTCTAGAAAAGTACCTTTCCATCCCTTTGAACATACCCTTCAAAAGTTTTTTTAAGGGCACTTGCCCTATAGAATTACCCTTTAGACTTTTTGAAAGTTCCCTTTTGGAAATTTTCAAGGGAAAAATGCTTGAAGGAAATGACCTTTCAAAAAATTTACAAAGGCAAAATGACCCTTTAGACCTTTTGAAGGTGCCCTTCGGGAAATTTTCAAGGGAAAAATACCTGAAGGAAAATATCCTTCAAAAAATTTTCAAAGGAAAAATGACCCTTCTGCAAATGTCCTTTAAAAACTTTGCAAGGGCAAAATGCCCAAAGGAAATGGCCCTTCAAAAATTTTACAAAGGCAAAATGACCCTTCAAACTATTTGTGGACACTTTGGATGAGACAAATAAGTCCTTGAATTCTTTTGAGATTTTTATGTGGGAAAAATTCCCAAAGGGCAAGTACCCTTCAAATGCTTTTTTATGGAAATTTTTTTTGAAACAAATGACCAAAAACAAAGGAAATAGCCATTCAGGGTTTTTGTGTGGATAAAAAACTTGAAAGAATATGTCCTTCAGATAATTTGCATTAACACTTTTTCCAAAATATTCTAAGGACTTTACACCAAAAATAGACCAAATTAACATAAATAAATACCCAATTCAAATTTCTTGGAGGAAATACACTAATTAAATACCAAATTAAATCACCTATCCCCTTAAACATGAACTTGACCTTCAAAATAACCTTTGAAATAGAAGTTGGGCTAATGAATTAAACATTAATAGTTGAAAAGGGTCCAATTGCTTTAGTACAATTTTAGGAACTAACACTACGTCTTGCCTGGGGATGCATACCCCTTGTGGGTATGCAAAGAGTCATATAATAAAAGACTAGGTGCCAATCCATTAGGATATAGAGTCAAGACTTAAGAATTTTTAGCAAACATCCATGAAGGCTCAACAAAACATGGTAGACTTAACAAAAATAGAGTAGGAGGATCTGGAAATGAACACACAACAAAAGGAATGGAAAAGAACTATACAAACAAGTCCCAAAGCAAAAGGGAAACAAAGCAACAAAGGACAAAACAAAAAAATAATATACAATATGGTAAATTATCTGAACTTAGTTGAAGAAATTATTCAAATGATTTCCATTATCTGGGAGCTCTAAAATTATACCATCCCTTAATATTTTTTAACTTTTCTAGTAGCTTGGTGGCTAAGATGAAGTAAAACAATCTCTGCACATGCCTATAATTTATACTACTAGGCTATGATAGGATGACAAGCTAAAACAAATCCTCTTTGCATGATCTTAAATTAGGATAAGACCAAGCTAACAAATTTTGGTACTCCTTTAGTAGTTATGAATAAACTTGCTTATCAATTGCAATCATGTGAGTACCAAGCAAGAGTACATCAAGATTAATAATGTCAATTGTGCACTCAAAGGACTTCTTGAAAGGGGTCTAGAACTTTTCATATTTAAAGGCATAAAATATAACCCCATATTCATTGAATGACATATTCCAAATAACATCTTTATGATCAAACCTAGCATCAAGAACAATTGGTTGTTCAATAATGTCCATACTCCCAATAAAGTCACCCAATTCTACACCCATGTCCAGTACTTATTTCAAAGCACACTCTATATCTTCAATTTCATCATGATTGGGTAACTCATTTGTTTGTGTTCTGTTATCATCACAAGTAAACTCATATGTTGGGACTCTCTTGACTACACTCCAAAAATATTCTACAGTAGTCACAAACATCATTTCCATGGAGGAAAAAAAATCCCCTGATAAGTCTTGACAATCAAACATGAAAACATCATATTTGGGTGATGCATACTTAGGTTCATCCAAATATTCATTGCTTGGTTCAACAATATCACATGGGGGATGGGGGAGGAAGCACTTGTCACACCAATTAATGTCAAGATCAAAATCCTTAGCATTTACTTTGGCATTTAACGGATCAAACACTTCCATTCTAGCCTCCAAACTTGTCTCCTTCATCTTTGATACAAACATAGTGGTGAGATAAGGTTCTAACGAGTCACCTTTGAAGGATGATCTCAATCCTTCCAGATTTACAAGCAATAGAAAAAATACTCAAATCTGAAATGAAGATATTTCAAAATAGGCACTGATCGTCCTTGAAACTAGAAATTAAAGTTAGAGTCAACACTAGAATCAAAATTATAGAATATAATAGTTAACAAACTATTGTGATACATGTTAAAAATAAAATTTGCTGAACTTAATGAGATAGAAATCAAAGACACTAAAATTTTCAAAATAATGCTCAAAAGGGAAAAGACACATTCCAACATTTAATATTGTTAGCTCTTTGTAAAAACTCAACAAAAGTCAATTATCAAGCC
Source organism: Torreya grandis (assembly GCA_037957365.1). Classification (NCBI taxonomy): domain Eukaryota; kingdom Viridiplantae; phylum Streptophyta; class Pinopsida; order Cupressales; family Taxaceae; genus Torreya; species Torreya grandis. Next base: position 1,694,821 of record JARHVA010000154.1, read on the forward strand.
TCAAGAATTCTTGGCACGTCCCTAGTAGAGTGATGTGGTGTTGATGACCAAGATAGTCCAACTATAGCAAATAACAAGTAGAGAACCTTCAAATTTGAAATACTTATAGATCTAGATCTCTGCAAGAGTCCTCATCAACACAAGTGCCATGGGTGTCTTTTCTTTCCTCAGTAATGATGCTAAAAAAGTGTTAGTTCCTATTTATACACCTCTCTGATCTAGCCTTGCACACTTGAAGACAATGGAAAATAGTGATGAGAAACCTACTAGTATGTTGTTATAACCAGGGAAGGGTTTGGCATCAAGAAAAGGACTAGATTGAGAAAATTACTGAGAGGCACCTACAAAGGGTATGGTCAGCTCCCTACTCCTTTTGGGTTTGCCTAAACCAAGGTGAGAGGATCTATGGGGAAGCTTGATCACATGGAGAGATTCTACAATTCAACCTCCATGGGGATTATTAGCATAAAAGATCACAAATATGACTAGAACATAACTAGGTTTGCTTAATCCACTTGGGAAGGGTTGTCACATAGAATGAGCAAATGTTCTAGTCCATATACAAGTTACTAAAGACAAATATCAAAGTTATTATAACCTTGACTCGAAAGGGTCTTCAAAAACATAGGGACTGAATAAAAGATTATAATGCTAGGATTTAAAGCACAAAACATAGACACATGTTAAATACATAATGTTTATGCACTTATAGGCAAATAACACTTAAGATATGCAAGGGGCATATTATTTACAAGGTAGGATAAGTTGATAGTTATAAAAAAGGGGGAGGGTGGTGTGATGGAGGTCTTTAATCAATAGGGATTCTTTCTAATCATTCATGACATCATTTATGATAAAGATAGAAAACTTACGTGTAAGCTAATGAAACTACCAGAAGTGATTTGCCTTCTTATATTGAATTAGGGTGCCCTAACAAGTTATTCAACAACACATTTCCAAATAGAACACAAAAAAGGATATATAACCTAACTCTAAGTCTAAGATGATAACCAGTAATGAGTAAGGAATGAGATGTCCTATCAATAACATTTGTGAAACATATTACTACACTTTATAAAAAAATAGTATAAAATGATATTAATTTTCATTAACTTGAAATAAAAATCTTACATACACCAATGTTTCAAAATTATACCATGAGGATAAGCATGGTGGATTTACTCCATGTTGGACAGGGGAGACATATAGAGATGCTCTCAGAGCTTGCTAATGGATGTACAACTATAACTTCCTTATAACGAGAGATAAAAAACACATAAGAGTGATCCCAAAATGTGGAAGATCCTATACTAAGGAAGACACAAACCAACACAATGACCAACAAATGGCCAATCAACCTCTTGAATAAAAGACAAGCCTTTTATTTATACATTTTTTACCTTTTTGGAACTATGGGTTCTAGCTTGCAAAATTATAGAACAAGACTTCAAGTCCACCAAGATACTTGTAACTAGAAAATATTCCATGTCATGCCTAAGATATTCATCCATTTACAAGAAAATAATCATTTCTCTAACTACCTTTGTAATAAATGATGGAGATTTGGATCATATCATTTAATATTTTGGGTGAAAATGTCTTTCACATGAGCTAAAAGGAGGATATTCATTTGAGGATCCAAAAAAAAATTGTCTTGATGTAGAACTACTTGAATATCCCCTTGATCATTTATTTGGATAGTTGGAAACTTCTTAGACAGTTACCCTTTCCTTATGCTCACCATGGAACAACCTTCTCTTGCAATGATGGTTCAAGAAGGATCTAATGGTGACATAAAATAGAGAATGATCCATGATAATGATTGGAAATATTTTATTTGGAATGGCTCATGGACCTTATTTTATGCTTTGACTCATTATCCAACCAAAAAAGAGCCATCAAGTTTAACTTTAAGACCAAATATTGACATACTAACATTTCACTTGCCACATCAGATCTAACTAGGCATCTATGGGCTCTAAGAATGACTAAGTTGATTAATCAGCTCTAGTCTAGAAACTTATCACTTCCTCATGTAATTTGGGCCCTTTAAAAAGTCTATCTTATCTCACACCATTGGATCTTTCTAGGCTAGATCAATGTGTGCCATTGTATTTTGATCAAAGGATAAAAAATCATTGGCTACTTAATACTCTACATAAAGTGGTTATAATGTGTGCCATCACTAAATTCACTTTGGGCTCAGTTTGAAACCTTAACTTAATGCACCTCATTGAGTGAAAGGTGTACACTTAACTACATACAGTCAGTCGATGGGAACATGATCGAACCTTATCATGCACTATAAGCTTGACCTTTTGACTTTAAACTTGCACCATCTAATATTGATTACCTAAGCAAATACACTCTATCAGATCATGATCTAAGGGGTGGGTTGTCATTGGATATTGCTTGTTCTCAACCTTAAGGATGTGTCACTTAGAAGTCCCATGGGCTTCATATATACCTTTGAATATCTAGCTTTGTTCATACATCATTGGATCAACCTGCTCCACATCAATGCACATTGTTAGATCTACCTCTATTTGAAAACAAATGGCTACTTCATGGGGTCTAAAATTGACACTCATATGACTATCTTAGAACATTTGAATCCCAATATTGTTGGGAAATAACCCAGAAGCACACAATTGATTACCAAACCAAGCAACTTAATATGCGGAAATTAACCAGATTCACCAAGTAACTAGAATTCAAAATAACACATGATATGAGAGACAATACACAAATTGTATTAACACTTTATATAGAAAAGAATACAATAAAGAAGATGCCACTTCTTCTCCACCACCTTACAGAGGTTTCCCACACCTCAAGTGAACAATAATTCTTCTCCCCAAAGCTCTCCCTCTCAGGTCCCAACACCCAACTCAAATACAGAGTTGGTGTTCACCTCCTGTGCTCCACGCACACCACAAGTGCTCCACGCACTCCACAAGTACTCCATGTACTCCACAAGTACTCAAGGTACTTCAAGTAGATCTCCCATGAACCTGCAATAACCTACACTTCAACAGACCATACTTATGGAAGGAACTCCCTTGCCTTCCTCTCTGCTCTATCTGAGTACACACCTGTACTCCAAGTAGATCCTGCCTGATACTGCTCCCTGTTGTGTTATTGTCTATATGATCCTGCACACCTAAAAATCAAACACGGTTCTGCTCACCTGTGAACCTTGACCTTGCACACACATACACCTGCAGATCAACGATCTTACTTACCATGTAGATCTCCTATATAGGCCATACCCCTGTGACCAAGATCCTACATACATGAAGAACCCTGTTGATTCTCCAATCTAGCACCTACACCTGGTACTGTGGAACTAGGAGGAACACCCTTGCTCACCTCACACACAGAAGGAACAAACTTTGCTCAACTCAAACTAGAACACTTTTCCAATACAACCATGAGTCTATTATATAGATCTCATCCAAACAATGATTAGACATCTAATTACAATAATTAGATCCGCAGCTCTCAGTCTAAAAATAGATCTAAACATGCAAACACTTGGTTCGTTAGCTAACTGCCCGTAATAAGCTCACAGTCGAACCACACAGGCGACTGACATCGGTCCCTATCTGCCTGGGGGTCACCGACGCCGGCCGATCCATGACCGACATCGGTTGCTTCCTGTCGCCTACCTGCCGACGTCGGTTGGCCAGACCAATGCCAAAGACTTCTGACACTCTGCAACTCATCCTGCAACCTCCTCCATGTCTGCATCAGTGAAGCTTTTAGCTCCACAACCTAACAATCTCCCACTTGGAGATAAATAGCTGCACTGTACATGTACCTATACTCCATCTAATCTATTTCTTGGTTTGTATCCCTCTTCAAGATCAATCTTGAAGACAACCCACCACACATCCCGTGGTGTACCTCCTGTCATCCGAGTACCCTGCCACATCCAAACCTACAAATACATGTAGTGAAGTCCTGACCCTGCATAGCATGAATCCCTGCTGCCGGTCCCTCTCAAATCCCTAAGAACCCACTTCCCCGAATTGGCTCCTAACTCTCTTACAGCTCCCACTGCATGGGAATACTCAGGTCTATACCAGACCTCATGTGATTTTGGACACTGTACCTGTCCAGCCCTTAGTGTGCTCCAGCTCTGCAACTTGAACCTCACCAACACCTGATTCACATCAGCTCCCACTCGAGACAAAATCAACCTGTGATCTCCATGTCTCCCATGTCAAAGAATTTCACTGCTCCAAACTCCTCATGACATGCCACTGAACTAATCTTACCCTTAGCTCAGCAAAACCCTGTATGTACAAAACCAACTAGCTAGCGTACCATCCACATACAGCAATAGAATGATGTTGCAATCATCATCCCCCTGGTAAGACAAACCACAGTAGTTACCCTGACATTGATTGAAGCCATGCTTCGTCCTCCACCTGTCAAAACTTGTACCACTATCCTGCAGCTCCTCAAGACCATATACCTGGTCTTCTGTCTCACGTATCCATTCTCTCTATTCTTCAACTAAGGTATCCATTCGTCTCTGTGCTTTTATACCTGCTGGCAACCCTATCAAAAACACCTGTTTGGTTCTTCTCCAAGGAATCACATCCTCATCCATGCCAAGCTCACACCTATTTGCTGGATCCTTCCTGCTCTACAATCAGCAACATGTATAAAGAAGAGGAACAATGAATTTGAGGGCCTACTTACGTCTTCAGTCCTCCGTATGGGTGTTTGAGACTCCTTGATAGCTCGTTGTTCACCCAAAATCCGTTACAGTGACTGACCTCGGTCACTCCACAGTCTGCATCTGACCGACGTCGGTTCCCATGCATCTGTCCCTGACTACCGACCCTGCAGTGTCCCTACTGCCGACGTCAGTCCTCTGACTGACATCGGTCTTACCTACTGCCGACGTCGGTCCCATGACTGACATTGGTCTTACTCTGCCTGACATCGCCGGCTTCGATCTAAAAATGACCGACATCGGCATCTGTCTATTCAACGCCGGTTCCTCCTGACTGACATCGGTATCTGTGTTCACTTGTGAGTGATGACTTTTTACCCGCGAGCTCCTTTGAATCAATACCCATGTCCAAACTGCCCTGCTCAGAAGTATCTAGCCACATCCACTGGGTTCTGTCTGCCATCTCCTCCAGGAACACCAAGGCTTTCCA